>JAJJWW010014750.1:0-526396 GCA_023531295.1 Papaver armeniacum
CGAAGTGTCGCAAGTGTACAAATGCATAATCTCGTGACACTCCTAGTTCTCGCTAAGTCTTCACACCTTTCTCGTGTTCTGGCTGTCGTCATCCATTGCGTCACTTATTTTACTCGTCTGCGACGCCTTCGCTATGTAACGTTTATGGATTTCGCAGAGGTATTGGTGTTGCGATATTCTGATCCTACATTTCACATAATCAGGGAAGATCCCGGATACGACATGATTCTTGGATGGACGTGGATTCATGCTGAGAAGATGACTACTGACAAAGCGTCTTTGGTTGCACATCTCTCCAACGAAGAAAGTTCTGATCCAGAAGATTTGGCGGACGTTCCATCATCAGAGCACTTGGAGGAATTTCGAACTTTGACGAGGTTGAAACAAGAACCTGCAAAAGATGCATAGACATTCATCAAAAAAGTCATGCACTCAGGAAAGTCTCGTTTCTCCCATGTCTATGTCATTTATTTCCTCACATGTTATTCTAGCATGGGGACTCAATTATGCTAGCATCTCTGCTATTGCAAGATGCTATAAGTTGGTAATCTCACTTTTGATATTTTACCAAGTGGTTGAATCTGATATTTCTCTGAATCGAGCATTGAGACATTCATTACTGAGATAATGTCCAAGCATGGCAAGGAACACTTTGGGCGTTTCTCCGTAGCCTTGCAGGAGTGTCCATATGTCCCACAAAATCGAAAGCTCTCGATGTACGCACAAGTGTTGAATCCCACTACCGCAGGGAAAGGAATGCCGAATCAACAGAAGATACTCGGGGCCGAGACGATCAAGCCTAAGACATTCGAAGCTTAAATAATACGACGCTTCAACGCTCAAGTATCTAAGAAGTCTTCAAATTGTACTCCCAATCAAAAAGTACACCTTTGATAATGGCGCCTATGGCTTCAGCACAAACATCTCGACGATGACACACTGATTCACCACCGACACGATCAAAGTGAAAATGAACTACAATCGCTGAGTCTTCACTATCTCCATGACAAGACTTCTGAATCAGATGCAACATCATTCATCCATCGATGGCACGAATTCCTTCAACATGCACTGGGGACTTGATCTTATTGGACAAGATTCAAGACATAGCAAGTCATTGCAACCTGATGCGATTCCATGAAAACTTTATCAACGGAATTTTCTACATCACGAACTTTGCACAACTAAGGAACTTCTCTCTTCATCGATCACACCCAGAATGGAGACTGCTGATGCAATCTTCCACAACAACGTCGACTCATTGATGAAGCCAGTTCACGGTAAAGTCATACTGATCAGGATAATTCGGGTTGTACTCCCAGTACACCTACATCTTAGGGATGCTCAACCCAACAACTAGTTCGTGAACGTGAAGGTTCACCGAGTGGAGGAACTCCACCCAGTATCAGCATCAACAAGGATATGTGGAGGAACTCTATTCATGGTCTCAGCATCAACAATAATTTCTGGAGAGAATTCAATCGTGATCTCAGCATCAATAAAAGTCTCAGGTGCAACATCAGTCTTCATCAACTAACCATTCTCTAAAGCATTGCTCGATGAAGCGGACTTCTTGATCGGTTGTCAGCCGACACAAAAATAATTCACTTTCCTACTCTATAATATATGAATGAAGTATATGATAAGAAAGAGTTCGTATCCACAGAGAGGCGATTGTAGTTATTTCGTAATCAATTTCTTAAAGTAACCAATTGGGGGGATTTCTTATTTCTATTTAAACAATAAAAAAAAACAAATTAAAAGCAAAGTAAATTGTAGAAAGTAATCAATGGAGAGAGATATTGGTCAAGGAATTCATCTTCAATCTTAGACATGTGATTGCATATACGATTAGAATTACTATTTAATCTCTTGTGTTATCAAAAGCCTAGAGAATCAAGAAAGCAAGATAATCTATTAATTTCTCAAGTTCATCAACACACACATTAGGGCTGCGTATGTGAATTCTTCCTAAAGAATAACCTAACGCCTTGCGCTAATCAAGTTCAATTCCTAGGAGCATTAAGTTTCAGAAATAGGCTAATCAATGCAATTGTCATGCGTTGCGCAAAACAATTCGGACAATGGTCAAACTCTACATATGATTACGAGAGTGTATCACTACAAACCGTAAACATATCATGCTACTTATATTCAAGGTTATCGCTTGATGAAAAACCCTAAAATAGCTATGGACTAAGATGCAAGTTCAATTAATTGGCCACTTAACTAATCAAACACCATAATCCTATCACAATACTTCAATCATGTGATCATAAAAACCGCGAGAGAATTGACGATAAACAAGAGAGAAAACTAATACATAAAGCAAAACACAAGTTTTAGAAATCGGACTACATCCTTAACCAATAATAGAGAATTTAGCTACTCATAGCTATGGAGTTCATCATCATCAATATTCAATAATAAAACAAAGAAGAAGAAGAACACAACCAAACCCTAGAAGCGTAAACAAAACGGCTCTCCCCAATTCCAAGAATAAGATATGAGATAAGATGATTTCCAAAAATTGTAGAATTCCTCTTTTTATAGCCTTTTTCTCCTTCCAAAACTAGGTTTTGTCTTCAAAGTCCACTAGATGCAAGTCCACCAAGCCCACGGGAGAGAGAAACCCATGTAGAAAATATGTCCAAAAATCGTCGCCGGAATTCTGGTATTGTGGCCGGAAATCGGCCGGAAAATCGCCGGAAAACAGCCCCGGTGACCGGCAAAGTCCGCCCGGTCACCGGTCAACGGGTTGACTCGGGCAAGTCAACTCGGGTCAGGATCAGCGGGTTAACTCGGTCAAGTACTGAGTCAGGGTGAGTCAACAGATCGTGAGTCAGAACCAAGTCAGACCTGGGTCAGCTGAGTGAGCTGAATGGCCAAGCCAGACCAGGTTTTTTTTGCGCAGGCTGAACTCTGTAAAGCACCATCCTTGTGCATCATAGCTGGCTACCCAGCCATTATGGCTGCTTGCTGCACAACCTCCATCTCAGCTATCTCACCGGTGCATTACACGGCTCCATCGAACAAAAACACCAGCCATGGCTAGCTTATTGAGTTGCACTTCAACCACATGTGACTTTAGTTCAATCCCCTCTATGCTTCCACTTCCCACAAGACATCAGCCTCCATTCTCCTCGATTCACCGCCACTACCATTGCTTCTCAGCAGAACCACACCTGCAATTCCCTGCACCACTCAACTCAACACCACACAGCTTCACAGTTCAGCCTATGCACCTCAGCCATTCAAACCTACCACTACAAACAATCCATTCCATGCCCTGAGCTCCATCACAGACCCAGCACAGCTCTGTGCTCTTGCCACTCCAAACAATCCATCCTCAGAGTCACACTATTCCACCACTGTGTTAAACCTGCAACCTCGCAACACGGTCTCCATCCGAGCCCCGCAACATTCGTTGTCACAAAGAGCATTTCAGGCCACAATACCCTAACCGCAGCTCATTCAAATCCTCAAGACACTCTCAACCCAGTGGCAATCACCGAGCCATCACCGCCTCCTCTCTGAATTCATTCTCGGATTCAACACCATTTCCCCCGGCTGCCAATTTCGACTCAAAATCCCCATAGCTCAAGCATCAACCTCCACCTGAGTCATAATCATTCATTTCACAAAATAGAACCCATTCTTCCATTACCAGTTCAATTACAGCAAAACCCCAAGCTCTAATCTTAGATTCAATTCATCCTTTAACCCCTCAGATTTGGTCTCGGCAATCACAAAGAACTCTCATCGCTTAACTTTCTCATTTTCGTAGCAGGACTCGGCCAAAATAGTACTTCCAGAACCCTGACCTGCAAATCAACAATAAACCTCAACCCACTTTAATTCTTTCCTCTTCTTTATCTCAATCACCAACAGACCCAAGCCTCAACTCCTTTGAGCTTCAACAGCAACAGGTCTTGCAACTCAAAAACCCTAATTCATCCATTCTGTCCTCAAATTTCAAACATCAACAAGAACCCATCTCCGTTTTCACCATCAAATCACCCAAAATCAAGACCCCATCTGCATTTCACAATTTCATCTCTTCTGAATTCCTCTAACACATCGATCCATGGCTGCTTCTCTCTGACTGCAACCCATTTCAACTCTCTATGAATTTCTCGATCTCAACTTTCTTCTCTCAAGCACTGGTGCCATTTTTCATTGATTCTTCTCTGGATCTCGAGCCTCTCAACAACAACAAAACCCTAGTTTCTTCCATTCAATCGACCATCAGAATCATCTCTCACTGAGTAGTTCTTGCTCTCTATTCCATGGTAAAGCACCTCCGATTCTGGCCGTCTCTGCCTCCATTTCTCTCTCGATTTCAATTCAAGCTGCTGCTGCTTTGTCTCTCAGTTTCAGTTCAAGTGTGAAATAACGAGAAGAAATAACTCCTCTCGATTTCCAATTTTTGTTGTAAGAAATGTAAGTGGATCTAACCACTCAGGTAAGGCAGATAAGGGGTACCCAGCTGGTAGCCCCTTAACACTTGCTGGCTGTTATTTAACACTCCTCCTAGTAGAGTTGCCCCTTAACCTTGGCTCGGCTCCATACATCATTCGCCTGTGAGACGACAATTTCGCCCTTTTTGCTCAAACTGGATACTTTCTTCTTCTTTTCCTCCGTGCGACTCCAGAGTACCTAATAACTCAAAAACACACGTGAAATACATAATTTACAAGAAAAATAGCAAAGAAAGCGTAACTACTAGATAGTAAATACGGTGTATTCTACACCTATCAGATTCCCCCACACTTAGACTTTGCTAGTCCTCGAGCAAATCAAACAAAACAATAAAATACAACAACTCCGTGTCGTCGAGGCTACGGTCACTTTTAGCATAAATAACAAGCCTTTAAACCCCTAGGTGTCCCTAGTGGACGAGTTATAGTCTCGTGAGGGTTTACTAGAGATATACCCACAAAACCTATTTTTCCAACTTACTAGTTCTCCGTAATGATAGTATCCAACGCGCTAAGAAGACATAGAGATTCTCGCACACTAGTCATAAGAAGTTAGACACATAAATGAACACAATCTCATTCTTAAAAGTTGAGAGAGAGATAACCATCCCTTCGACTAAAATTCGGGTTCGGAGTGATCGAAGTCTCGACTCTGCCTCACAAGAAAGGGTTTTATGATATTGCGCTCAATAATAAACAACTCTTTATGGGTCACACATGTGTCCAGGTTGGAATGAAGAGAGAATCCTGAGACACGTTGAATGGTGGGAAGGCTTAACCTTCCGAATGTTTTGAAAACCCACATCTTTTATATATTTTTGAAAACCCATTTTTCTGACGATCTCTTCGAAAGGAAATCAACCATTTAACGAAGGTGGGAATATGCTTACTTACCTCGTTATCCGTTCAACGTGCAGCTAGCACCACTCTCACAGCATCCATAGAAACGTCTTCGGTCTTCTATCGGTGTCTTCATCTTCGTCTTCAGTCTTCAACTCTTGACGATAACTCTCGAACTTCGTAGAATCTTGACGATAACTCTCGAACTTCGTAGAATCTTGACAATATGATTCTTTCCTCAAATTTCTTGTCGCTTAAAACTTCATTACAAATATTCCTTCTTTCCATAGGCTTTATTGAAAGAATACAAAAATAAAAATAAACTATACAAACCCAAATTTTTTTTTTTTTTTTTTTTTTTTTTTTTTTTTTTAATTAATTTTCGTTTTTTTTTTTTTTTTTTTTTTTTTTTTGATAACAAATAAAAATAAAACAAAATAAAAACATTTTTCTCTTGTCTCTTTTTTTTTAATTTTCGTTTTTTTTTTTTTTTTTTTTTTTTTTTTTTTTGAGACAAGAGAAAACAAAATACAAATAAAATAAAAAATATAAGTACAATGCCATGGTATAAGTACTTTACCGCTTGAATCTTCACAACTTATATGTCTTGATATCATAGACTTCTCGAATTCTCATCCTTAATAATTTCCGCTCTTGTATTATAGTCTTCAACTTATAAAAATTCTGCCCCTGTTTTTGTTGCTTTACTCAAATATGAAACCTGCCCATTACTGTAGTGTTGCTTGTAAACCTCGAACGTATTCAACTTTCCTTCGAATTTGTGATGCTCCTCTTGTTGATGATGATGGTGTTTCTATGGACCTGTTGGTGTAGAGAGAGATAAGGTGGATGGTGCTAACTGCGAACAAGATCACAAGTGGTATGTAAGTTAGCAATTCGATGTCACCAACATGGTTGATAAAAATAGCACTCAAGAGATCAAAATAGTGCTTCTATGGTGGGAAATTGGACAGCTCACCATTCTGCCCGAATTTACGTACGGTGACACACACTCTAAAAGCACAAATTTAGACAGTACAAAGAATTGAAGGTTGGTGCCTCACATTATGTAACATGGGTAGTCTCCACTATAGGGGATCACTTTGTTCTAATACCGAATTCAGCTCGCACCTTATTTGCCACCGGCATGGTTAAATCCAACTTTAACTCTCATACAATTAAGAAACCCGATCATGTTCTCTGTCATCTCTAAGTTCAGTCACTATTGTGAGAATTTCGATGTAATCTTAGCGACATGTATACTATGTGACTCTAAATAACTACAAGTTGGAGTTTTCTTATTCACTAGTTCACAAAAAAGTTGAAAAATTGCAAAAATGTACAACATAAACCACTCCCCCACACTTAAACTTTACATTGTCCTCAATGTAAATTGAATCGTCCAAAGTAAGTCAAGGTGGGAAATCCTAGCAAGAAATCAGCAAAAACAAAGTAAAAACAAAACAAGAAAAACTAAAAACAAGAAAAGAAATAAATACAAGACAATAAATACTCATCCTTTGGGTTGCCTCCCAATTAGCGCTTGGTTTAAAGTCGTCACCCGACTATCTCCTTGCTTTCTATGACTCCTCCGGAGGAGTACTTCCACAAGATTAACTCCTTCCACGACATCCGAAGAGAAGTTCTCATAATATGGTTTCAACCGGTGCCCATTCACTTTAAGTTCATTACCTGTAGCTAAACTACGAATTTCCACTGCACCATGAGAAAACACATTAGCCTCGGTTTCAAGATCAAACTCTTGCAAGAGTAAAATCCATCGTATGAGCCTCGGTTTCGCCTCTTTCTTTGTAAGCAAGTATCTAAGTGTTGCATGATCAGAAAAGACAACAACTTTGTACCAATTAGATAAGAGCGAAACTTTTCTAAAGCAAAAACAATGGCTAATAACTCCTTTTCAGTGGTTGTGTAGTTTTGTTGGGCCTCATTTAACGTTCTAGAAGCATAATAAATAGCATGAGGAAGCTTCCCCACACGCTGCCCAAGCACCGCACCAACCGCATAGTCACTTGCATCACACATGAGTTCAAACGG
The DNA here is from genome assembly GCA_023531295.1 of Papaver armeniacum. Classification (NCBI taxonomy): domain Eukaryota; kingdom Viridiplantae; phylum Streptophyta; class Magnoliopsida; order Ranunculales; family Papaveraceae; genus Papaver; species Papaver armeniacum. The sequence continues at coordinate 7,377 of JAJJWW010014750.1, forward strand.
CTTACTCCAATCCGGTGGTTTAATGATAGGGGCTGAAATCAAAAGTTCTTTCAAACGATTGAATGCCGCCACACACTTCTCATCAAAGTTAAAAACCACATCTTTTTGCAATAGGGTACAAAGTGGTGATGCTATCTTGGAAAAGTCCTTGATGAACCTACGATAGAAACCTGCATGACCAAGAAAAGAACGTATCTCCCTCACCGTAGTGGGAGGGGTTAGAGCACGAATAAGGTCTATCTTAGATTTATCGACTTCCAAGCCTTTAGAAGATATTATATGGCCTAAAACTATGCCATGAGTTACCATGAAATGGCACTTCTCCCAATTTAGCACAAGATTTGTTTCAACACATCGTTCAAGGATTAGAGCCAAGTTGTTCAAGCAAAGGTCAAATGAATCACCAAAGACACTAAAGTCATCCATGAACACTTCGATTATGTTTTCAACATATTCCGAAAAGATACTTACCATACACCTTTGAAAAGTAGCCGGAGCATTGCACAAGCCAAAAGGCATCCTTCGATAAGCAAAAGTACCGAAATGACAAGTGAAAGTGGTTTTCTCTTGGTCCTCCGGTGCTATCACAATCTGATTATAACCTGAATAGCCATCAAGAAAGCAATAGTATGAGTGTCCAGCTAAACGTTCAAGCATTTGATCAATAAAAGGTAAAGGAAAGTGATCTTTTCTAGTGGTGGCATTCAATTTTCTATAATCAATACAAACCCTCCAACCGGTTTGCACACGAGTTGGGACAAGTTCATTCTTATCATTCTCCACCACCGTTACTCCCGATTTCTTTGGTACCACTTGTACCGGGCTTACCCACTTGCTATCGGAGATGGGGTAGATAACACCCACGTCCAAAAGCTTGAGTATCTCCTTTTTCACCACTTCCATCATGGGAGGATTCAAACGGCGTTGCGCTTCCCTTGTAGGCTTTGAATCATCCTCCACACGAATCTTATGCATACAAACGGCAGGGCTTATACCCTTGATATCGGCGATTGTCCATCCTATGGCCGTCTTGTACTTCCTTAGCACCCTTAGAAGTTTTTGCTCCGTAATTCATTAAGCTCGTTAGAAACAATCACGGGTAAATCTTCATTGTCATCCAAGTACAAGTACTTTAAGTGACTTGGAAGAGGTTTCAATTCTAAACTTGGAGATTTAACAATAGATGGCACAAGTTTCTCATTATTGCAAGGTAAAGAAGCATATGAAATATTCTTAGTTGCTGATTTTTCCGGTAATGAGTTAAGAGAACCAATGGTTTCTTTCATCTCATCACTATACGCATAACCGTTGTCAATAGGTGTAGTGAGCACGGTTTCCAAAGTATCAACACCATTCAACTCAAACATTTGTTGCGCCAATGTGTCCATCATATCAATGGAGAAACAAGAGTGGACATCACTAGGATATCTCATCGTCTCGAAAATGTTGAAACGTATTATTTCTCCATCAAACTCCATAGTTAGCGTTCCCTTGTCCACATCAATTATGGTTTTCGCCGTTTTCATGAAGGGACGCCCAAGTAGCAATGGAAGAGACGAGTCCGGTGAACCTTCATCCATCTCTAACACGCAAAAGTCCGCTGGAAATACAAGTTGATTAACCTGCACAAGAACATCCTCAACAATACCCATTGGGTAGACATTAGAACGATCGGCTAATTGCAACACAATTCCAGCCTTTTAAGAGGACCAAGATCAAGTGAATTGTACATAGACGCAGGCATGACATTAACGGAAGCACCTAAGTCCAACATAGCTTTATTAAATGTAGTGTTACCAATTATGACGGGAATGTCAAAGCTACCCGGGTCCTTGCACTTAAGTGGGAGTTTATGTTGTAAGATTGCCGAAGCATTCTCCCCCACACTAAGCACTTCATTACCTTTGAGCCTTTGCTTATTGGTACACAAGTCCTTCAACACCTTTGCATACTTTGGAACTTGCTTGATTGCATCTATGAGTGGTATGTTCACATGGATCTTCTTTAGAACGTCTAAAATCTCCTTTTCTAGTTCCGCCTTCTTAGAACTTGCAAATCTGCGAGGGAAAGGTAGAGGAGGAACATAAGTAGAAACCGGAGTTTTAGAGTTAGGAATAGGTACCTCAGAAGTTTGGGGAGAATCCTCGGTTTTCTCCTCCAAAACAGGTTCCTTTGGTGTTTCCACCACGCCCGAATCAGCAACTTCGGGTTGCACAAGTTGTGTACCACTTCTCAATGTAATTGCATTAACACCCTCTTTTGGGTTGATAGGTTGAGAAGGGAGTTTCCCACCATTTTGTGCCTTTAATTGATTCAACTCCATAGCCATAGAACCAACTTGAGTTTGCAACTCCTTAACCGAACTCTCCGTTCTTTGCATAAAAGATTTCAGCAACTCTTCCATATTGGATCCCATATTTTGAGGTTGTTGTTGTTGTTGAAATTGTTGCCTCGGTTGGAATTGTTGTTGTTGAGGTTGAAATCCACTCGGGTTGTTGAAACTAGATTGTTGAACCGCTCCTTGCTTATTGGCATAGCTAAAGTTGGGGTGATCTCTCCATCCCGGATTGTAAGTGTTGGAGTAGGGATCATACCGTCTTTGTTGATTTGGAAAGATCGCATTAGCTTGCTCGTCTTCATAAGATTGAGAGGAACTTGGTATCACCGCGGCTGCAACTTGTTGAAGCATTGCGTTCATGTTTCCCATTTGTTGACGAAGCTCCTCAACCTCGCTCACCTCACTCACCCTTCTTAGAAGCACATCCGAACCACGACTCAAGAATTGTTGTGAGTTCGCTGCCATGTTTTCAATCAACTCTCTAGCTTGTGCCACCGTCTTGTTAACTAGTGCACCACCACCCGCAGCGTCGAGGAGATTCCTATCACTTGATTGGAGTCCTTCATAGAAATATTGAATGATCATAGCATCACTAAATTGGTGGTGAGGGCAGCTTGCCACCAATCTCTTATATCGTTCCCAACATTCATACAGAGATTCTCCCACGTTTTGCTTCATCCCACAAATTTCTTTGCGAATTTGAGTAGCCTTAGATGCAGGAAAATATCTCTCCAAAAAGAGTTTCTTCAACCCATTCCATGTTGTGACACTTCCGGGAGGTAAATAGAACAACCAATCCTTAGCACTATCCATTAAAGAGAAACGGAAAACTTTCAACATTGCACCATCCGTCGCAACATCCGCTGGAAGCATGGCCGTGACAATGGTGTGGAAGTCCATAAGATGTTTGTTTGGATCTTCATTCACCATGCCATGGAACTTTGGTAATTCTCTAAGCAACCCCGGTTTAATTTCAAAAGTAGAGTCCGTTTGAATACACCCCTGTTGTATATCAAGCCTATGAGAAGCTAAGTCCTTGAGTGAACGATTTGCATCACCCATTGCTCCTTGTTCTTCCACGTGTGTTTCCTCTACGATTGGAACCTCTTTTCCTTCTTCTTGTTGTTGGAAAATCTCTTCTCCTACTTCCTCCTCGTGCTCGTCCGTTGTGTCTTGACTTGGTTGGAGTATTGTGCCGCGTCGAGTAGCTATCCCGCACCTTGGATAATTCCAATCCTTAGAAGCCAGAGATTAGGCACCTGCAAACAATTCTCGCAAACAAGTGAGAAACAAGACAAGAAACGAAAAGCAAAGATGAAAGCAGAAATTGTAAAAAGAAACTAAAAACTTAATAACTAGCCGTATGCCTCCCCGGCAGCGGCGCCAAAATTTGATCGGTTGTCAGCCGACACAAAAATAATTCACTTTCCTACTCTATAATATATGAATGAAGTATATGATAAGAAAGAGTTCGTATCCACAGAGAGGCGATTGTAGTTATTTCGTAATCAATTTCTTAAAGTAACCAATTGGGGGGATTTCTTATTTCTATTTAAACAATAAAAAAAACAAATTAAAAGCAAAGTAAATTGTAGAAAGTAATCAATGGAGAGAGATATTGGTCAAGGAATTCATCTTCAATCTTAGACATGTGATTGCATATACGATTAGAATTACTATTTAATCTCTTGTGTTATCAAAAGCCTAGAGAATCAAGAAAGCAAGATAATCTATTAATTTCTCAAGTTCATCAACACACACATTAGGGCTGCGTATGTGAATTCTTCCTAAAGAATAACCTAACGCCTTGCGCTAATCAAGTTCAATTCCTAGGAGCATTAAGTTTCGAAATAGGCTAATCAATGCAATTGTCATGCGTTGCGCAAAACAATTCGGACAATGGTCAAACTCTACATATGATTACGAGAGTGTATCACTACAAACCGTAAACATATCATGCTACTTATATTCAAGGTTATCGCTTGATGAAAAACCCTAAAATAGCTATGGACTAAGATGCAAGTTCAATTAATTGGCCACTTAACTAATCAAACACCATAATCCTATCACAATACTTCAATCATGTGATCATAAAAACCGCAGAGAATTGACGATAAACAAGAGAGAAAACTAATACATAAAGCAAAACACAAGTTTTAGAAATCGGACTACATCCTTAACCAATAATAGAGAATTTAGCTACTCATAGCTATGGAGTTCATCATCATCAATATTCAATAATAAAACAAAGAAGAAGAAGAACACAACCAAACCCTAGAAGCGTAAACAAAACGGCTCTCCCCAATTCCAAGAATAAGATATGAGATAAGATGATTTCCAAAAATTGTAGAATTCCTCTTTTTATAGCCTTTTTCTCCTTCCAAAACTAGGTTTTGTCTTCAAAGTCCACTAGATGCAAGTCCACCAAGCCCACGGGAGAGAGAAACCCATGTAGAAAATATGTCCAAAAATCGTCGCCGGAATTCTGGTATTGTGGCCGGAAATCGGCCGGAAAGTCGCCGGAAAACAGCCCCGGTGACCGGCAAAGTCCGCCCGGTCACCGGTCAACGGGTTGACTCGGGCAAGTCAACTCGGGTCAGGATCAACGGGTTAACTCGGTCAAGTACTGAGTTAGGGTGAGTCAACAGATCGTGAGTCAGAACCAAGTCAGACCTGGGTCAGCTGAGTGAGCTGAATGGCCAAGCCAGACCAGGTTTTTGCACAGGCTGAACTCTGTAAAGCACCATCCTTGTGCATCATAGCTGGCTACCCAGCCATTATGGCTGCTTGCTGCACAACCTCCATCTCAGGCTATCTCACCAGTCTGCATTACACAGCTCCATCAGAACAAAAACACCAGCCATGGCTAGCTTATTGAGTTGCACTTCAACCACATAACAGCTTTAGTTCAATCCCCTCTATGCTTCCACTTCCCACAGCATCAGCCTCCATTCTCCTCAGTTCAGCCTGCCACTACCATTGCTTCTCAGCAGAACCACACCTGCAATTCCCTGCACCACTCAACTCAACACCACACAGCTTCACAGTTCAGCCTATGCACCTCAGCCATTCAAACCTACCACTACAAACAATCCATTCCATGCCCTGAGCTCCATCACAGACCCAGCACAGCTCTGTGCTCTTGCCACTCCAAACAATCCATCCTCAGAGTCACACTATTCCACCACTGTGTTAAACCTGCAACCTGCAACACAGTCTCCATCTGAGCCCTGCAACATCTGTTGTCACAGCAGCATTTCAGGCCACAATACCCTAACTGCAGCTCATTCAAATCCTCAGCACACTCTCAACCCAGTGGCAATCACCAAAGCCATCACTGCCTCCTCCTCTGAATTCATTCTCAGATTCAACACCATTTCCCTGGCTGCCAATTTCGACTCAAAATCCCCATAGCTCAAGCATCAACCTCCACCTGAGTCATAATCATTCATTTCACAAAATAGAACCCATTCTTCCATTACCAGTTCAATTACAGCAAAACCCCAAGCTCTAATCTTAGATTCAATTCATCCTTTAACCCCTCAGATTTGGTCTCGGCAATCACAAAGAACTCTCATCGCTTAACTTTCTCATTTTCAGAACAGACTCAGCCAAAATAGTACTTCCAGAACCCTGACCTGCAAATCAACAATAAACCTCAACCCACTTTAATTCTTTCCTCTTCTTTATCTCAATCACCAACAGACCCAAGCCTCAACTCCTTTGAGCTTCAACAGCAACAGGTCTTGCAACTCAAAAACCCTAATTCATCCATTCTGTCCTCAAATTTCAAACATCAACAAGAACCCATCTCCGTTTTCACCATCAAATCACCCAAAATCAAGACCCCATCTGCATTTCACAATTTCATCTCTTCTGAATTCCTCTAACACATCGATCCATGGCTGCTTCTCTCTGACTGCAACCCATTTCAACTCTCTATGAATTTCTCGATCTCAACTTTCTTCTCTCAAGCACTGGTGCCATTTTTCATTGATTCTTCTCTGGATCTCGAGCCTCTCAACAACAACAAAACCCTAGTTTCTTCCATTCAATCGACCATCAGAATCATCTCTCACTGAGTAGTTCTTGCTCTCTATTCCATGGTAAAGCACCTCCGATTCTGGCCGTCTCTGCCTCCATTTCTCTCTCGATTTCAATTCAGCAGCTGCTGCTTTGTCTCTCAGTTTCAGTTCAAGTGTGAAATAACGAGAAGAAATAACTCCTCTCGATTTCCAATTTTTTGTTGTAAGAAATGTAAGTGGATCTAACCACTCAGGTAAGGCAGATAAGGGGTACCCAGCTGGTAGCCCCTTAACACTTGCTGGCTGTTATTTAACACTCCTCCTAGTAGAGTTGCCCCTTAACCTTGGCTCAGCTCCATACATCATTCGCCTGTGAGACGACAATTTCGCCCTTTTTGCTCAAACTGGATACTTTCTTCTTCTTTTCCTCCGTGCGACTCCAGAGTACCTAATAACTCAAAAACACACGTGAAATACATAATTTACAAGAAAAATAGCAAAGAAAGCGTAACTACTAGATACTAAATACGGTGTATTCTACACCTATCACTTCTCCAAGCATTAATGATTCGTGTCAAGATGTGTAGACATGAAAATATGTTCACATGAAAGTCTTCCCAAAGCTTGCACGACTGGTGGGCACAAGCCAAAGACTTCTACAAGATGTTCTCATCACCTCTGCAAATGAGATACAGCACACTTCATGCCATGGGTTTACAAAAACGTACCAATGGGTGAGGAATGGGACAATGCTTCCTCAACGAAAGATGTTCTTCTATGTATTTGCTACAACATACCAAAAGTTCACATCAATCGGACATGCGAGATAAAATATACGGCCTTTACCGTCAGGTCTACGAAATCTGAAAAGTTGTACGGGATTACAAATTACAAATGTGTACGCTTCGTTGGCTGACCTCTACAACTCCAAATTGAGTGATTCTTCTCTCATGTGATAACTCAGTCTCTTAGCTTCAAAAGTTAGGGTCAAGCATCGAATTCCGACGTCGTATGAGGTTCCTACAGCTTCCAGAGCGTACAACATGCAAGCAGCAATTCTTATACGGGATTCATAACTTCCACAGTCGATCAGTGTCCACCGGGTCTTTCCACTAAGTACTTCATCAAGGTACCTCCAACTTCGACCACCTAGGTTTTTACATCAATTTTCCTACTTGGGTCCTCTATCTAAGTTTTGCCAGAAGAAGAGATAACGAAAGGAGAGATTTAACAAACTGGGGACTGACAGTCCAATGATCATGACCCGTGGCACCAGACTCTCATCATAAAAGGAATGCTACCACCGGGACATGAAACCATGGTCATTACATCACCGCCTCTTGAGAGCAACCTCGGTTATGGTCCCGTGACCAGGATTTCGGAAGTGATGTTTCTATGACTGACATAAACAAGATGGCTGCAAGCACCATGCTCATGTATCAATCAAGGATTCCTGATCTCAAATGAATCAATGGCATTGAAATCCGTCACCAACCTTTCAAAACACAAGCGAATGGTCTAATGACACAACTGGGGTGTTTTACAACGAGCTCGTCGGAGACAATTTTACACTGTCCCGTACAAAGCAGCTGATGTGGTTTCGAAGTTTTTTGTAAAAAGTGGTAGTAAAGTTCGTTCAACTCAGACTTGTAAAGACTCGATTTAAGAAGATACTAAAAACAAAGAAAATATATTCACAAGATTGTCACGATAACGAGAGGTACTGAGACTCAGGATTCCACCATTAATCACATTCAATTGGTTCGTATATTGATTCATAACAATTCTAGCTCTTTTGTAGACTCTATTTCTTTGCCAAAAGTAGATTTTGTAGATGATTAATTGTAAATCATAAGCATAACGCATCAAAAGCTCTAAGTCTAAGCATACGTCATCAGAAAAAATCACAACTAATTAATAAAAATCATAAAACAATTAAAACAAGTGCAAAAGTCATAAAGAATCAAATATAGTTACCAAACAATTGTGAAATAAGGCTTCCTCCATCGTCCCAGTGTTGGGGTTTAGCTCATGATGTCGTACAAACTCTCAAAAGATAGAAACATGGCTCAAAGAGTGTTTAAAGATGAAAGTACAAGAAAAATCACCAAAACAGATCAACTGCAACCTTTATATGCGTTGCAGATTGACTGTTACTAAAGATACAGAAAATATAAGACTGCTGGAAACGATACTTTGTGTGTCGTGGATAAACCACACTTATCTGCGGATCGACTTGGGTCGTCTAATGTTCTTGACTTCGTCTTCTTCCTCCTGCTGCTGCAACTTTCTCTGCAGCGTGATTTTTCGTACCGGAGCTTACCCTAAACTATGTATAGACCCCCAACTACTCGACTCCCCTGTTTAGGTCTTCTCCCTTGCTATTTATACACAGCCAGACCCTAAATATCTCGAGTATCTTGATTTTTCTTCCTCCAAAAGTTGCGGCTTTTCTTTCCTTGAATATCTTCACGCGTCTCTCTTTTATCGAATCTAACACACCTACCCATCCTGTTTAATCGTAACAGGCTTATCTCAATCCAACCAAGCCAACAAATCCGAAGAAATCTCGCCCTAATTCAATCCATACCCGAGTATGCACCGGCCCTGTTTTATTGGAACCGAGACTCCATCGCTATTTTATCGAATCTGGGATCATTATCCATCTTGTTTCATTCAAACATCTTCAGCCCAATCAAAAACAGAGACCAAACCCGATTGAATTTCTTCATAATCGCTTTGAGAGAACGTGAAACTCTCCACACCCCTGTTTTGATCAAACTCAGTGATCTAGCCCAATCAAGTTGATCCAAACTACCATACCATCCCTGTTATGCTCTAACAGGTCCAACCAAGCCAAAATCCGCGATTGAATCCCTCTCAAAAACCTTCAAAAATCCATCCCTAATTCTGCCGTGAAACAAAAACATTTCCCGCCAAAACTTAATTTGAATTTAGAAGATGACCTCCCCCTATCGTCTATGGGTCTGTGTTTAGTAGCTGCCTGGAAATGGGGTGCCCCTTAGTAATTAGGTTACCCCTTATCCAAATGAGGGGTCCGAATAGTAATTTTCTCCCACGAGCGCAAATACCACTTTTCGAGCCAATTTTCCCGCAAAAGCTTATTTCTCCAAAAACACCTACAAAAACATAAAATACCAAAATAAGCACAAAATCGAGTACTAACATTACAGAGAATTGAGACTAAAATAAACACATAAATGCGTCTATCAAATACCCCCAAACTTATTATTTGCTAGTCCTCGAGCAAATCAATTCTGCAAAATAAAATCCTAACTCACTGTCGCAGGCATCGTCGATTGCATTTAGCGTATGCAACAAGCCTTTAAACCCCTAGGTGGCCCTAGTGGCCGAGTTATAGTCTCGGGAGGGTTTACTAGAGATATACCCACAAAACCTTTACTCCAGACCCTAGCTATCTACGCAGAACCTTGGAAGGCACTAAAAAATCTCCTTGGTTGGCATACTTATTGACTACAGGAGGAAGTACCCCGATGCGAAATTCCAATTGTTGTACACGAGTTTGCACTCAAGCATACTAAAATTCATATATAAGTCACAGAGCTCTACTCAGATAGTCGCACTATGGACATCAATATCCGGAGTCAAAACTAATCACATGGATAGATCAAGAAGATGGATATAGAGAGAAATATAGATGGCTATGATGTTTACTAAGTGATTGGTGTTTCCCATATCTGTCTGAAGCCTCCGCCAAAATGAACCTATCCTAATGGACTGAGATACTAGTCTGACTAATATCAACACACTAGCATATACAAGGGAACCAGTGGTCGATAAACCTAACTCTAGGTCAACACAACTGGCATATACAAGGGTTCCAGTGGTCGACTTTATTGAATTTATTCCGGTTGGTCAGATGGTCTGGTCTCATTTTTTTTTTTTTTTTTTTTTTTTTTTGGTATCTCAATCACTCTAATTCACCCTAGCATCGGTAACAACTTGATTCGTGGGCCCCACCTAATCACTTAGAGAAACATAGTTTAAAAACAAAACAAAATAAAAACAGAAGTGAAAAGGACTCAACGAGATATGGTGAAACTATCATGTTATTTCTAACACCTGAGCTCTGTGCTTTTATGAATAGACTCTTTAGATGTTGCCATCTAATCAGATTGGTTCCTCAACTCCTACAACCATAATGCTTCCATCCACTTAGATTGGTTAGTGCCATCCTTAATAAGCATAAATTTCTAGGCTCTGGAGTTTATTTATTGCAACTAACAAAAAGTTTCTCCCATACCCCAAACTTAAATCTAACATTGTCCTCAATGTTCTAAAGATAAAATTAAAAGCATGAACAAGGAGAAACTGTTACCATTTAAAGCAAAAGAGATAAGGAAAGATATTACCATGTCGCATGAATATTGGGTTACCTCCCAAGAAGTGCTAAGTTTAACGTCTTCAGCCAGACTAACAAAGGATTAGTCACCTCATAGAATCATAAAGTAATAGCCGAAATAATTGTGGATCATCTGCATGAAAAAGTGTTATCACAGACAAAAGGAAACTGCAACAAACCAAGAAAGTGAATAAACATAGAACACCCTTGCCTAGTTTCCTGTTTAAAACAACTACATCTAGTTGGTTCAGGTTCAGGTTCTATAACTGGGTCCAAATAAAATATTTTCATGGGTTGTATTTCCTCGTAGCTAAGATCCGGTTCAGGTTGTAAACTCTGTAAAAACTCAAATAAGAACTTAGAAGCACATAATAATAACCTGAATAATTGCGGATCCTTAAAGTCAATCAGTTTTGACTCACACAATTAACCACGATGAAACTGGCGGTCAATCATAAGAAAACGTGTCATTTCTATTCTCCTAAAATAATTAGGTTTGGTCTCGTAACTTAATAATCGACACATTTTGAACTCATACATTCCCACAATTGGTTGAAAAATATTTGGTGGGAAAACAAAATCAACTGGGTATCATAGCTCGGGCTAACCACATCAACCAGAGGATGGGTTTCTAACAACTGAACTTCCCTATGGACATCACTAGGTTCAGGAAAACGTGTATGAAGATAATCTTTTAAAATGGTTGAGGCACATATGTCAAGTCCCAAGAGGGACCTTTCTAAGAGTTAAGGCACATGGAGAATGATAATCACCCCCAAACATAAAGTTTTCAGTGTCTCTAGAAAGACTAGTCACAACTTCCCTAATTTCAAGGTCATCTGATTCCTGAAAATGGTCAATTGATTCTTCTAAGTCAGGTTCATCCTCACTCATCTCTACGAGTTCATTTTCTTTGTCTAAGACTAATGTTTCTAAATCGCTAGACTCTAAAACAATATTCTCAGAATAAACTCGTTCCTCAAAAGTATCACCAGCTTCGTAATCATAAGGGAATACTACATCGTCTAAAACGGGGGTATCTCTAGTCAAATCCTCGTCCTTTTGAATAGGTGAATAATTATTAAAATTATTTGGATTTGAACTAGAAATATTATCATTATTAAGCTCAATTGGAGTAACAAACTCGTGATCACTATGCGTACTTATTTCAAATTCTTCATCGACACTATCCTCATCATAATCATCATTATAATAACATGAAAATGGTTGAACCTCATCTAAACAAGTAGTGTTACCAATTTTATCCTCGTCATCTTGATTATGCAAATAACTATCCTCATTTTCAAGGGTATTTTTGGAAACATTATATTGGAAATCTAGATTTCGAGCAATTCTTTCGTTCGTCTCCGCTATCATCTTGAGGGATTCCTCTAAAGAAAGTTCTCTTTCGTCATAAACTAAGTTATTCATCTTAGCTAACTTACGTGTCGACTCCTCTAATTTCCTGAGAGACTCTTCTAAAGGAGAAATATAAGAATTTTGCTCGTATGACCCGTGCGTTTGTGGATAGTAATTGGGCTCATCATGGTATGATCCATAACCTTGAAAAGGCTGATGTTCCCAACCACTATTCACACTATGGTCAAAGTAGTAACGTCCATTTTGAAACTCAGTCGGATATTCGTTGTATTGGCTATTGTAATACCAGTTCGACATTCTATTTGCAGGGGTGTGAGTTGTCACACAAAATAAAACCCACTGACAGGGGATTCGTGGGTGGATAGAGTCTTACCTCCCGTACCAGACGGGCGATGAACCGTTGAATTCGACTCAGGCCACCGACTCCGATGTCAGTTGTAGTTGCAGGAAATCCCACAATACACCCCTCACTATATTTTGTTTAACTAATTCATTCAGAAGATAATAGATGAACAATCATGAATATTTATTAATAATTTTCTTAAAATGTTTACACAGGAAAATGGAATTACACTTAAGATCTTACTACATTCGCTCTGTTTCTCTCTCCTAATGACTTGCTTTCCAATCCAAAAAGAACTCTCCCTTACAACAGATTCACTCATCCCTTTATATAGGGTAATACATAGTGAATGACAGCTAAGCTGTCCTTTATTTTCGGGAATGTCTTGCGAAGTGTCGCAGGCGTACAAGTATTCGTATTCGCGACACTTCTTAACTTTCGCCAGATTTCATATCTTCCTATCGTCATCCAGTGCGTCATTCATATTAATCTTCTGCGACTCACTCGCAATGTTGTTATCGGTTGCCTTCGCGAATTGTTGTTGTCGCGATATTCTGATCCTACATCTTGCCTCTTCTCATGTCTTCTCTACAAAGGAGAGAATGTCATGAGAATCAATATTTTTAAACTGTCGCGACTGTTTATCTATGGTTGTTTCAGTCCCACCTTTCCATACGGACTTTATTACAGATGTCTACTCCTCCATTCTTTTTCTGACACGTTTCTTTCAATCGTTTATTCTTGTCCATTCACGTCCCTTCTCACATTAAATGCTCTCGTTTCCCCCGAGGATGTTTCTCTCTATATATATTTTTCATATCTTTCTCTTTTCCTCTTTCGTTTTCTCTCTGCAACTTTTCTTTTATCTTCTTCTTCCGCAAGCTGCGCTTCTATTATTGCAAATCTTCGATCTTTTTTATTATATCTTAATCCTCGATTCTTTATTCATTCCCATATTGATAATGGCTTCACTTAGTCGTATGTACAAACCTCGCTTTATTGAGATTCAAAAAAAGTTGCTTGATAAAGGTTTCACCCTTTCTACCATTCCTAATCAAGAATGTTCATCTATACTCACTGCCAAGCTTTTTTCTGATCATCAATGTGATGATCACAAGATTATTGTTTCGCTAGGTCAACTTCTCGCAAGACTTCCCATTCCTTTATATGATCCTGAGATGCCACTCTTTTATGAAATCCTTTCCCATCCGAACTTCTCGCGAGCTGTCTATCAATTAAGCGGCGATTGTATCCGCCTAATGCTTGAGTTTGCCAGTCGTGGTGCTGGCAAAGGATCTTTATATCCTAACAAAGTGTCGAGACCCCAAATATGTAAATTTAGAAATAATCCCGAGAGATACACTGCAGAAAAAACTTTTTTGAAAATTATGAAGTAATTGGCATGAGAAATAAGAAATCTCATTTGGGGCGCTCGGTTGAAGAGAAAAGATAACATCCCCGAGGATAAATTACTCATGCAAGATATCGATCGGCATTCGGGTAACAACACTACTCCTCGCCACTCCAAAGATGTGAGGTGGTGGGTTGTACCTTTGCTCTTAAGTGGACCTTACATAGCAGGTTCGCATGTACTCCCTGCAAATCTCGCAGGCTATCATCCTTGGGAATTTAAGTGGCCCAAGAAGGCGGAAGAGGTATGTCCCCACAGTTTGCTTTTGCAATCCCTCTTTCCTCTTGTACTCATTGAGTTTGTAAATTTTCCAGATTGTCAAACTGAGGAAAAGTTACAAGGCAAATCCACTGGCAAGTACCTTGGCAATACTTCGATCGCTTACGGATGAAGTAAGAAATATCTTTTTTGTGTTATTTAACAATATTGTTGCCTCTATTTCTTATCTTCATTTGTATGCGAAGGTTGACGCCGAGGAAGTGATAGATGCGAAAGTTAAAGGCAAAACTAAAGCCAATGCACGCAAGGATAAGTCTTCTGCTCCACCATCTAAGAAGCGAAAAACTCAGCCTTCCTCTCATCTTAGCTCAAGTTCTGAATCTTCCGATGAGGATGATAATGATAATGTTTTGGATTCAACTTTCCAAAATGAAGCTCAATCGGCCAATTCTCCTATGGATCAATTGTTCAAAGATCTTCTCGGATTCTCTTCAAGGAATTGGAGATACTCATCTGACTTCTATATGCGAGAACCTCGCCACCATATGTAATGCTACACTGCTGGATGGCAATGACTCTTTCAAAGGAGTTTCTAGATCTGTATCCCCTAGCTTCTTAAATGCACTTAATTCGTTGGTATGTTCGAACTCATATTTCTCCTCCAACTTCAGTTTTTAATTTATATCTTAATAACCTTTTTATCTTTCTTCGCAGGCTGGAAAAACTTCTTTTGTGGTTGCCTCAGATCTTGAGAGGAGGTATAACGTTCAATTGAAGAAGAATACCCAATTTTGCACAAGGATCAAAGAATTAGAAGTTGAATCTGCGAGATCTCGCGAAAAGATCCAACAATTGGAAACTGAGTTTTCTGCCCAGAAGGACAAAGTTACCACTCTCCAGAACGCTAATCAGCAACTTTATGGTATAAAATTTTTTCTCTCTTATTATTTTCATTTTATCAATTTCCTGTTGCTACCTGACTTATCACTTTCGCAGATGTATATAACCTCTCCGAAGAAGCTATTCTTCTCCATTCATTTCCTGAGCCTATGGATAATGACACTCTTCTCGCTCATCTCAACAACTCTTTAAGTAGTTCGTCAAGCAGAATTAATTCTCTTTCATTAAATGAACTCCAAACCAAGCACCGCCTCTTAGAAATTGAGCACAGATCTAGTTTAAGTACTGCCAACCAGTTTAAACAAATGTACCTCGAGTCTCATGAGGAAACCAAAATTTTAAGGAAGAAAATTAGTGACCATATAGATGACAAAGATCGCATTGCTAATAATGGTGCCCAGGCATTAACAACATTTCAAAAGTCCCTTCTCGAAGTGCAAATGGAGCGAGATGAATTGCTTCGCCAGAACTCCTTACTTAGTGAGCGAGAAAATCAAATTCGTTCACTTCTTATTATAAATAATGACGATGAATTCGCTTGGGCTGCGAAAATCTTAGATAATGCCAGGAATAACTTAGGTGTTGATGTTAGTCTTCATACCGAGCATACTTCCTTGGTTAAAGATATAATATCGACGAGAGAAGGTTATTTATTATACCTTAATGTTTCTTACCTCTCGTAATATTGTTTGTTGAGTTGTTAATTTATCGTAATTTATTTGCAGAGTCCGAAAAAGATTTCAAGCAAGGATTGAAGAACTTGAATCGAGAAAGCACACTCGCAAAGAATCTCACCCTTCGCGAGAATAGATATTCCAAGTTGAAGAAACAATTTCAAACTACCGTGGCGAATTTTAATAATGATGCCGTTCGTTTTCGCAATGAAGCCATGGAGTATGTTTGTAATGATCACAAAATCCCTCTTTGTTCATATCCTTGGCTTTCCGAAGAAGTTCCTGAGAATTTGCCTGTCTCGGACGTTTCGATAGTGAGGCCAGCGAAAAGAAAACTCGCGACGAGAATAATGAAATTGAAGGATCGGATAGAGGAGAAGAATCACCAAAGAGATAATTCTTTTTGTTTCTTTCATTTGCTGTAATATCTGTACATTTCTGTATCTCTTTTTTGTAAACTTCTTGGGTTTATTGCCCATAAATTCAATCTTCATTCCCCTTTCTTGGCAGTTTTTTTCCTTTTTTTCCTTGTAATATAATTGGCTAACATTATTAATGTATAACTATTTCATTGGAAGATGGATAACAATATTTCGTCTTTTCCATTCCCATATTTGCCTCTGTTATGCATCTTCATATGAAAGAATGAAATTTCTGAGATTCGCACTTTCTTCCTCTGACCAGGAATGATGTTTAAATTTATAATTACGACGAGGTCGCAAGTGATTTTCATAAAAGAAGAAATCCATTGATCTCGCCTTATCATTTTTGGTGGTCTTCTAAGCTTGACCTTCCTAAGTAAAGGTCTTACTCTGCCACCCCTTATTGCGACAAGGTCGCAGACGTCTTGACACTTGCATGCAAAAACCCATTGACCTTGCCTTATCATTTTTCAAGTATTTTTGCCTCTGCAGATATTTTGCTTGCGACAATATGACAGGCCTAAATATTCTTGCGAAAATAAAGCCCCGTGACATTGCTTAGTCTTGCGACGAAATCGCATGACGTCTTTACACTTGCATGTAAGGACCCATTGATCTCGTCTTACCCTCGCGTTAGTATTATTGCCTCTGCAGGATCATTGCACAAATATGACAAGCCTAAATTTCCTTACTAAAACAAAGCCTCGTGACATTTGCGTCTTTGGCACTTATCGGCTCCCTAATGGAGGGTGCCGCCCTTATCATCTCCCCGGTTGCCCCTTCAAGGAGGCGTACATCGGCCATACAAGGCTAGCTCCTCCCATCCGGTCTTAACAACAACCGGTTGTTTTGTGCAGCCTCTTATCCCTTATACCTATAGGGTTTATGGTTACAAGGCTGCACCCTAAGTGGAGTTTTCTTCGGGCCGAGTGCAAAGCATGCGCCAAGACTTGTCAAGAGTGGTAAGGAAGTTCCATGCCCCCGCACTCTTGACTCAACCGTGTACCTAGGCGCCTTGATCATACGCTAACTCCTTGAAAGAGACCCTCGGTCGCCCAACCAGGGTATAACCTACATATATAGTTGGGAATCCAAGGTACCTCCTCCGGATAGGCTTTCATGGGCCCCAAATCTGCATGACCCAGGTTCCGGGGCGGTGTAACCTTTTCCCGAGCCATGTTAAGAGATACCCCTTATATGACGCACTTTAGGTCTTACATTTGCCTCTTACGAAATGTAATTCGCGAACTAGGGTGTACGCCATAAAGGTTCGTCCCATTCATTTACTCATTCATTGTTGTTAAATCATTCAATCATTCATATTTAATTTCTGTCTGATATTTAATTTGCGAAGACATCGCACAATGTTATTTCATTCATTTTTCTCTCGGATTCTTGTACATTCTTCTTGTCGAAATTCTCACATATCATTTCTTCTTTGTCTTGCCTTTGATATATCTTTGTCGATTACTTATCACAGACCATTCATTTTACTTTTTATGCCTTTTGTTCATTGCACTCTTTGCCTCAGCGTTATCCCAATCCTTGAAGGACTCCTTTCCATCGTAACGTTCGCCTGCTTCCATGCATTCATCTGCGGCACTTCGCGATGTTTCTACGGTACTTCGCGATGAACTACAACCAATTATTTTTGCAGCATCGTAACATTCGCCTATTCTTGCGGCACTTCGCGATTCTTCTTCATTTCTTATCTCTATAGTATCCACCATCAGCTTCTCTTTTCTCTGTTCATCTTTGATATTCTGTTTCCAACCTTTCCTTTTAGCATTTCTCTCTTTCGACTCTCCACGTCAACCTCATAACATTTTCGACCTTCCTTCTAATCTCCCTTTATAATTCCAATACCATTTGGATGGGGAAACTTTATACATTGATGGTATGTTGATGCTACTCCCAAGATTTCGTGCAGCCATGGTCGCCCAATTAATGCGTTATAAGGAGATTCCACGTCAACCACGCAGAATAAAATGTCGGTGATAATCCTTGTAAAGGTATCCTCATGTGAACCTCTCCTTTAGGTTTGTTCGTTTGTCCGTTAAAACCGTAGATTTTGTACGTTGAAGGAATCAAATTTTCATCCTCTCCACCCATAGTCTTATAAGTATGGTAAAACAGAATATTCACCGAACTTCCAGTATCGATTAGGATTCTATTGATTGCCCAACAATTTTCTGCTTCGTCATCTTCTCCATCAACTGGTCTTGGATTAATGTCCAGTCGCACCACCAACGGGCTATCATGTGCTTCTCTTCCTTTGGGTACTTCGTCTGCAGAGAAAGAAATAATTTTTAGTCGCCACTCTTTCAATTGCGACTTTCTCGCCAGGTTCATCACTTCTTTGTTATGAAAATCTCTTGCATATACTCTACTAAGCACGTTATCGTGAAAATCTTCAATTGTACGATATGAATGAACGATAGAATTGCAAAATAGATTTTTGGCCTTTGTTCCCACTTCTATTACGAATGCTTCTTTTCCCTTCTTTGAAAGCTGTTTCTTTGCACTTCGATGGTGATGTTGTTAGTACTTGCTTCCCTTTCTCTTCATCTTTTAGAAAATGAGTCAACTTCCCGATCAATCATTACGAGAATGATTCTCTTTATGTTTTGCAGTCATTTGTTAGATGTCCATGAAAGCGATGGTAAGAACAATATTCATGACTTCTATCACTTGGTGGTGGTTCACTCCCGCATTCCATGGTGGTGGTACGTCCTCCATTACAAGTATAGCTTCCCAAATTTTTTCCACACTAGCATTTAGTGGTGGCATTCGATCTCTTCCCATACCACTCTGCGATTTCTTGGCCCTCCATGGTTATTCTCGCCTTCGTCCTCCATAAGTTTCTTGCATATGATCTAATCTACGAATTTTATTATTGTTGCCGCGGTTGTAGTAGTTCCTTTCTCTATCAAACTCCTCCCGATCTCGGCTCCCCATAGCCACTATTTTCTGCTTGTCCATCATCAACTCTGTTTTCCGGTTGCCCTTGCGAAGTGGTCGCCACTTTGAGTTTAAAAATTTTGGTAATAAACTTGCATTCGCATCATTCGAACTTGTATTCGCAATCGGGTATGATTCCATTTCATTTTGTCTTTCTTCCAAAGCAATGTATTCTTCTTGGAGTTCTCGCAACTCGGCCATCGTAATCGTATTTTTAATTGAATATTTGAATGTATAACAAACTTGTTATGAACAGAGCATTTACAAATGATAAAATGAGATATCTTTCCTCTACCCTTAGGCCATTTCATCGCACATTGTTCTCCATCTCATTGTCGGATGTCTTAAACTCTCGCCAACTCTTTGTTTCAATCCGAATACATCTTCAATTCCCGGTCGCGTGGAATTGTTACTTATATACGCTCCCAAGAAAATAGTTTGTAAATGGTTGAATGACGAGATTGTGTTTCTCGGTAATCCTTCAAACCATTTCGGTGCTTCTCCAATTAAGCTTGATGCGAAGTATTTGCACAATATGGCATCATGATTCTCCCATTGTAACATACATCTCATATAAGCCTTGATGTGTTGTACCGCATGAGGTTGTTCCATCGAAAATGTTGGTTAATGCGGGTAGATTGCATTTAGGTGGTATTCCTCCCATTTGTACTTCTATTGTGAAAGGAGTCTTCGCGGCTTCGCGATGGCTTCATCCAACTGTCTTCTTCCTCCTTCCTTCCTACTATTTAACAATTTTCTCATTTCGCTAATTCTTTCAAGATTTGCTCATTTTCCTCGGGATTTGATTCTGCTGGTCTTTTTAGCTCGCCTCTCGCCTCCTGCGTTCATGCCTGTTTTGACCTTCTTGTTCACTATTTTCTTCTCTCCTTTCTCTGCGACTTTCTCCTTCGTCTCTTTCATCAATTCGCACACCATTATATCTATCGTTCTCTCTTCGGGTTCTCTATCAACTCTCTCTGTATCCTTTCGTATTCTCCATTGGTATTTCTATTGACACGATTTTGTGCTCGCCTCCTTTCTCGGTTGTCGTGATTATTTTGTCGGATTGCTTCTTCCAATTCTTGGTTTTCCACTTCGCTCTTACTCTCTCTCTCTCTCGCGGGCTAAGCGTGCTTGTTCAACATAATGTTTCTCAATGTCGTCCACGATCTCTTTTGCATTCTCAATGCTTCTCTTCCGTCGTGATATTGCTCTTCCTTCGGTAATTTGGATCATTTGGCCCCCGAAATCGCCTAGTTCCCCGATTTTCTTCACTCTGCTCATCTTGGAAATTCTCGGGATGGGGAATATAACGATCTTCTGCGTCCTCTCTTCTTTCGTGATGTTCGAGCTGAGATTTTGTGCTTCCGTTGGTTTTCTACCTCTGTAATTTTCGTTGGTAAGGCTCTCCTTCTTTCTTCCCTAGTCGATCTTGAACTCGATCTCATGAGTGCTTCTCGATCTTCTATTTTGCAATCTCATATTTTCCATTCTTAATTCATGATTCTGTCTTGTCAAATTTGCTCGCTCTTCGCCTCTAGTCGCCTTTCTTCATGTATTGTTTGTCTCAATGTTTCCAATCTTTGTGATTTCTTCATTTCCTAGATTCATTTCTTGGTCTCCTCCTTCTTGTCCGTTATTCATCAACTGCTGCTCTTCTTCCCTTTCATCCTCGAATTCGACCTCCAAGTATGTACACTTACTCTATCGTAATCCACGGTTTCATTTGTTATCGGAGGAATTAAACGTTGAACATGATTTTCTTCATCATTTCTCATATTCACCCTTGACGATTCTCCTTGTTCAATTCTCCTTTCTCCAACAAGTCTTCCACTTCTTCTCACAAAGTTGTTCAAGTACATTTCTTCTTCTAGCCATTTCTCTTTTAGTAAATCTTTTGAAAATTATCGCATTCAAATTCTTCCAAATCTCTAAGCCAATCTTTTTTCAGTTCACAAGTTTCTAGCGCCAATATGTAGTTGCAGGAAATCCCACAATACACCCCTCACTATATTTTGTTTAACTAATTCATTCAGAAGATAATAGATGAACAATCATGAATATTTATTAATAATTTTCTTAAAATGTTTACACAGGAAAATGGAATTACACTTAAGATCTTACTACATTCGCTCTGTTTCTCTCTCCTAATGACTTGCTTTCCAATCCAAAAAGAACTCTCCCTTACAATGATTCACTCATCCCTTTATATAGGGTAATACATAGTGAATGACAGCTAAGCTGTCCTTTATTTTCGGGAATGTCTTGCGAAGTGTCGCAGGCGTACAAGTATTCGTATTCGCGACACTTCTTAACTTTCGCCAGATTTCATATCTTCCTATCGTCATCCAGTGCGTCATTCATATTAATCTTCTGCGACTCACTCGCAATGTTGTTATCGGTTGCCTTCGCGAATTGTTGTTGTCGCGATATTCTGATCCTACATCAGTGTACGAACCCGAGGGGCCGAGACAGTATCGTGACTGTCGTCCTTCCCTGCAAACAGTTTATATTTAATCTCAACCCTTCCTTAGGGTTTTAAAAATAATGTCCAAGTCCAAAAAGTGTCCAAAAATAAAAATGTCCAAAAAGGAAAAGAAAATTTACAAAAATAAAACCCTATTTACAGTTTCTAAAAAAAAATAAAACAAAATAACTATATACAAAATCTTCTTCTTCACTCCTTTTGATTCCTCTTTTCTTTCCTTCTTTGGCGATGCTTTCATTTTATAGCACTTTTTCTTTCCTTGTAGCTTCGCTCCAAATCTGAAAAGAATCGAAAATACCAAAGGCGTAAAAAAGAACAAAAAATAATAAAAAGAAAAAGAAACCTAAAACAAATCTAAATACAAGTCCGCGTCGGCGGCACCAAAAATTGATGTGGTTTCGAAGTTGTTTGTAAAAAGTGGTAGTAAAGTTCGTTCAACTCAGACTTGTAAAGACTCGATTTAAGAAGATACTAAAAACAAAGAAAATATATTCACAAGATTGTCACGATAACGAGAGGTACTGAGACTCAGGATTCCACCATTAATCACATTCAATTGGTTCGTATATTGATTCATAACAATTCTAGCTCTTTTGTAGACTCTATTTCTTTGCCAAAAGTAGATTTTGTAGATGATTAATTGTAAATCATAAGCATAACGCATCAAAAGCTCTAAGTCTAAGCATACGTCATCAGACAAAATCACAACTAATTAATAAAAATCATAAAATAATTAAAACAAGTGCAAAAGTCATAAAGAATCAAATATAGTTACCAAACAATTGTGAAATAAGGCTTCCTCCATCGTCCCAGTGTTGGGGTTTAGCTCATGATGTCGTACAAACTCTCAAAAGATAGAAACATGGCTCAAAGAGTGTTTAAAGATGAAAGTACAAGAAAAATCACCAAAACAGATCAACTGCAACCTTTATATGCGTTGCAGATTGACATTACTAAAGATACAAAAAATATAAGACTGCTGGAAACGATACTTTGTGTGTCGTGGATAAACCACACTTATCTGCGACTGACTTGGGTCGTCTAATGTTCTTCAGCTTCGTCTTCTTCCTCCTGCTGCTGCAACTTTCTCTGCAGCGTGATTTTTCGTACTAGAGCTTACCCTAAACTATGTATAGACCCCCAACTACTCGACTCCCCTGTTTAGGTCTTCTCCCTTGCTATTTATACACAGCCAGACCCTAAATATCTCGAGTATCTTGATTTTTCTTCCTCCAAAAGTTACGGCTTTTCTTTCCTTGAATATCTTCACGCGTCTCTCTTTTATCGAATCTAACACACCTACCCATCTGTTTAATCGTAACAGGCTTATCTCAATCCAACCAAGCCAACAAATCCGAAGAAATCTCGCCCTAATTCAATCCATACCCGAGTATGCACCGGCCCTGTTTTATTGGAACCGAGACTCCATCGTTATTTTATCGAATATGGGATCATTATCCATCTTGTTTCATTCAAACATCTTCAGCCCAATCAAAAACAGAGACCAAACCCGATTGAATTTCTTCATAACTGCTTCAGAGAACGTGAAACTCTCCACACCCCTGTTTTGATCAAACTTAGTGATCTAGCCCAATCTAGTTGATCCAAACTACCATACCATCCCTGTTATGCTCTAACAGGTCCAACCAAGCCAAAATCCGCGATTGAATCCCTCTCAAAAACCTTCAAAAATCCATCCCTAATTCTGCCGTGAAACAAAAACATTTCCCGCCAAAACTTAATTTGAATTTAGAAGATGACCTCCCCCTATCGTCTACGGGTCTGTGTTTAGTAGCTGCCTGGAAATGGGGTGCCCCTTAGTAATTAGGTTACCCCTTATCCAAATGAGGGGTCCGAATAGTAATTTTCTCCCACGAGCGCAAATACCACTTTTCGAGCCAATTTTCCCGCAAAAGCTTATTTCTCCAAAAACACCTACAAAGACATAAAATACCAAAATAAGCACAAAATCGAGTACTAACATTACAGAGAATTGAGACTAAAATAAACACATAAATGCGTCTATCAGCAGCTGGGCGAAGTTGGTGAAGAATCCAGGGATGGGTCATATACCATTCTCTTCATACGGATGTCCTCTACAACATATACAAAATTCACAACAATTGGAGAAACGAGCGAGGAGTTGTGGCCAAAACATTGTACCACATGCCAGCTGAAAATTTTCTGAAGGTCTCCTGGAAGTTTACTGTTTCGTCTATTTCGACCCCTACACGTGCTCAAAACTTAAAAATCTTCTCTGCTAAAGCTTGGAAATTTCCTGGGCATAAGGATACATGGGTAGATCGCGAAAAACGGATATCGGATGAAGATTTTACGGCGTTTTTGCTAAAAGGCTGAGTTCTGAATTTTCTGGTGACGTATTTCGGTAAAGCTTTTCACTTATTCATGAGAATCTTCATTCATTCATCAACAAATCAGCAATTTCATACTTCTATGAAGAAAATATACAATGGTTACTTACTGGAGTAGTCCCTAAAGTTCTCAAGGGACCGGAATTGCCAACATCACCATTGGAAACATCATTGCTTTCACACGGTTTCGAAATATGGGGTTTTCTTCTTTCACCATCCTCCGAAGACGAATGGGATCATAAGTACTCCCTTGTTCCATGGAAATATCCTCCTGAATACATCAACAACAATTAGTGGTATTTCATTCAAGGAGTGTCATGAACGATTATACGAAGAGGTACTTACATCGAATTCTTCTTTGACGCTCTATTCAGAAATTGTTTGTTCAGCAGCAATGAATTGAAGACCATAAAGGCTCGATGGAGCAAAGTTCTGAAACGAAGTACCAAACATTGGTTTCATGATCCTAATTGCACGGAAAAGAAAAAGTCATGATATAAGGAGAGCTAACAACTCACCAAAGAGACAGCCGGGGACTTTACATTGTTCGATATCATTCTATGATCCTTATTTCTGGATTCTCCACTCCGAAGACTTACTGCTATTTCTGAGTAATCCACATCAATCGAACAAGGGCCCATTTGTCGAGCTGCTTTATCAATGTTATATTCCTCCATCAGAGACTTCCCGTGCATTACTGATACTAAGTAATCAGGAGTACAACTCAGTATGAAGGATCTCTCACCATCACTCAGAGGTCCCAGAAGCACCATTTCTTGAAGCTACTTCTGTATAGATATCATCTTTGGAAGTATCATTATGGGAACCAGTCATTCTTGCAAAGTTGTTGTGACGTCCATACAACATTCCTACTGCAGTATATCATCCATAGATGCAGATTTCATCAAAGCAGTGGAATTAAAGCACAAAAAAAATAATTAGGATGCTCACATCAGCGTCTACAAAATGGTAACTCTCAACTCTTTCCTATTTACGATTTCACGAACTTAGTGATAATAACGTAAAATTTCGAAAATCTTGCTCGCTCCATCTAACCTGCAAACACGAGCAACACCCATTACTTAAAAGTCTGACACCTGACTTTTCGCGAAATTATGAATAATTCACATAACCCTTCATGTGAACATTCACTGATTTTCTACCGTATGTGCATACACTATGAAATCACGAAATTCACGAAAACATTATTGTTTGCAAAAATTTTCATAAAATCGTGAACAACCCACGTAAATCTTTACTGTGTGAACGGTTTTTCAAAATTTGGACAGACGTCCATTCTACAATTGTGAAAACTCACATACAGACATTATTTCACCATGTACAATTGTCTACTTTCAACAGTTGTTCAAAATCAAAACATTGATTTTACAAAAAAATATATATTTTAATGTGAAACTCACGTAACTTTGAAAATATATGTATATTTTTGCTCCCTCTCGCGAGCATCTGTCTTTGAAACGAGAGTTTATTCCATTTAGTGAAATATCACAAATTAAAAAAAAAAAAATTCTACTTTTGCTCAAACGAGCGTTCGTCTATGAAACGAGGGTCTTTTATACTTTTGTAAAGGTCCACATATTCCAAATAAATTTTATCATGAGGTGCAGGTCTTTTCAAAAATTCCTTTAACTCTAAGGATCATTATTTATCACTTTTACTACGAACCTACGTTCCTAAAAGTATTTGTGAAAGTTCATGCTTTGAAAATAAATTTTGGTTTTCATGAAACCTCATCAACAAAATTTTCTCTACTGCAACTAGACCATGTCTACTCAAGAATTCATGTATCTCTTTCATATTAGGGATTATTGCTCGTTTCTTAAACTAACGAACGAACGGGCATATGTTTTCTAAAACAAATTTTCATGAAACTTACGCATACATGCACACATGGAATTTTATTTTGAACAACTCATGAACAACTGAACTTTTAAGAAATTTAGGGCTTCTATCCCTTTTATATTAATTTTATTTCCAAAAACTAATAAAACATGGGTTCCTTTTTAGGATCGGGCCCGTAAATCCTAAATCGACAAAAACTGGACTTTTGACTGACCAAATCAGCGATGCTTCATCTCTCCGTGCTCACGGAATCACGCTCTATCACACTATCAGAGTCCTCACCCGAACGTTTGCTCGTACATGACACCATTGGAGCAAATCGAGGATTCTAAATATACCTTTGTAGACTAAGTTCAACCACCGATCTCAGCGACTGAAAATCACCATTTAATGCATTACTGCGGAACATGACTGTTCCCCACTAAGTAGGGGACTTAATGTTGATGGTGGATTTTCAACAAAGGGAAAAACCGTAAAATCATGAGGCATGTTTCGACTCGGCTTTCAAGCATGCAACGATTCATATTTTACGAAGCCATGATGAATATGTTTCCGAAAAGCCCCACTAGCTGAGCGATTCGATCCCTAGTATTTCATCATGCCCTCTATGCAGAATAACATAATTGGGCGGTTCTCCGTAGATTGAGAGCTTAACGCCTTCACGACATCGGTGACACTCACTGTTCCGTGACTCCCTGACTATGCACCATTCATAATGGATGTGACACTTTAACTGGCTAATATCTTTTCTGTAATAGATTAATTCTGCCGTGACATTCACCACTGAATTCCCAGAATGATCTATTATTGCTCCTATTCCATGGTCGAATCCACAGCCTGATCCCATGGAATGGCAATAACAATTGCTCCTATTCCATGGTCGAATCCACGGCCTGATCCCATGGAATGGCAATAATAATTGTTCCGATTCCATGATCGAATCTACGACTTGATCTCACGGAATGGCAATAAACTATTATATTATATCATTATTCCAATTTCATGATCTAATTCACTGCTAATCTCATGGAATGGTAATAGATAATTTTATTACTCCGATTCTATGGTAGAATCCACGATCCCATGGAATGGTAATGCCTGCTTTATTATTCCAAGTTCATGGTCGAATCCACAGGTGATCCTATGAATTGATAATCAATGACTACTCATTTTATTGTTCCGCTTCATGAACTATTCTACACTGAATTTCATGAATTAGCAATAAATACCCAACCAACGGGCATCTGGATCATCACTGAGTAAGCCCCACAAAAATGGTGTAAGTGTACTCGACAATGATGCACGACTGAGCACCCGGATTCACAAACGAGCATCCAAAAATATGGACAGATGAGGAATCCTACGCAAAATAGGAGAAAGCAACAAATAATAATAAAATAATAAGAGGCGCCTAGGGGCCGGGCCCACCGGCCGGCCGGCCATGCCCTAGCCGTGGCCGGTCCCATGCCTCTTCCATTATTTTTCCCTATTTTGTTATTTTCATGAACTCATGAAAAACTCCTTCAATTTAGAAACTTTCCTTGTTTGTGCAAAACTCATGAATTCCCCATAACTTCATGGATTCATGAAATAATATTATAAAATAGTGAAAGATGTGCAGGACCGAGCAACCTATCCGGCCGGCCATGCCTAAGCCGTGGCCGGTCCCACACAAAATCCCTAGCTTTTTATAATTCCCTAAACTCATGAAACTCCTCCGTTTCAACAAAAACTCATGGATTCTCCATAACTTCATAGATTCATGAAATAATAATAATATAAAATTAGGGAAAGGTGTGCGGGACCGGGCAACATAGCCGGCCGGCCATGCCCTAGCTTTGGCTGGTCCCACACCTTGCAATCCCTAGTCTTTTATAATTATTATTTTCCTAAATTCATGAAACTCCTCGGTTTGAGCAAAAATCATGATTTCGTCATAACTTCTCAAATTTTGCTCAAATCATGAAAAACCAAAAGCCAACAGGTCACACGACCGGCTAGCCTCTCACGTCAATTTTAAATGTTAAAATACTCTTATTTTAATATTTACAAAATATTGATCAATTGAGCATACATGCTCATTCCAACAAAAATCAAGAATTTTAGTCAAGATGAAAAACTCTTCTGAAAATTCATAATGTTGCTAAAACGCACATCAGAAAATACAGAACCTCTCAGTACGGAGACACGGATACCACGTCAACACATGCATGCCTTCATGACCGACCAGAGTCATTCCTAGGGCTTGCACAAGCCGGTCCCACGCGTTTTCATAATTCTGACCTAATTTGCTCAATTGCTCATATTGGGCCCAAACTCTCTTCAACCAACTGTTCAACTTTTCAATAAATGATGAAACCGACATTTAATCATCATTCTATCACCAACTGTTCAACTCGGAACCCTGGTGCATGCTCACTCGAGCACTGGGCACCACGTGGACGCCCATCATCCCATGTGGTCGGTCCCTCTATCACTCATGACCTATTTTCAGCGATTCATCAACTATGATCTGAAATTAGGGTTTTGAATAAATGTGCTACGAATCATCATTCTGAGCAAGATTCAAACACTAATGAATTTATATTGATTCAAAGAACCAAAGATATGAATTAATCATATAATATTTGGTAATCTACCAATATTTTAATATTTTATTAGGTCACGTTACCAATAAATATTTCGTCGAATTGAGCAACACTTGCTCAGTTGCTCAAATATTGATCCAGCTATCAATATTCAGTAATTTGTCGAATTGAGCAATACTTGCTCAATTGCACGTCAAATTATCAATATTAGTATTTTTCGAATTGAGCAATACTTGCTTAGTTGCTCGTCAAATTCTCGATATTCAGTAATTCGTCGGATTGAGCAATACTTGCTCAGTTGCTCGAATATTGATCCAACTATCAATATTCAGTAATTTATCAGTATTTCGTTGAATCGAGCAATACTTGCTCAGTTGCTCGAATAATCCACATATATTCAGTAACTCATCAATATTCAACAACTCGTTGAATTTATAATATTTGCTCAGACGAGCAACATTAACATTCATGAATCGCTGAGCATTTGCCAAACATGCTCGATTCAACAAAACCTAGACTCATTGTCTAATCAGTCAACAACTAGCAAACTAAATACACGTCCGTCATGCAGACTCCACGATTCGTGAGACATCAATCACGTCAAATTGGGGGATAACAACTAGGGTTTTGGTCTGGCGGCCTACAGCACGTGGATTTCATCCACGACG
Organism: Papaver armeniacum; assembly: GCA_023531295.1. Taxonomy (NCBI): domain Eukaryota; kingdom Viridiplantae; phylum Streptophyta; class Magnoliopsida; order Ranunculales; family Papaveraceae; genus Papaver; species Papaver armeniacum. The sequence continues at coordinate 36,413 of JAJJWW010014750.1, forward strand.
AGAAATGTGCTTAAGTTTTGTAAACGGTTGAAGGAGTTAGCAAATTAGTGGGTGCACGATCCGTCAAGTCTCCACACGACATGGAACTGACTTTACCACGATCTTCCACTTGCCCACTCTTCCACTCATGAAACCGTCACACTTACAGGGATCAAGGTGTTCACAACTATGACAATATAAATAAGTCTCTGAATCCATGATTAAAGACAACGAATGATCACTAGCTATCAGCAATCGTCCACACAGAATTTCTCGAGTAACTACTCTCAAGAATTCATCAATCTATCAGAACTTATTCGAACTCAACAGTTCACCAATTATTGCATAAACCTTCAACACATCCACAATCCTTGATCATCATTGATTCCACATAATTCTCGGCTTCCCTCCTACAGATCAACCCATCTCCCTCTTTTCGGCCGAATTGACTCTGGAACGGCCATTGACTTGGTTTAAGCCAGAGTCCTACAGATTGATCTCTCGAATCTAAGCACTCCCTTTGTAGTGCATCTGTGTGAGATTGAGCAGTTTTCTCGGTTCGAGGAGTCTCGACATGCTCGTCTCTTCATTTCCCCAAAAAACCAGCAAACCGTTTTTTCCCCATCTACACCAGTGAAGCTTCCGTACCGGAACTCTTATTATCGCTTGTGATTGCTCATTGTTTTTAGAGTTGTTTTTGATTTATTATGTTTAGGAAACTTCTTATGAGAATTTATTTCTTGTGTTTTTTAGAAGGATTACTAAGGTTTGGAATAGCCATTATTGTGAGTACACATAGCTATTTCCAATGTTTTCATCTTCTATGTTTTTAGATTTATTTATTTAAATTATAAGTTATTTGGAAGATAATTTTTGCAATTTTAATCTTTATGATTTTATATATTGCAAATTGTTATGGGATATGTTGTTTACGTCTGTGAACCTGTGACTGTCCCATACTTGTTCAAAAGTTATCTCTATTATGTCGGTATGAAAGTATTGATAAAAGATAGAATGAACTTTTGACAAACAATAGTTAAAGCATTTTATGTCATTATGCAAATTTTGATGGAAGAAAGGATGCACTTTTGTTTACAAGGATTAAAATAGGATGAATCCTTGGTTATTCCGCAGTATTGGTCGACCTCCGATCCACATTTTTGTGCATATACTGTGTTGCTCCGTAAGTTCTCTTATGTCGAGCATGGCCAATTGAATTGATCATTTTTGTGGTTGATAGAATGAACTTTTGACAAACAATAGTTAAAGCATTTTATGTCATTATGCAAATTTTGATGGAAGAAAGGATGCACTTTTGTTTACAAGGATTAAAATAGGATGAATCCTTGTTTATTCCGCAGTATTGGTCGACCACCGATCCACATTTTTGTGCATATACTGTATTGCTCCGTAAGTTCTCTTATGTCGAGCATGGCCAATTGAATTGATCATTTTTGTGGTTGATTCAATTGAGATTTTTGGATTCAAATCCATGTTTTCATGTGATTTGGTTATATCCAAAGAAATCCTTCTTTTCTTGTAAAAGAAAGGTCGGCTTTGTTCGGGAATGACATTTTATGGGGGAGAGTTCTTTTTGAACTTGTGCTTTATTGCCAAATCTTTGTGGGAAGTGCGGCTGTGGAATTTTATATGGGTTATCTTGTATCTTTATAAACTCCTTGATGAATGCATTTAGCTTCGGCTTTATGATTGCATCTAAATAAGTTGGTATGTTATTCTCTTTTAGTCATGAAGTATCTCTATGAAAATTTCATGAGGATCCCACTAGTTTTCGTACATTTGCCAATTTATATTGACAAAAAGGGGGAGAATTAATGTGTAGTTTCATGATAGACACATTTTTGTGTCCGAATTGTCCTCAGTGTCTCTATTGTTAGTGCTTGATTTTGTACTTATTATGGTGTTTTTATGTTTGTGTAGGTGTTTTTGGAGAAATACACTTGTGTATAAAAAGTTGCTCGAAAAGTGCTATTTGGACCCCCGGAGAAAAGTACTAAAGGAACCCTCATTTTGGATACGGGCACCCCCAGGCACCCCTCAAGGCATCCGCTATTTGCACCCCCATCTCCGTTATGGGGAGGTCATCTTCTTCTTTTCAAAACTGAAAAATGGCGAGAAAACATTTAACAGAACTGGCAGATTTCAGTTCGTGATTTAGAGTGGTTATAGTGTGACTCAATGGCTGAGATTGATTGGGTTGGATTGATTGAGGATAACAGGCGTTGTATGGTTGCTTTCTTTGATTATAATTGACTGTATTTTCGAGTGAGGCAAAACAGAGGCGGAAGGATACTCGGGATGCTCTGTGATGTTGTTTTGGAAAGTTCGCACGAGTATGAAGCTTGTTAACTGATTATGGAACGTGTATGAACCTATTTGAGTGTGCTTGAAGAAAATAAACGCGTGAGAAGATAAGAATGGAAAGAAAACTTCTCGAGAATATTTTCATTGACTGCCGAGTAATTAATGGGAAGATTTTTTGGATTAATGAGGAGTTTCTCTTAGTCCAAAGGGGTATAAATAGGTTGCTGGGGTCGATCAGAGGAGGATGGAGAGTTAGGGAGAGGTACAGAGCATCAACAGATCGAGAAAATCAAGTTACAGAATTATTTTCTGTTGTTGCTGCACCAAGAACACTAAGAACATATGACGCACACCAGCAGTCGTATTAGCTACAGTGAAAATGACAATGGATTGGCAGTCGTATATGCTACAATGTCAGTGACAGTAACCTTTTATCGTTCTCTGTAACAGTGTTTTGCAACAATTATAAGCGTTGCAAACACCCGGTTTTAACCATTTTCTCTATATTTGATCTTTGTAAACACCTATTTGAGCAATGAAAAAATTCCTTTGAGTGTGTTTCCATGATGAAAAGCTAAACCCATCCTCTGGGGCAACGGAGGAAGCCAAGTTTCACAAATGTGGTAATTCTATCAATTCTTGTTACGACTATTTGCACTGTTATTTAATTGATTTATGAGTTTCATTGAATGGTTGTGATTACAATTGATGGGTCATGCTTAGCTTAGAAGTTTTGATGTCCCATGCTTTAGTTTTACACCCATTAGTTTAGAAATCTACCTTAGGCAATGAACTAGAGTCAATAAAACTTTATCATTTGAGATTTTATTGTTTAGAATTGATATACGAACCATATGAGTGTGGAAATTGGTGGAATCCTAGCCCCGGTCTCTCCATATTTTTTACAACACTTTTTAATTGAGTTTGTTATTTTTATTTATAAAAATTAAGTCTAAAAAAATCTTCCTTCACAAGTCTCAACGAACCTATTACTACAACATCATTGAAAATAAACATCAATTTTTGGCGCCGCCGACGCGGACTTGTCTTTAGGCTAGAGTTTTTAGATTTTTTTTTTTTTTTAGGTTTTTATTTGTTTTTGTTCTTCTTTACGTTTTTGGGTTTTTGTCTTTTCCTTACAGAATTTGGAATTTGGAGCGAAAGAAAATTTTGCCAAAGCTTTTGGTGAATACTTAAAGACTTGGAGTAAAAGGCAAAGCGAAAGGAGCGAAAGAAGAAGATTTTTTTATGTTATAAAAAAAAGTGAGGAAAAAAAAAAAGAGAGACATTTTTATTTATTTTTTAGACTTTCCTTTTCTTTTGCACTTTATTTTTGGACTTTGGACTTTAAACTTTGGGACATTATTTTTAGACCCTACGGAAGGGTAGTTTAAATATAAACTGTGTGCAGAGAAGGACGACGATTACGATATCATCTCGGCCCCTCGGGTTCGTACACGACATTGGAGTCGTGGCCCGAGTCGACTACAATGGTTCATCCACCGTATGGTACGGGAGGTAAGTTTGTCGAAACACTCGCGAATCCCCTGTCAGCGAGTTACTGTATTCTTTCGTCTGCATATATGCTGAGGAATTGAAAACGACTGCTTTAATTTCCTAGTAAAGGGCAAGGACTGGCCATACAAGATAAGGGTTCGGATTTCATCACCGTTCTCTTCTTGCCCGCCTTAGGAAAACGATACTTAACGCGAACCTAAGCCTTAAAATTTGGAATAGAACGAGACCGATAGGGTAACGAGCTTAATAGGAAAGTCGTTCGAAAAATATTGGTTACTCTTTTAAGCATACCTCGAAGTTCATGATGGTTTCTGTGAGTTGAATGTGTGACTGCGCCGCCTTGTAATACCGGTGAGGCCTTGGGTATCAAAGCTCCACTAAGCTTCCCTCGCCTCTATTCAACTTACTTTAACTCGGATTGATTCCAGATGGGTTTGCTCAGATTGTAATGAATTCCTTTTTCGAAAGATTAGAATCTGGTCTAGAAACAATCTAAGTGGAGCCATCATACTTTTTGTTTGCTAGAAATCAGTAGGTTTGCTGTGGTGGAGTCAGCCTTGTTTGTGTTTGCATAGAACTTCCCTTCCTTTTAGGATTTTTTTCTTTTTTATTTTGTTTTTCTAGTGTATGCCCGAGGACTCTAGAGAACGGGCTTGGAAAAGAAACACTCTAGGTTGTTTGATTAGTGATAAACCTAGTAGTTCTTCTTGTGAAAGCGGGGAGCTCGAAGACTCTTATTTTGAGAGCCCCGTTTTTGGAAACTTCAGTTTTGAGAATCTGTCTCTTCATGAAGAAAGTACCCCTAGTACTTCAGCTGTGCCAGCGATGGCAACTTTAAAAGATTACATGTTCCCAACTAGGACCAACCGAGCTTCGTGCATTAAATTGCCAGCTACTACGGCTAATTTCGAGATAAAACCTAGTATTCTTCAGATGATCCCTATATTCTTAGGAAAGGCTGATGAGAACCCTTATTTTCATATTAGGGACTTTGAGGAAATTTGTGGGACAATTAGAATAAAAGACATTACTGATGAAATCTTGAAACTTAAGATGTTTTCCTTTTCCTTGAAAGATAAAGCCAAGACCTGGCTTAACAACCTACCACCTGATTCCATTGAAACATGTCAGGAACTTGTTGCTGCTTTCTATATGAAATTCTACCCTAAGCATAAAACTGCAGCTGTTAGACAGAAAATTAGTTCCAGTGTGCAACAAGAGGGAGAGTCTCTTTATAGGTTTTTAGAGAGATTCAATGATCTCCTATCCCGTGTCCTCACCATGGATTTGATAAGATGAAACTCGTAGAGATTATTTATGATGTTTTAGACTATTCGACCAAAGCCATGGTCGAGTCTATGTGCGCTGGTGAGTTCACTAGTAAAAATGTTGATGATGTTTGTACCTTCTTAGGAGTTGTCGCTGAAAAATCCCAACAAAGTGGGAGTCTTGTGTTGAACCCCTAAAAGACTCTTGGTTAATAGAAGTAGCACCAATATGGTAGATACGAGTTTTGCGTCGATGCTAAGTTTCTTTGCTTTGACTAGAAGGTTAGAAGCTTTGGAAATGGATCGGTCTAAAAATAGGTCCCTTGTTGAACCTGTCTGGCCTCTCAAGTCTCTAGTTGTGGAATAGAGCCCGATAACTCATTTTGGGAAGGTCAGGTTAGTGAAGAGCAAGCTCATGCTGTCTATAACAATGATAGGTTTGAGAACCGTCAGAAGTTTGACCCATACTCAGAGACCTACAATCCTGGTTGGAGAAACCATCCTAATTTTTCTTGGTCTAAGGGCGAGAATCAAGGTCGATCTAATAATTCTCGGCCTCCCCAGGTTTTGGTTATGCTAATAACTCTTGAGTCAACCTGAGTTTGAGAACCCTTCGGATAAAAAGATCACAAGTTTAGAAGAGACTCTCGCCTCGTTTATTAAAAGCTCGAAAAGATCAACCAAATGGTTGCGCAAGGGATAGAAGAAAGTAAGAGTATAGGTTATGCTAACTCTCGGGCTATTTCCGAGTTGAAAACCCGGAGTTAGTCGGATAAATGAGTCTCTCGAGGGAAAAAGGTAAGTTTCCTAGTCAAACTCAACCCAATCCTAGAGGAGTTCATCAAGTAGGTGAAAGACCATCCCATCATGTGAATTCAATAACAACCCTTAGGAGTGGTAAAACGGTAGACAATAAGGTAGCCATGCCTAGTGGACATCTCGTAGTTCTACCTTCTACCTCCCAAGAGGAACCCGTAGTCGAAGAAACCGAAACAACCTCTAAGGACTCCCAAGAAATTCTGTTAAGCCCGACTTTGTTCCCGAGCCCCATTCCCACGGTTGTTAGCCCCAACAAAGAAGGAGTCGACTTTCAACGAGATAATGGAAACATTTAAGCGGTGAACATTAACATTCCTTTGTTAAAAGCAATTAGGCGAGATGCCGACTTATGCCAAGTTCCTTAAAGATCTTTGTACACGAAAGCGTAAGCTTAATGTCCAAAAGAAAGCCTTTTTAGCTGGTCAAGTAAGTTCCATTCTTCTGAACCAAACACCCCTAAGTATAAGGACCCTGGATGCCCCACCATATCTTGTGCGATTGGTAATCACATGGTCGATAAAGCTTTACTTGACTTAGGAGCTAGTGTTAACTTACTCCCATACCATGTGTATATCTAGCTAGGACTTGGTAAGTTGAAATCGACCAAAATGACACTTCAGTTAGCTGATAGGTCTGTCAAAGTTCCTCGTGGTATCATAGAGGATGTTCTGATTGAGGTTGATAAGTTTATTTATCCAGTGGATTTTGTTGTTCTAGACACCCAACCCGTTCGGGACCCAAGTGCTCAAATCCCGGTGATTCTAGGTCGCCCATTTTTAGCCTGACTAATGATGTCATCAAGCTGTAGAACCAGACTTATGAACATATCCTTTGGTAGTATGACCACTGAACTAAATGTCTTTAATGTTACTAGATAACCTTCTGAGAATGATGATTTAGAAGAAGTGAATATGATTAGCACTTTAGTTCGGATTTAGTTCGGGATAATTGGCATGACACTTTCTTTGGGAGATTCTTTAGATGAATGCGAGGAAACCATTCTCTTAGACCGGATGTGTGATCAATCTTTAGAAGAAGCCCTTGAGTATTTTAAAGACTCTACGGACCCGAAATCCAGGCAATAGTGTTAGGTCTTTCGAGAATAATGATGACCCTAAGTTTTGGGGTAGAGAACTAGAAGAATCTCTTGAGTATTTTAAGGACTCTGAAGATCCGGAAATTCAAGCAATAGTTAGAGGGTTGTCTGTGAGTAATGAAAACCCTAAGTTTGGGGGTAGTGATGGTTCTTGTGATTGTCATGTATCCCTAATTAGAGTCCCTAACTTAGGACTCGAGCCATGTACGTCTGAGATATTACTCGAGTTTATTCAGACTCAGCAACCCGATCCTCCCGATCATTGTCCGGAGGTAACCCAGGTATTAGAGACCCATTTTTCGGATGAACCTATTTATCGAGACACACATATGAAGTTCAATAACGCACCCCAGATAAACCCAGTTGTCTTAACAGATACCTTAGATGAGAATGTACTCCTTCTATTCATTTTTCTGAACCAGTGCAGTTGTCTGATATTGGTGTTAGCTCTATTTGGTCTTATGGACCCACAACTATTTTTTCTATTGGTGTATGACTTTGGAAGGTGAAGATCCTTTTTGAGGTATTTGATGTCTGGCTGAAGACTTTAAACTTAGCACTCCTTGGGAGGTATCCCTTGCTCATGCAACACGGTAATATTTTTCCTCATTCCTTCTAGTGGTAACGGTTTCTACTTGTTCATGTTTTTAATTTCATCTTTAGAACATTGAGGACAATGTTAGATTTAAGTTTGGGGGGTATGGGAGAAACTTTTTAGTTGCAATAAATAAAACTCCAGAGCCTAGAAATTTATGTTTATTAAGGATGGCACTAACCAATCTAAGTGGATGGAAGCATCTTGGTTATAGGAGTTGAGGAACCAATCTGATTAGATGGAAACATCTAAAGAGTTTATTCATAAAAGCACAGAGCTCAGGTGTTAGAATTAAAAAAACATGGTAGTTTCGCCATATCTCGTTGAATCCTTTTCACCTTCTGTTTTTATTTTCTTATAAGTGATTGGGTGAAATTGAGTGACTGAGATACCAAAAAAAATAAAAAAAATAATTGAGACCAGACCATCAGACCAACCGGAATAAATTCAATAAAGTCGACCACTGGAGCCCTTGTATATGCCAGTTGTGTTGACCTAGAGTAAGGATTATCACCCGCTGGTTCCCTTGTATATGCCAGCTGTGTTGATATTAGTCAGACCGGTATCTCAGTCCATTAGGATAGGTTCACCTTAGTCAACATCAAATCCATCTACATTTTCTCTACATCCATCTTCTTAATCTTTTCATGTGATTGGTTGACTCCGGTTATGATGTACAGAAACTATCTGAGTAGAGCTCTGTCACTTATATATGGATTTTAGTATGCTTGAGTGCAAACTCGTGTACAACAATTGGAATTTCGCATCAGGGTACTTCCTCCTGTAGTCAATAAGTATGCCAACCAAGGAGATTCTTTAGTGCCTTCTAAGGTTTTGCGTAGACAGCTAGGGTCTGGAGTAAAGGTTTTGTGGGTACACCTCTAGTAAACCCTCCGGAGACAACACTCCGCCGAAAGGGCCACCTAGCGGTTTAACGGCTTGCTGCACGTGCTAAGTGTAGTCATTGTTATTTTTCTAGATTATATTTGCTCGAGGACTAGCAAATAATAAGTTTGGGGGTATTTAATAGACACATTTTTGTGTCCGAATTATCCTCAGTGTCTCTATTGTTAGTGCTTGATTTTGTACTTATTATGGTGTTTTTATGTTTGTGTAGGTGTTTTTGGAGAAATACACTTGTGTATAAAAAGTTGCTCGAAAAGTGCTATTTGGACCCCCGGAGAAAAGTACTAAAGGCATCCTCATTTTGGATAAGGGCACCCCTCAAGGCATCCGCTATTCGCACCCCCATCTCTGTTAGGGGGAGGTCATCTTCTTCTTTTCAAAACTGAAAAATGGCGGGAAAACATTTAATGTAATTGGCAGATTTCAGTTCGTGATTTGGAGGGGTTATAGTGTGACTCAATGTCTGAGATTGATTGGGTTGGATTGATTGAGGATGACAGGTGTTGTATGGTTGCTTTCTTTGATTATAATTGACTGTATTTTCGAGTGAGGCAAAACAGAGGCGGAAGAATACTCAGGATGCCCTGTGATGTTGTTTTGGAAAGTTCGCACGAGTATGAAGCTTGTTAACTGATTATGGAACGTGTATGAACCTATTTAGAGTGTGCTGGAAGAAAATAAACACGTGAGAAGACAAGAATGGAAAGAAAACTTCTCGGGAATATTTTCATTGACTGCGGAGTAATGGGAAGATTTTTTGGATTAATGAGGAGTTTATCTTAGTCCAAAGGGGTATAGAGCATCAACAGATCGAGAAAATCAAGTTACAGAGCATCAACAGATCGAGAAAATCAAGTTACAGAATTATTTTCTGCTGCTGCTGCACCAAGAACACGAAGAACATAAGACGCACACCAGCAGTCGTATTAGCTACAGTGAAAACGACAACGGCTTGGCAGTCGTATATGCTACAGTGTCAGTGATGATAACCTTTATCGTTCTCTAATGTGATGTTTTGCAACAATTATAAGCGTTGCAAACACCCGGTTTTAACCATTTTCTCTATATTTGATCTTTGTAAACACTTATTTGAGCAATGAAGAAAATTCCTTTGAGTGTGTTTCCATGATGAGAAGCTAAACCCATCCTCTGGGGCGACGGAGGAAGCCAAGTTTCACAAATGTGGTAATTCTATCAATTCTTGTTACGACTATTTGTACTGTTATTTAATTGATTTATGAGTTTCATTGAATGGTTGTGATTACAATTGATGGGTCATGCTTAGCTTAGAAGTTTTGATGTCCCATGCTTTAGTTTTACACCAATTACTTTAGAAATCTACCTTAGGCAATGAACTAGAGTCAATAAAACTTTATCATTTGAGCTTTTATTGTTTAGAATTGATATACGAACCATATGAGTGTGGAAATTGGTGGAATCCTAGCCCCGGTCTCTCCATAATTTTTACAACACTTTTTAATTGAGTTTGTTATTTTTATTTATAAAAATTAAGTCTAAAAAAATCTTCCTTCACAAGTCTCAACGAACCTATTACTACAACATTATTGAGATCACATCATTTCATACTACTAATACATATGGTTTACGGATCATTATGTAAGGGGGAGTGGTTTTCATGTCGAGATGAAGTATTGACTAAGGGGGAGTGATACATATCGCCATAGTATTGTTGTCAAGGTTGTGATACAATTGAACTTTGATGTTGTGTAATAATACTATGACACTGTATAACAATGATCGAGAGCACTTGTTTTCTTATTGTTATCGCTACGGATCTTCAACAACTATGATGCTGAGTTGAACACGTTTAGAATCATAGAGTACTTGGAAGTGACGAAGATTTCGAGTCGTGTTGAAGATGCCAAGGAGATCAAACATTTGGATGAGAAGCTACAAAGTTTTGTTTATTTTGTAATCCATATGTATTGATAGTTTTGTCACTAAAATTGACAAAGGGGGAGATTGTTAGAGCACTGCTCGGTCGAACTCGCATGCGTTGCTATCTCAAGCATGTTTATCAATGTTAGTGATCAAAACTATAAGTCTTGATTTCTAGCCTATTTATAGATGTCTCGGTCTAGGAGATAGATTGTGTAGTTGAGCCTTAGACTTCACGGCGTTCGTCATTTGAAGACGAAGAACTACTAAGGGGAGCTTGTGGAACTTCATCAACAAAAGGTATGTGGAGACTGAAACTCATCTATCACTTGGAAAGTCTATTTCTACTCTATCTCTTATATTGAGACATAAGTCGTATTACGATATAGTTTTCTATTATACACATTTGAGATTTCGAGCTGAGTTTATCTCGCTGTGTTGGCAAGCTTTCGCTTCGATCAAGTTCATCTTATATTCTTGACGAATGTCAGAATATGATCATGTGAAAATTTCCGAGTAACATCTTACATGGTTTGTGTGATACAATCATTTGGTGTAGACTTGGAATGTTTCGTTATGATTATTTCAATATCTTGAAAAATTGCTTTGATGCTAATAGTGTGTGAAAACGGCTATTGTCATCCTCTAAGAAAGTTTCAATGATTGAAATAAAGAGTTTAGAATCAAGTAACCATGTTTGGATATAAACATAGTGTGTTCTCACATTTGTGTATAAGTCCAAAACCGGGAACCTGAAGTATGTGTACTCGTACGCGTACTGGCGGTTGTTGGATGTCTGGGTAAGTATGCGTACTGATAGGTGTCTAAAACACCTAATTTTATATTTAGTATTTATGTTTTCTTTGCTATTATCCCCTGTGAATTGTATCTCTTATGTTTAGTTTTGAGTTATTAGGTGCAATGAAGTCCTTGGGAGCAAAAGATGGAGGAATTAATCATTTGGAGCTAAAAGGGGTAAAAGCATCATTTCATGAGAAATTGCTATTGGGAGCGGAGCCGAGCCAAGCACAACCATTGCAGCTTAGTCTAGATTAGCAAAGACCAAACATTCTTGGTTGGCGCTTATCCAGTTTATTTGAGTGGCTGTATCATTTTCTTACACAAGACCAGAAAATCAGAGAAAAATCAATTCTATATCATTGCATTCTTTTTTCTCATTCTTTACCTGAAACTGAGATGGCGGCACTATTACTCAGAAAAATCGAGAGAGGCAGAGATGGAAGCTGCTGGTGGAGAATTACATGGATTTGTGGTTAAATCTGCTGTTGCTATTGAATTGGGGTTAATGATTGAAGCAGGAATTCAAACTAGGGTTTGGTGAAGTTGAGAAGAAGAGTTCAAATCTGATATTGAATCTCTGAGATTTGGATTTGGTCGAGAATGGTGGATGATTTAGGGTTGTGAGATGAATTAGAAACATGGGTATGTCTCACATTCAAGGTTACAGTGAGATTTGGTATGAATCTGCTTTCTGCTGAGTGAACAAGGAGATGGTAGAGAATTTGGGTATTCTATCAAGAACAAGGACCTGAGATGATGTGATTTTCATTAGTGTTGAAGAAATGTTGTTGATTATAGGTACCAGATGGGGTTTGAAGTTGATTTTGAAGATCTGTGATAACCTGGTAGAGTTGGATTTTGCTGCTAAAGGATGGAGGAACTGAGAAGGAATAAACAAGAGCTGTGGTGTTATTGCAGCTACTTGTAGAGACAGGGAAGAAGATGATGAAGGTGGTGCTACTGCCACTGAAATTAAAGAGAAGATGGAGTCGATTATGAATGTGAGAACGGGATTTGTGTTGGTGATTTGGTTTGAGTCAATGGTGGTACTGAGATGAAGTGTTGCAGCTGCAGGTGGAGATAAAACTGAGCCTGCCATGGAATTGAGGCTGTGCTGTGCTGTGAGTTCAAATTACAGGGAAAGATTGCAAAATATTGATGTATGTTAGGTTGCAGGTCTTAACGCTGCCGCAGACATGGAAAAATGGGTGAACTACAAAGGATGAAAGGAATTTGATGGGTCTGAGCTGAACAGGTGAAAGCTGGTGTTGATGGAATAACTGTGCTCATGGAGGTTGCATCTATGTTGAGGACTTGCATTAGAGCAGGTGGAGTTGAAGCTTAATTGTGTTATGCAGGAAGGAATTGTTTGCAAGGCACTGAAGGGAGCAGTTGTAATATTTTTGAGAACCAGTTACAGAACTGGTGGAGGGAAGTGCCGTAGAAGATGGTGGCGTTGGTTGGTATGAGGAGTATGAGCTACTACCATTGAGGTGAACTGCAGATGGTTGAACTGGAGCTAGTTGGAAGTGATTTTGTAAGCTATATAAAACTGAGACTGGTGCAGGTGAATCTGCAGTTGCAGTGGGTTCTGCGAATGGAGACGAGTCTGGTGGATTTGAAGCAGAGAGGATGGCTCTAGTTTGAGCTGTTCTTAAAGAGATATCAAACAAGGAAGAGGTGCTTCCATAGGATGGAGCTACTATCGAGTGGAAGAAATGAGTTGAATCTGCGGGTGAAGCTGTAGTTCAGAATGGTGCTGGTATTGAACTGCAGATGCATTTACAAATAATATGGAAGATGGGTTTTGCTGAGATGTTGCAGAGAATAATTAAACGGACATTGCAGGGAATCTGGTGGTGCTGATGTTGTTGAATAGCTGATGCTAATTTTGCAGTTAAGGACTGGTGCAAAAGGAATGGGAATGATGCAGCGCCACCATGGCTGTAACTGGGGGTGAAGTGCAATCATTACGCAACATAAGTTCAGCTTGTGCAAAATGGCCTATGCCAAAGTGAGTCAGGCTGAGCTAGACTTGACTCATCTGATTAGCTAATTGAATCAATCTAGTTCAGACACTGAGTTAATTCGGCCGACTAGACCCTGACTCAGTGGCTTTGACTGAGTTGACTGATACTTTGACCGGTGACCGGGTGGACTTCGCCGGTCACCTGAACTACTTCTCCGACCACTTTGCCGGCCAATTTCCGGCGCTAGAACCAGTTTTCCGGTGACATATTTTCGGACAGAATTCTACATGGGTTTCTCTCACACATGGGCTTGGTGGACATCTTTGTATTGGACTTTGGGCTTTGAAGACCTAGTTTTGGAAAGATGAAAAGCTACAAAAGGAGAAAGTTTCTACTTTCTTTGGGATCACGTATTTTTTCTACTTGGAGTTTTGGAGAGCGGCGACTAGGGTTTGATTTTCATTTGTTTTTCATCTTCTTTAATTTATTATTTATTATGATTATGATGAACTCAAAAGTTATGAGTAGCTAAACACATATTATTGGTTATGGGATAAAGTGGATTTCACAACATGATATATGATTCAATGAACTAGTTTTGTCTCAATAATTTATTGTTTATGATTCATTGTTAATATTTTCATATGATTAGGTTGAGTCCGGAATCAATCCGATTTGCATTCATTTATAGAGCTATATTAGGGTTTTCAATACGAAAAATTTGTTTATCCCTGATTCTAAGTAGCATAATTGTGGGTAGTGCTTGTAGTGATATATCCTACTAGTCACAAGTGGATCGTAACTTTTGTTAAAACGGATTAGCGCTTTTACACGTTCGTGTGCATTGATTAGTCTTATTCCATATAACTTATTGCTTTTAGGGAGTTAAACTTGATTGTGCTTTTACACGTTAGGTTGCTTTATAGGAAGAATTCACATATACATCTTTTAATGTGGTTGTGATGAAATCAGAGAATTAGCGGGATATTCTTGCGATCAAGGTATAGGACTTTTAGTAAATGAGAGATTAAAATACCAATTCTAGTCATTGATGAAAATACATGTTTGTGAATGATACTATCCCATGACCAATATCTTCTCTTTATTGATTATTCAAATTATTATTTTTGCTTTGATCTATTTTATTGCTTAGATAAAACAAAAATCCCCCCTTGGTTACTAAGAAACTGAAATTCTATAACAACAAAAGCCTCTCTGTGGGAACGAACTCTTTCTTAACACGTACTTCATTTATATTTAGTAGAGTGAGAAAGTGAAATTATTTTTGACGCATATGACAACAATCAAATTTTTGGTGCCGCTGCCGGGGAGGCATACGGCTAGTTATTTTAGTTTCTTATCATCATTTATGCTTTTATCTTTGCCTTTTGTTTTCTTGTCTTGTTTCTCACTTGTTTGCGAGAATTGTTTTCAGGTACCTAATCCCTGGCTTCTAAAGATTGGAACTATCCAAGGTGCGGGTTAGCTACTCGAAGAGGCACAATACTCCAACCAAGTCAAGACACAACAGAAGATCAAGAGTTAGAAGTGGAAGAAGAGTTACAAATAGAAGGAGAACAAGAGGTTCCATTCGTAGACGAACCACAAGTTGAAGAAGAAGAAGCAATGGGTGATGCAAATCGTACACTCAAGGACTTGGATTCTCATAGGCTTGATGTACAACAATGGTGTATCCAAACTAACTCAACCTTTGAGATCAAGCCGGGGTTGCTTCGAGAGTTACCAAAGTTCCATGGCATGTGATGTAGTTTTTACAAGTGGTAAGAAAGATTCGTTGCTCGGACTCTTTTTAAAGATTTGGTTTTTGATTATTAAAAGAAAATACTAAGACAAACTAATTAAAATTGATTTTTGTTACCAAGGAGAGATGAGTCTAGGGTTTTGGATTCCACTACTTCTAATGAATGTAAACTCAATAATTAAAACTTTGACATAATACTCCTATTTTACTCAAAACAATTCGAACTCAATCTCATGCTTTGGAAGATATAACGTTATAAGTTCTTTTTTTTACGACTCTCGTCACTATTCTAAGGCCTAATTTTCCTTCGCTTATAAAATATCGGCAGCTCAAACTACCCAAACAGTTTTTACGAAGCATACAAAGAAGAGAAAATTTTTAGACAATTGAAAGCACAAATATGGAGTAAAATATGTCAAAGAATTTAAATACTAAATATTACCCATTAAAAATAGTTTCCTCCAAAACCCTAGAAAAGAAATTTAGCTACTCATAGATCGAAGATTGGAGAAAATTTCATTAATCATTGTATTAAAAATAATAATAAAAATGCTTACAATGATTTCCAGTCGCTAAAGGAGTTTAGCACTGAATTGAGAACCTTAGTTAATAAACGACCGTGTCTGAGGGTCCTTTTTTTTTTCTACTGTTTGAAGAACGATAGAGGATTCTCTGTCGTTGTATCTAAGACTGCTGTCTGCGACCGTTTTTGACAGGTATTGTTCTTCGTGTTCTGGAGTTTTGCAGCAGCAGGTAACTTTCTGTGACTTGTGATTTTTCGTTTCCTAGCTCTATATTTCTTCTCCAAGGTCTCCGTCTCCTTTCTCTGCTTCACTACGACCCTTTTTATACCCAACAGGTTGAAAATATGTCAAGAAAATCTTCTTTTTATTTCACCCAAAGTCTCGGACTTTATTTCTTCTTTTTGTTCTACCTGTATGTGTCGGGGTTGTTTTATTCCTTCTTAAACTCTCTTCATGCCATAATAAAGCAGATATCTTCCTTTTAGTCGCACTTACTTTCCGTACAGTTGAGATTCTTACTTTGTTACCGTTGATACACTTGTCTTCCCTGTGTAAGAAAATTACCAAACAAACGAAGATTTCATTCCTTCCTTTTAGTCCCAAAACACGTCATTACTCCTGTTTGATTAGGTAACATGGTAACTAGACCATAGAACCCTTGAAATTCTCCCAAACTTTCTAAACTCACCAACAGAGAGCCGTGTATATTTCTTCCCCTGTTTACTCCAATCCGACGTTGTGGCTCAATTCAATCGATTCCAACACACGAACCACCCCTGTTAAGTCGTAACAGGATAACTATAATCCATTTGACCGGTTCAATCTCAGTGCAAAGGTCCAAATCTTCTCAACAGAAACCCCGAGTGTATTACCAACTCTGTTTTATCACCGGTGATTATCCAGCCCAGCTGGATTGAATAAATCACCCATATCCTCCCTGTTTAGCCTTAACAGGCCCAATGAAACTAAAGCCAGCGATTGAATCTCATTAAATCTCGGCCAAAATTCGAACCTTAAATCTGTTTCATGAAGAACAATTTTCCCGCCAATTTCTTCAATCTCTGATTAAGATTTTCCCGATAATATAGCCAATTCTGGTAGAAACGAAAACCATTACCAGCTCTGTTAAGTCGATTTGGACAAACCAATTTTATTTCAGCACTTTTTAGTCTCACCACAACTTGCCTAAAACACAAACCCTAATCTGCTGCCATTAGAACCTGATTTCCCGCCAAATTTTGAAATTCAAATGGAGAAGATGACTTTCCCCTTATCCAACAGCGGTGTCCTTTTACCAATTTGGGCTACGTTTAGCAATTTCCGGGGGTGCGAATATCAATTTATGGGGTACAAAGATGACTTATGGGCTGCATATAGTGAAAAACTCATGGGTTACTTTATCAACTCCTCCGGGACATTTCTGGGGATGCCTTTAACACTTTTCTGGGTGCTTTTAGTAGTTTCTCGAGCATCCATCTCTTACCTCTCATATTCACTTCTTTTCTTCAATTTTTATACATCACTAAGGCTGTAACATGCTTTTCAAACATAATCGCATCACTAAAGCCGACATGCCTTTCAGATAGAAAAGAAGTAAATAATGAGAAATAAGTCGCCTCCAACAGTAGTTGCACATGAAATGACACTTTAGCCCCTTTTAAGCGACGTTTCCTCTTCTTTTGCTCCGAAGTACCTAAAACTCAAAATCAAATAAAAGATACATAATTAACAAGAAAACATAACAAAGAAACATAAACAATAGATAAATATCAAGGTGTTTTAGACACCTATCAGCATGGTGAATGAAGACCCAAACAAGCATCTTATGGACTTCCATACCATTGTCAAGGCCATGCTTCTAGCGGAGAATGATGCCGATGGTGCAATGTTGAAAGTTTTTCCGTTTTCTATGGTGGATAGAGCTAAGGATTGGTTATACTGTTTGCCATCCGGAAGTGTCACTACATGGAATGGGTTGAAGAAAATTTTCTTAGAGAGGTATTTTCCTGCATCAAAGGCTACTCAAATTCGCAAGGAAATTTGTGGGATGAAGCAAAATGTGGGAGAATCTTTGTATGAGTGTTGGGAACGATACAAGAGATTGGTGGCAAGCTGCCCTCACCACCAATTTAGTGACGCTATGATTATCCAATACTTTTATGAAGGACTCCAATCAAGTGATAGGAATCTCCTTGATGCTGCATGTGGTGGTGCACTAGTGAACAAGACGGTGGCACAAGCTAGAGAGTTGATTGAAAACATGACAGCGAACTCACAACAATTCCTGAGTCGTGGTTCGGATGTGCTTCTAAGAAGAGTGAATGAAGTGAGCGAGGTCGAGGATTTTCGTCAACAAATGGGTAACATGACAGCAATGATGCAACAAGTTGCAGCCGCGGTTATACCAAGTTCTCCTCGATTTTATGAAGATGAGCAAGCTAATGCGGTCTTTCCAAATCAACAAAGACGGTATGATCCCTACTCTAATACGTACAATCCGGGATGGAGAGATCACCCCAATTTCAGCTATGCTAACAAGCAAGGAGCGGCTCAACAACCTACTTTCAACCGTCCGAATGGATTTCCACCACAACAACAACAATTTCCACAACAACAACAACAACCTCAAAATCAGGGGTCCAATATGGAAGAGTTGCTGAAATCTTTTATGCAAAGAACGGAGAGTACTGTTAAGGATTTGCAAACTCAAGTTAGTTCTATAGCTAATGATTTGAAACAATTGAAGGCACAAAATGGTGGGCAACTTCCTTCTCAACCTATCAACCCAAAAGGGGACGTCAATGCCGTTACGTTGAGAAGTGGTACACAACTTGTGCAACCCGAAGTTACTGATTCGGGCAAGGTGGAAACACCAAAGAAACCTGTTTTGGAGGAGAATAATGATGATTCTTCCCAAACTTCTGAGGTACCTATTCCTAACTCTAAAACTCCGGTTTCTACTTATGTTCCTCCTTTACCTTTCCCTCGCAGATTTGCAAGTTCCAAGTAGGCGGAACTAGAAAAGGAGATTTTAGACGTTCTTAAAAAGATCCATGTGAACATACCACTCATTGATGCTATTAAGCAAGTTCCAAAGTATGCAAAGGTGTTGAAGGACTTGTGTACTAATAAGCAAAGGCTCAAAGGTAATGAAGTGCTAAGTGTGGGGGAGAATGCTTCGGAAATCTTACAACACAAACTCCCACTTAAGTGCAAGGATCCCGGTAGTTTTGACATTCCCGTCACAATTGGTAACACAACATTTAACAAAGCTATGTTGGATTTAGGTGCATCCGTTAATGTTATGCCTGCATCAATACATAATTCACTTGATCTTGGTCCTTTTAAAAAGGCTGAAATTTTATTGCAATTAGCCGATCGCTGTAATGTCTACCCAATGGGTATTATTGAGGATGTTCTTGTGCAGTTCAATCAATTAGTCTTTCTAGCTGACTTTTGTGTGTTAGAGATGAATAAAGGGTCGCCGGACTCGTCTCTTCCATAGCTACTTGGGCGTCCCTTCATGAAAACATCGAAAACCATTATTGATGTGGACAAGGGAACGCTAACTATGGAGTTTGATGGAGAAACAATACGTTTCAACATTTTCGAGACGATGAGATATCCTAGTGATGTCCACTCTTGTTTCTCCATTGATGTTATGGATACATTGGCACAACAAGTGTTTGAATTAAATGGTGAAGATACTTTTGGAAACCGTTTTAACTACATCCATGGATAATGGTGTAGAGTGTGGTAATGAAGTCAAGGAAGACCTTGGTGATCTTAATTCACTACAAGGATGTCCGAAAACTCATAATATCTCTTTTATTTCTTTACCATGCAGTGATGAAAATCTTGTACCTTCTATTGTTAAATCTCCAAAATTAGAATTGAAACAGCTTCCCGATCACCTAAAGTACTTGTATTTGGGTGACAAGGAAGATTTACCTGTGATTGTTTCTAACAAGCTTAGTGAATTACAGGAGCAAAAACTTCTAAGGGTGCTAAGGAAGTACAAAACGGCCATAGGATGGACAATTGCTGATATCAAGGGTGTAAGCCCTGCCGTTTGTATGCACAAGATCCGTTTGGAGGATGATGCAAAGTCTACAAGGGAAGCACAACGTCGTTTGAACCCTCCCATGATGGAAGTTGTGAAAAAGGAGATACTCAAGCTTTTGGACGTGGGTGTTATCTACCCCATATCCCATAGTAAGTGGGTGAGCCCTGTACAATTAGTACCAAAGAAATCAGGTGTGACGGTGGTGGAGAATGATAAGAATGAACTTGTCCTAACTCGTGTGCAAACCGGTTGGAGGGTTTGTATAGATTACAGAAAATTGAATGCCACCACTAAAAAATATCACTTTCCTTTACCATTTATTGACCAAATGCTTGAACGTTTAGCTGGACACTCTTACTATTGCTTCCTTGATGGCTATTCAGGTTACAATCAGATTGTGATAGCGCCGGAGGATCAAGAGAAAATCACTTTCACTTGTCCTTTCGGTACTTTTGCTTATAGAAGGATGCCTTTTGGCTTGTGCAATGCTCCAACTACTTTTCAAAGGTGTATGGTAAGTATCTTCTCAGAATATGTTGAAAACATAATCGAAGTGTTCATGGATGATTTTAGTGTCTTTGGTGATTCATTTGACCTTTACTGGAACAACTTGTCTCTAATCCTTGAACGATGTGTTGAAACAAACCTTGTGCTGAATTGGTTTTTTTTGATAAGTCAAAAAATGTATTGATCAAAAAAGTTATTTACAAGATAGTTTATGAGAAAAGAGGTCAGGGCAACCCCAAAAACTCAAAAAACTATTTAAAACGAAAATAAATTACATTTGGGGATTCAACATAATGCAAGAAAAAAGGGTAACTCATGGTAACTCATAGCTAGTTTTAGGCCATATAATATCTTCTAAAGGCTTGGAAGTCGATAAATCTAAGATAGACCTTATTCGTGCTTTAACCCCTCCGACTACGGTGAGGGAGATACGCTCTTTTCTTGGTCATGCAGGTTTTTATCGTAGATTTATCAAGGATTTTTCCAAGATAGCATCACCACTTTGCAACTTATTGCAAAAAGATGTGGTTTTTAACTTTGATGAAAAGTGTATGATGGCATTCAATTGTTTGAAAGAACTTTTGATTTCAGCCCCTATCATTAAACCACCGGATTGCAGCAAGCCTTTTGAGCTCATGTGTGATGCAAGTGACTATGCGGTTGGTGCGGTGCATGGGAAACGTGTGGGGAAGATACCTCATGCTATTTATTATGCTGCTAGAACGTTAAATGAGGCCCAACAAAACTACACAACCACTGAAAAAGAGTTGTTAGCCATTGTTTTTGCTTTGGAAAAGTTTCGCTCTTATCTAATTGGTACAAAAGTTGTTGTCTTTTCTGATCATGCAGCACTTAGGTACTTGCTAATGAAGAAAGAAGCGAAACCGAGGCTCATACGATGGATTTTACTCTTGCAAGAGTTTGGTATTGAAATCAAGGACAAGAAAGGAATTGAGAACACCGTTGCGGATCACTTGAGCCGTCTTGCTGTGGACAAGGAAGCTATCCCATTGTGTGAAAGTTTCCCGGATGAGCAACTATTCTCAATTGCCTTCGGAGAACCATGGTATGCCGATATTGTCAATTACTTAGTGTCTAAACAAATCCCAAATAACTTGTCTCGTGCTGAGAGGGACAAACTTAAGAAGTTAGGAAACCAATACATATGGGATGATCCATACTTGTGGAAACATTGTAGTGACCAAGTAATAAGAAGGTGCGTTCCCGAATCTGAATTTAATTCTATCTTGTCTTTTTGGCACCCCTATGCTTGCGGAGGACATTTTGGGAGTAAGAGAACCGCTCACAAGGTACTTGAAAGCGGTTTCTATTGGCCAACCTTATTTAAGGATGCATATATATTTTGTACAACTTGTGATAGGTGCCAAAGAACAGGCAATCTAGGTGCCCGAAATCAAATGCCACAAACTTTTATTCAATTTATTGAAGTTTTTGATGTATGGGGTATTGATTTTATGGGTCCTTTTGTCAACTCCCATGGGAATTTTTATATCTTACTTGCGGTTGATTATGTCTCAAAATGGGTGGAAGCTAAGGCCACCCCAACTAATGATTCTAAAGTGGTTTCAAATTTTGTGCAAGCTAATATTTTTGCAAGGTTTGGAGTTCCAAGATCCATAATTAGCGATGGGGGTTCTCACTTCAAAAACAGGATCTTACAAAGCTTGTTGAAGAAGTACAATGTGTCGCACAAGATTGCAACACCTTATCATCCCCAAACAAATGGAAAAGCCGAGGTTTCTAACCGGGTGGTGAAATCCATTCTAGAGAAGACGGTGAATCCAACAAGGAAGGATTGGAGCATGCGACTTAATGATGCTTTGTGGGCTTATAGAACCGCATACAAGACACCTAACGGGATGTCTCCCTTTAGGCTTGTGTATGGTAAACCTTGTCATTTACCCGTTGAAATTGAGCATAAGGCGTTTTGGGCTATTAAACAATGCAATATGGAGATGGATGGGGCTGGAAAGCAAAGGAAGTTACAACTCCAAGAGCTAGAGGAGCTTCGCAATGATGCATTTGAAAGCTCACGCATTTACAAGGAGAAAACGAAGGCCTTTCATGATACTATGATTTCTAGAAAATAATTTTGCATTGGGAAGAAAGTGCTTTTGTTTAATTCTCGCTTGCAATTATTTCCGGGTAAATTAAGGTCGCGTTGGATTGGACCTTTTATTGTTACTAATGTGTTTTCTCATGGTGCAGTAGAAATTCGTAGCATAGCTACAGGCAAAGAACTTAAAGTTAATGGGCACCGGTTGAAACCATATTATGAGAATTTCACTTCCGAAGTGGTGGAAGGAGCTAACTTTGTGGATGTACTCCCTCTGGAGGAGTCATAGAAAGCAAGGAGATAGTCGGGCTGACGACTTTAAACCAAGCGCTAAATGGGAGGCAACCCATCGGATGAGTATTTCTTGTCTTATTTTTATTTTCATGTCTTGTTTTTAGTTTTTTCTTGTCTTGCATTTACTTTTTCTGATTTCTTGTCATATTATCATGTAGGATTTCCCACCTTGACTTACTTTGGATGACTCAATTTACATTGAGGACAATGTAAATTTTAAGTCTGGGGGAGTGGTTAAGCATTTGCATTGTAAAAATTTCAACTTTTTCAATTTTTTTTGTAAATTAGTGAATAAAAAACTCCAACTTGTGGTTAGTTTAGAGTCACATAGTATACATGTCGCTAAGATTACATCGAGATTCTCATAAGAGTGACTGAACTTAGAGATGACAGAGAACATGATCGGATTTCTTAATTGTATAAGAGTTAAAGTTGGATTTAACCATGCCAGTGGAAAATAAGGTGCAGACTGAATTCGGTATTAGAGTAGTGGTCCCCTATAGTGGAGACTACCCATGTTACATTATGAGAGGCACCGACCTTCACTTCTTTCTACCTGTCTAAATTTGTGCTTTTAGAGTGTGTGTCACCGTACGTAAACTCCGGGTAGAATGGTGAGCTACCCAACCTCCCACCAATAGAAGCACTATTTTGATCTCTTGAGTGCTATTTTATCAATCATGATGGTGACATCGAATTGCTAACTTACATACCACTTGTAATCTTGTTCGCAGTTAGCACCATCCACTTTATCTCTCTCTACACCGACGGGTCCATAGAAACACCATCATCATCATCAACAAGAGGAGTATCACAAATTCGAAGGAAAGTTGAAGATGTTCAAGGTTTACAAGCAACGATACAGAAATGAGCAGATTTCAAATTCAAGTATAGCAACAAGACAAGGAGCAGAATTTTTACAAGTTGAAGACTATTGTACAAGAGCGAATATTATCAAGATGAGATTTCAAGAAGTTTAATCAAGACATACAAGTTGTGAAGAACAAAGTGGTAAAGTACTTACACCATGGCCTTTGTACTTGCATTTTTATTTTATCTTTATTCTTATTTGTTAGTTTGTATTTTATTTTCTCTTGTACCAAAGAAAACAAAAAAAAATTCATTGCATTATATTTGGTTTGTTTTAGTTCGTTTTTGGTTTTGTATTCATTCAATAAAGCCAATGGAAAGAAGGAATATCTACAATTAAGTTTCAAGCAACAAAGAATTAGAGGAAAGAATCACATTGTCTAGATTCTACGAAGTTCAAGATTCTATCATCAAGAGTTGAAGACCGAAGACGAAGATGAAGACACCGATTGAAGACCGAAGACGTTTCCATGGATGTTGTGAGAGTCGTGCTAACTGCACGCCGAACGGATAACGAGGTAAGTAAGCATATTCCCACCTTCGTTAAGTGGTTGATTTCCTTTCTTAGAGATCGTCAGAGAAAAAAAAAGGGTTTTCAAAATATTAAAAGATGTGGGTTTTCAAAACAATTCGGAGGGTTTTGCCTTCCTACCATTCAATGTGTCGCAGGATTCTCTCTTCATTCCTACCAGGACACATGTGTGACCCATAAAAAGTTGTTTATTATTGAGAGCAATATCATAAAACCCTTTCTTGTGAGGCAGAGTCGAGACTTTTGATCACTCCGAACCCGAATTTCTTTCGATAAGGGATGGTTATTTCTCTCTCAACTTTTAAGGATGAGATTATGTTCATATATGTGTCTTAACTTCTTATGTCTAGTGTGCAGAATCTCTATGTATTCTTAGCACGTTGGATGCTATCATTTTGGAGAACTTTCAAGTTGGAAAAGTAGGTTTTGTGGGTATATCTCTAGTAAACCCTCCCGAGACTATAACTCGTCCACTAGGGACACCTATGGGTTTAAAGGCTTGTTATACATGCTAAGTGTGACCGTAGCCTCGACGACACGGAGTTGTATGTATGTTTTAGAATTGTTTTGTTTGATTTGCTCGAGGACTAGCAAAGTCTAAGTGTGGGGGAATTTGATAGGTGTCTAAAACACCTAATTTTATATTTAGTATTTATGCTTTCTTTGCTATTATCCCCGTGAATTGTATCTCTTATGTTTAGTTTTGAGTTATTAGGTGCAATGAAGTCCTTGGGAGCAAAAGAAGGAGGAATTAATCATTTGGAGCTAAAAGGGGTAAAAGCATCATTTCATGAGAAATTGCTATTGGGAGCGGAGCCAAGCCAAGCACAACCATTGCAGCTTAGTCTAGATAAGCAAAGACCAAACATTCTTGGTTGGCGCTTATCCAGTTTATTTGGGTGGCTGTATCATTTTCTTACACAAGACCTGAAAATCAGAGAAAAATCAATTCTCTATCATTGCGTTCTTTTTTCTTCTTCTTTACCTGAAACTGAGATGGCGACACTATTACTCAGAGAAATCGAGAGAGGCGGAGATGGAAGCTACTGGTGGAGAATTACAAGGATTTGTGGTTGAATCTGCTGTTGCTGTTGAATTGGGGTTAATGATTGAAGCAGGAATTCAAACTAGGGTTTGGTGAAGTTGAGAAGAAGAGTTCAAATCTGATATTGAATCTCTGAGATTTGGATTTGGTCGAGAATGGTGGATGATTTAGGGTTGTGAGATGAATTAGAAACATGGGTATGTCTCAGATTCAAGGTTACAGTGAGATTTGGTATGAATCTGCTTTCTGCTGAGTGAACAAGGAGATGGTAGAGAATTTGGGGATTCTATCAAGAACAAGGACCTGAGATGATGTGATTTTCATTAGTGTTGAAGAAATGTTGTTGATTGTAGGTACCAGATGGGGTTTGAAGTTGATTTTGAAGATCTGTGATAACCTGGTGGAGTTGGATTTTGCTGCTAAAGGATGGAGGAACTGGGAAGGAATAAACAAGAGTTGTGGTGTTATTGCAAAGGATGAAAGGAATTGGATGGGTCTGAGCTGAACAGGTGCAAGTTGGTGTTGATGGCATAACTGTGCTCATGGAGGTTGCATCTATGTTGAGGACTTGCATTAGAGCAGGTGGAGTTGAAGCTTAATTGTGTTATGCAGGAAGGAATTGTTTGCAAGTCACTGAAGGGAGCAGTTGTAATGGTTTTAAGAACCAGTTACGGAACTGGTGGAGGGCAGTGCCGTAGAAGATGGTGGCGTTGCTGGTGCGATGGTTGGTATGAGGAGTATGAGCTACTGCCATTGAGGTGAACTGCAGATGGTTTTACTAGAGCTAGTTGGAAGTGATTTTGCAAGCTATATAAAGCTGAGACTGGTACAGGTGAATCTGCAGTTGCAGTGGGTTCTGCGAATGGAGACGAGTCTGGTGGATTTGAAGCAGAGAGGATAGCTCTAGTTTGAGTTGTTCTTAAAGAGATCTCAAACAAGGAAGAGGTGCTGCCATAGGATGGAGCTACTGTTGAGTGGAAGCAATGAGTTGAATCTGCGGGTGAAGCTGTAGTTCAGAATGGTGTTGGTATTGAATTACAGATGCAGTTACAAAGAATATGGAAGATGGGTTTTGCTGAGATATTGCAGAGAAGAATTAAACGGACATTGCAGGGAATCTGGTGGTGCTGATGCTGTTGAATAGCTGATGCTAATTTTTCAATTAAGGACTGGTGCAAAAGGAATGGGAATGATGCAGCGCCACCATGGATGTAACTGGGGGTGAAGTGCAATCATTACGCAACATAAGTTCAGCTTGTGCAAAATGGCCTAGGCCAAAGTGAGTCAGACCGAGCCATAACTGACTCATCTGATTAGCTAACTGACTCAATCTAGTTCAGACACTGAGTTAACTCGGCCGACTAGACCCTGACTCAGTGGCTTTGACTGAGTTGACTGATACTTTGACCGGTGACCGGGTGGACTTTGCCGGTCACCTGAACTACTTCTCCGACCACTTTGCCGGCCAATTTCCGGCGCCAGCACCAGTTTTCCGGTGACATATTTTCGGACATAATTCTACATGGGTTTCTCTCACACATGGGCTTGGTGGACATCTTTGTATTGGACTTTGGGCTTTGAAGACCTAGTTTTGGAAAGATGAAAAGCTACAAAAGGAGAAAGTTTCTACTTTCTTTGAGATCACGTATTTTTTCTACTTGGAGTTTTGGAGAGCGGCGACTAGGGTTTGCTTTTCATTTGTTTTTCATCTTCTTTATTTTATTATTGATTATGATTATGATGAACTCAAAATCTATGAGTAGCTAAAGACATATTATTGGTTATGGGATAAAGTGGATTTCACAACATGATATATGATTCAATGAATTAGTTTTGTCTCAATAATTTATTGTTTATGATTCATTGTTAATATTTCATATGATTTGAATACTTGTTAGGTTGAGTCCGGAATCAATCCGATTTGCATTCATTTCTAGAGCTATATTAGGGTTTTCAATACGAAAAAGTTATTTATCCCTGATTCTAAGTAGCATAATTGTGGGTAGTGCTTGTAGTGATATATCCTACTAGTCACAAGTGAATCATAACTTTTGTTAAAACGGATTAGGTCTTTTACACGTTCATTTGCATTGATTAGTCTTATTCCATAGAACTTATTGCTTTTAGGGAGTTAAACTTGATTGTGCTTTTACACGTTCGGTTGCTTTCTAGGAAGAATTCACATATACATCTTTTAATGTGGTTGTGATGAAATCAGGGAATTAGCGGGATATTCTTGCGATCAAGGTATCCTAGGACTTTTAGTAAATGAGAGATTAAAATACCAATTCTAGTCATTGATGAAAATACATGTTTGTGAATGATATTATCCCATGACCAATATCTTCTCTTTATTGATTATTCAAATTATTTTATTTGCTTTGCTCTATTTTATTGCTTAGATAAAACAAAAACCCCCCCTTGGTTACTAAGAAACTGAAATTCTATAACAACAAAAGCCTCTCTGTGTGAACAAACTCTTTCTTATCATGTTGTTCATTTATATTTAGTAGAGTGAGAAAGTGAAATTATTTTTGACGCATACGACAGCGATCACGTACCCGTACGCATACTGGCGGAAGTCTAACGTCCATGAATTTCTGATGGAGTTTGGAAGTGTAAATTGGTATGCGCACCCGTACGCAAACTGGCGTAACCAAACTCGGTCCGGCTACTTAAGTATGCGTACATGTTTGCATACTTGAGTTGGTTACTTTCTAAAATCGGTTGTGTATATGAACTTAAACATTTATAAAATAAGGAATGCAATCTTTGCAAACCGTGGCTATAATGTTCATGAACTGAATCGAGTGAATCAAACCAATTTTGCTTCAATTGTGTTCTTGTATACTTCTATGAGAATATAGCAATTGAACGGCTCTTTAACTAGTTTCATTTGAGTCATTTGAACTAGTTATGGTTAAGATGAATAAGGTTGATATGAGAGTAATCATATGGCTAAATTCGGTTAACTATTGTTGAGCCAACATGGTGTACACGTTTGGGTACGGTTACATAAACCTAAATGAGGGTACATTTTATTTGTGTTTAACAAGCTAAGTTCGATCTAACGGTTGAAAGATATTAGCTTGGTTGAATCAGGTTTTTCATCTAACGGTAAATATTGAATGCTTTGTTACCAAGGTAACTTGGATTGCAAACCCTGATTTGAAAACTATATAAAGGATAACTCTAGCAACTGGGAAACCTAATCCCTACACCTCATGTATGTTACTAGTTGCATCAACTAGAGTCGATTCTCCTTTAACCTTAGGTTTCTATCGAGACCATGTAGGTTAACGACTTAAAAGACTTCATTGGGATTGTGAAGCCAGACCCAACTATTTTCTTTGTAGTTGCGTGTTCTGATCTTGCCCGATTCTATCGTTTGAGTACTATCTTCTCTAAGATTTGCTCGAGATTTAATCTACGATATGCAAGATAAAAAGTAATCACAAACACCTTCGTCTCATCGTTTGTGATACCACAATATCTAGTTTCGCCATCATACGATTTAGATTATTGTGAGATGATTGATAATACTAGGTTGTTCTTCGGGAATATAAGTCCGGGTTATCAATTGGTTCCTGTTCACCTTGATTTATCAAAATACGGAACAAAAAATCTTGGGTATTTCTGTGGGATACAGATTTATTCATTCTATAGACTTTTCTGTGTGAGACAGATTTGTTTATCAAGTCTTCGACTTTGGTTCGTAGCAACTCATGGTTGTGGGTGAGATCAGCTAATGGAATCAAGTGTGTAGTATCCTGCTGGGATCAGAGACGTAAGGAACACAACTGTACCTTGAATCAGTGTGAGATTGATTGGGGTTCAACTACAGTCCAATCTGAAGTTCATTGGTAGTAGGCTAGTGTCTGTAGCGGCTTAATACATTGTGGTGTTCAAACTGGACTAGATCCCGGGGTTTCTCTGCATTTGCGGTTTTCCTCGTTAACAAAATTCTGGTGTCTGTGTTATTTCTTTTCCGCATTATATTTTGTTATATAATTGAAATATCACAGGTTGTGCGTTAAGATCAATCCATTAGATAATCCAACCTTTGGTTGTTGATTTAAATTGATTGACACTTGAACATTGGTCTTTGGTACCGTTCAAGTTATTTCACATAATAATCAGGCTCGCGGATTTCTATCTGTTTGATTTGCTAATTACATTGTGAAACAGAGATATAAACTCTTGTATATACTTTTCTCTAGATTGAGTCTGACTGTCTAGTTGATTCTCTAGAAAGTATATTGGAGTAAGTGCTCTTTGATTGCCAAACGAATTGTTGGGTGTGGTTTTTGTACCCTTGCATTTTCATAATAATTTTATTCATACATAATTGATAGTTTTATTCAAAAATAGACCTTATACAATAATCTAAACAAATCAAAAACTGATGTCTATTTTTCTTGAAGGGATCTTTAAACAGATTTTTCAAAGATCATCTTCAATTTCCTCAAATTTTTCAGGATCTTCATCAACAACATCTCGACTGATTTCTCGGATTATGCACACAGTACCTTGATTATGTTCACATGTTAAAGCATTAACCTTTCAATTAATATTCCAAGCATACACCCTATTACCGATTCCAAGTTTAATCAACTTTCTTTGGTTACGGATAACATTTCTTAGTAATGCTGCATGTATGTGATGTGTTTCAATAGTACTGAGGAGGACTTGTCGTAGATTGAGAATATTAATTTTAGCATCCAAACTGTTTTGGACAAGAAGATGAGTAACATCTTTCTTTTCTTTTCCTTTGTCTTCACAACCAGATTTATTGAAAGAATCATTAAGATTAATAGTTTCATTAGAAGCCATTCCACTCAACGCTTTCAAAATTATAGCTTGAGATCTGGTTTGCGGATACATCCTTTAGTATAAGTTCTTAAACAAGATGAGTACATATACCAGATAATTCTTTAACACATACCAAACATAGGAGCCAGCCTTAAATAAATAATTCTAAGCAGATTTGAAAAGATTTTCGCATCTTATGTGTTATTGAATCACAAAGATGCTTTGGAAAGAATCAATCTTCTAGATCATGTATCTAAAAATACTTTAGACAAGAAAACTTATCATGTTTACACAAGTTGTTGTAAGACAACTTTTCTACACATGAGGACAAATTAAGTATCTTCAGGTAGATTGTGTATACTCTCTATGTTGAATAAGAGATATTAACAGGATACATGATGCCCAGGTACTTGTGCTTCCTTACATAAAATGATCGGGCATTGTAATGATGCACTTTCCAACATATTTAAGTGTTAGGGTGAGAAGAATCTTCCTCACCAAGTACCATTTGAGGAACATCTTCCTTCTTATCTTTAGGGTCATGATCGTGTGCCCCTGTATGGGTTTCGGATTCATCCTTTATATCAGGAATATTGCGTGATGCTATATCCTTGATTACATCTTGTGCCCATAATGGTATGTTTATTGAATTTGAACCCATGTGATCTTGATCTGCCATTAAACAGATTATATATGTCTTTTGTTCAAGACATTCTATATGTCCCATTAAGGTATCCATTCCCTTTTGAAAATGTTTTTCTAAAAACTTATCAAGGTATACCTTTCGACATGTCTCTGTAAGAAGCTCTTCTATAAAGATCTAATTCCTTATTTGTGAATGTTCCAGCGATTGAATAAGATATTCACACTCTGAAGTTTGCTGATGATGTACTTCTGTTGATGGTGGATTTTTGGCAAAGGCTAAAATCGTAAAAATATAATCTTACATATTCCTGATCCAGCAATCAGATGATTATTGAGGCTCATGTCTTTTATTAAAGCATGAAAACTCATTCCATAAGAACCTATGACTGAGTATATTGCCTCTCAGAGCATACATGAATATGCAGTCTCTCAACTGAGGCAACGACAGATTTCATGAATACGGAGCAATTTCAGTAATCACTTTTATACAGAATCAAACGATTGGACGTCTCCTAGACAACTTGCTTGCTAGTATAGAGCATAACGTCTTCAGGATGTAACAATGTTTTCCCTGACTATATAAAAGACA
Source organism: Papaver armeniacum (assembly GCA_023531295.1). Lineage (NCBI taxonomy): Eukaryota > Viridiplantae > Streptophyta > Magnoliopsida > Ranunculales > Papaveraceae > Papaver > Papaver armeniacum. The sequence goes on from JAJJWW010014750.1 coordinate 67,312, forward strand.
TGCGTATAGAATCTTAATGATTGGATGGCTCCTAGACAGCTTGACTGCTAGTATAGAGCGATAACGTCTTCAGGATGCAACAACGTTTTCCCTGACTATACATAATAAATATGATGCTTCAACTAGCTCATATCGCTCAATTCTCGAATAATTAATGCTCCTAGACAACATGCTAGTATAGAGCCATTAATTAATTATTTCTAGTCGTTAGATTCATTAACTGAATCCCTAGAAAACATTCTACGTTCTTCATAATATTTCATTACTTCAATTCATGGTTCTTCCCAGCAGAATTCCATGGGTTAGTAATAAATATTCAAACGTACGGTTTCTGAGCCACTATTGAGTAAGCCCCGACCAAAATGGTGCAAGTGTACTTAGCAATAATGCACTAACGAGCACTTGAATGCACGAACGAGCATTCAAAAATATGAAGGAAGGATGAACCTATGCAAAATAGGAAGAAAAATAATAATAATAAAATATTAGCTAAGGCGCTAGGGGACTGGGCCCACCGGCCGGCCAGTCATGCGGTGGCCGGTCCCACGCCTAATTCTTTATTTTATCATATTTTATTATTTTTCCTTGATCTCATGAAAATTCCTTCATTTGAACAAAACTCCTTCGTTTGAGGAAAACTCCTCATTTTCATGGTGTTTCCTTCACACCAAGGAAATAATATAAAATTAGGAAAGGTGTCATGGGACCGGGTCTACTAGCCGGCCGGCTATGCCCTAGTTGTGGCCGGTCCTACACCTTATGATTCCTTATTATTTTATTATTTATTATTTCCTTCATCTCATGAAATTCCTCAATTTCATGATATTTCCTTCAAATCATGAAAATAATATAAAATTAGGCTAGGTTCACGGGACTGGGCCACTAGCCGGCCGACCATGCCCTACATCCCTAGACGTGGCCGGTCCCATACGCCCCTTATTTTATTATTATTATTATTATAAAAAAACCTTTATTGAGAAGAAATATCAAGGTTACAAGAAATGGTGGGCATCCTAGCTACAAGCTGGGCGCCAACACCCTTTTGAATAATAATGCCTAACCTGTGGAATAATGAACTTCCAATTCTATGATTAGCATTGTGACTATACATGCAATTGCTTAACCTCTTCAAAAAAACAATAAAATCCTCAGTCAACTCTCCTAAAGTAGTGAATGCCAAGACGCCAACCCGTGTCCATTAGCTGAGCACGTTTCCAGCTTTATTATTATTATTATTTATTTATTATTATTATTTTATTATAATAATTGGGCGAAACCACCGTGACATCCATGCAAACATCTCGACCATTCTCCCGCTTGAGAACAAGAATGTCAGCAGCTTCAAATCCTTGTCATCGTCTCAAAGAATACCAAGAGAGACTTCTGCGCGCAGCACATTAGCTTTGTAACAAATGTCTACAACCACATCCCGAACAAGATCATGTCGGAACTTACTCCCAACATCCTTAGCACAATGAAGCGCATGGTCTCCAAAGATATCCATAGATTTGTTACAACTTGAGCATAAGCTATTGTCAACAAACAATGGGATGCCAAAGCGGTGTGGCAAAGCGACTCCGAATCGTCTAGGACCGAGGCATTGATTAAGCCCACTAATGGGAATCGCCGGTAAATAATCCCGTGCATGCTTGACACGATTACACCGCCACAAAATGGAATCTCTTGCAGACATGGAAAATTGGTGCAGGATTCTCTTCTTGATCGCATCAAAATAAGTAATCGCCGGGGAGTGCATGGAAGGGGGGCGGCATCATCGACACAATAAGAAGGAGGCAATCCACAAACCTCGGGATAAAATTCTCAAGAGCCAACCGATAAGCGTAACCTTTGTTCGTTGAGAATAAACTACCAAGAATCGCTTACGCACCGTAGTCGTTTGACTCGAGAAGCAAGAAAGCGAAGCGGGTGTCGGCCATGGTGTAGATGCCAAGGCCACCATCCTTGATAGGCAGGGTAGCTAATCTCGCCGTAAAGGACCAAAACCAAAGCACCATCTCCAAGAATTAGTAGCCTCAAGTACTTAAGTAAATGATCATCAAAAAGATCACGGCTGGTTGCAAGGTCGCAGATTGGTAGTACGCATTGCAAAATATAGTCTTGACACCCCAAAGTCAATTACGAAGTAATAACATCTCACTTTGAGGGTCCTTGAGTTTTTTGATTGCGGGACATTAGTTGAATAGTCTTATTCACCCTATTCAACACCATGTCACTAATGAAGTTCAAATCCAAACTCACAGGACCACCCAAGAGTTTAACGCCATTAGAGGGTCTACCAATATCAGGGGGAAAAACACCAGCGGCTGTGCTTCTGGGATCAGAAGAAGGCCAAAAAACTTCTGTTTTCTTAACATTCAGGTGTAAACCCCTGCTTGGACCTTCAGATTCAATTATGCTCAAGGCCTTGGCTACCTCCAATGTATCACCAATAATAGTACCATCATCAAGGTACCAAGCGTGTAAATCGAGTTTGCATTGAGAAGCGATTGTCTTCACTAAAGGGTGAAGTGTCAACGCAAATAACAAGGGACCGAGAGGGTCACCTTGCTGAACTCCAAGTGCAGAAGACAAAATATACTGGTTATAATAAAGTTTAGCGGGTCTCGAGTAACAAAATTCTACCCAATGAGAAATACTGGACAATGAAGACGGACTTCCTTGATGAGCTGAGATCTGCTCACCATGTTGAAAGCATTAGAAAAGTCAATGAGAAGCATTGACATTTTGTCTGAGTGACCATTCATCTCTAATAAGTAGTTTACAGCATGTAAAATACTCTCCCCCCCAGAAGGCACACCAACTCCGAATTGAAAATCTCCCAAATACGAAGTCATATCCTTTCCAACAGAGAAAGCAGCCACTTTAGAGACTAATCTTCGCCAAACCGTGCCAACAGCAATGGGCCTAATGCCACCTCCAGGTTTAAGTAACGGAGTTAGGGGCGCACTGGCAATGAACTCACCTAAACTCTTGGGACATTTTCCAGCCAACCAAAGATTGACAACCCCTGCGATTGAAACAAGTAAATTATCCGCGATCGCACTGCAGCCCCACTCATCACATCCACCAAATGTTGTGCACGAAGTCCATCCTGCCACATGATGTCCCTTTTGGGAAGCTCTTGATAGCACCTAATACTGCCCTCGAGAGTCTCGTTATCACGTCACGTAAAATATCATCACATGGCACATCGGGGAGGGGCGCATGTGGGTGTTTATCCAAGAAATCTTGGTGCGTAGATTCATTACATGGAGCCACCCCGGAAGAAGAAAGTACCCCGATTGCGGCAGCAAAGTGACCACTGACTAATCTTCTTCCGCAAGCCAACAAATTGGCAGCTCCCTGCTTCTTCGAATCTGACTTCTTACCCCCAATACGTACAAAGTTCTTTGAAGTAATTTGTTCGCCAAAATAAAACACCCATTCGGCTCTTTCCAAACTGAAAGTGCATTGATGATAGCAGCGACTTGTAACCTCTTCCGATTCCCTGATTTTTCTTCTGATGAGCTTCTCGGTTTGAACAGGGTCAACGTACGAGATGGGAAGGAGGATAAGTTGCCAAGCCGAAAGGTTGTTTGGGCTAACAATGACTCGTCGAGACAGACTTTTAATTCTCTTGAGAATGCGAGCCTGCATTTGTGCGGAATGCTAGTTACTGATTTGTAAACTGTCTTTGAAATATGGCATTGAGGAGATCACCGAAAAGAACCCTAAAAAGATCAGCAACATTGTCCGCGAAACATCACGAGATAGCATTATTGTTAGAACCAGGTTTCGTAACTAACCTCAACCTGGTTTTGGCAAACCATGTAGGAGAAAAGTAGCGCTTGAACCTCGGTCCAAATGATGACCTCACTATGAGCAGTACCTTCCCCGTCCCTTGCAAGGCATCTTCCAAGCATGCAATTGCATGCAACCGCAACACATCCACATTCGAAGATGATTAAGAGCTTTCTCCCATGCACGATAAATTTGCAAGTTATTAGCGATCAACTCTCTCGCAAAATGATTTGCCGTCTTCGTAATACACAGTGCCTGTCGATTAAATGTTTCATAAAAGAGCCCTTGGCGTAACCCCCGCCGTTTACACCATCACGCTGACCATGAAAAGACTTGAGAGGACAATGGCAGAAGCCATCAGCTGGAGAAACTAAGTCTGTGGATGAGGAAGAGTTCAAAGGTGTCGAAGGAGTTGCAGGAAGCTGAGGATGGGAAGACGCCCTAGTGATTCTAACCATGGCAACCACAGATAAACCCTAGAAGGAGGCGACTGGAACCCTAAAAGAAAACCCAAAACAGCGACCAAAGGAATAGGAAAAAAGCTAAAAAGAAGAAGAAAATCCCAAAAACTAAGAAAATCCCAAAAACTAAAAAATCCCACCATTATTATTATGTAATGGTGGGCACCCTAGCAACAAGATGAGCGCCAACACCTTTTTGAATAACAATGCCTAGTCTATAAAAAAGAGAGTTGCCTAACTTGAAGTTGGCATCATGCCTAGCCATACAATTCCTCAATCTTTTCAGAAAAGATATAGTATCTACTCCGAGCTCACCCAAAGTAGAAAAGGCCAAAACACCGAACCCATAACCATGCAGAGTGCACTTGTCCAAATATTTTTTATTCTTGCGTGTGATAGCTGCAGCGATGGCATGCCCTGGAGCAATGTTGCGTTTACTAGCACTTGTGAAAGGTGAAACACCCGTCACATCCATACAAACATCCCTACCATCTTCCCAATTATAAACCATGATGTCGACGGGTCTGAGTTCATCCTCCATATTTGAAAGGAAATCCAAAGAGACTTCTTTCCCAGCAGCAACCCCAACTTTGTAGCATATATCTGCCAAGACATATTTGACCAAATCATGTCGAAATTTGAGCCCAACCTCACTGGCACAAATGAATAGCATGGTCACCATAAATGTCCATGGCTAGTTGCAACAAGAACACAAACTGTCTTCCTCAAAGAAATGTATGCCAAACCGATATTGTAAGACGGCGCTGAACTGTCTAGGTCCAACAGCCTTATTAAGCCCGGGGATGGGAATAACCTTATTATTATTATTCAAACCATGATTATTATTATTAGAGAGCCACCAAGGGCATATTATTAAAAATCGAAAGGGAGAATTTTTTTTTTTTACAAAGGAGCAGTTGGTAGCCTAGCCACAAGCTGGGCACCAATACCTTTCTGAATAACCAAACCTAATCTATGAAAAATAAAACTACCATGTCCACTGCTGGCATCAAGGTTAACCAGGCAATTCCTAAGCCTCTTTAAAAGCACTACAAAATCCTCACCAAGTTCACCTAAGGAAGTGAAAGCCAAAACACCCAAACCATAACCATGAGAAGTGAATATGTCTAAATATTTGGTGCATTTACGTGAAACTGCGTTGGAAATGGCTTGGCCTGGTATGAAAGCATTCCCAGCCGCAGTAGTAAAAGGTGAAACACCGGTAACATCAAAACACACATCTTTCCCATTCTCCCACCCATAAACAAGGATATCTGCAGGCTTCAAGGCTTGGCCATTTGAAAGAAGGCCCAAGGACACTTCTTTTCTAGCATGCATACCAGCTTTATAACACATATCAGCAACAACATCTCTAACAAGATCATGGCGATATTTGAGCCCGACCTCACTAGCACAATGAATCGCATGATCGCCAAAAATGTCCATATCTCGCTTACAACACGAACACAAACCACCTTTTGGAAAAAGTGGAATACCGAGTCGATAACTCAAAACAACTCTAAACTTCCTTGGCCCAATATTCTGTTGAAGCCCACTAATTGGCACGGCCAAGAGGTACTCTTGCGCATGTTTCATTTTGTTAGATTGCCACAAAACCGAGTCTCTATCAGACATGATGAATTGGCTCGGGATTTTCTTCTTCACAACATCAAAGTATGTAACTGCCAAGGTATGCATGGAAGGGGGACAGTTTCTACAAAGCTGGAGGAATTATTATTATTATTATTATTATTAAAAGGGGCCACGAAGGCTTTTATTATTATTATTTTTTTTTTTGTATTTTTTTTTATTATATTATTGGATAAGGATTATTACATGAAACTAGTTGGAAACCTAACAAGCTAAGCTCCAACGACATACTACTACATTAATTGAACAGGTTGCTGTGCTAACCTACCAGCGAGCCTCATAGGTAACCTAGCCAAGGGAGCCGAAACGGCGGGAGGGGGCCGAGATTGTGTCAGGCAAGCTAACACTACCTTCCATGTTAATTCCTGTAATATTACGCCATTGGGGACTCGAACCTGGGACCTCCTGGAGCGCATTAAACTTTTTGGGGAACGGGGATGACCAGCTGAGCTAGGGCCCGTTCTTGTTATTATTATTATTATTATTATTATTATTATAAAAGGTCAAGATATTATTATTATTATTATTATTATTATTTTCAAAGAATTATTATTATTATTTAAAACCTAATACATTTACAGAGCAGGTAGCCTAGCAACAAGATGGGCACCTACACCTTTTTGAATCACGATACCAAGTCTATAAAAAAGAGAGTTACCAAACTTGTAATTAGCATCACGGCTAAGGAGACAGTTGCGTAACCTCTTTAAAAATGCAACCGTTTCATCACCCAATTCACCCAATGTGGAAAAAGCTAGGACTTGAAACCCATATCCATGCGCAGAGCACGGATATTATTATTATTATTATTATGAAAAGGGGCCACGAAGGATTTTATTATAAAGCGAAAATATACATAAATTTACAATGATTTAATAATATTATTATTATTATTTTTTAATAAAACAATACTTTATTCATAAAAGGAAAGATCAATGTTACAAGAAATGGTAGGTAGCCTAGCAACAAGCTGGGCACCCACACCTTTTTGAATAATAATACCTATTCTATGAAAAAGTGAATTACCAATTTTATAGTTGGCGTCATTTCTAACAAAACAATTCCTCAAACACTTTAGAAAAGTGACAGTGTCTTCACTTAGTTCACCTAAGGAAGTAAAGGCTAAAACCTGGAAGCCGTAACCATGCCTTGCGCACAATTCTTGATATTTATGCAACTTGCGTGATACAGCAGCAGAAATGGCATGGCCGGGAGTGAAAGAGCGAGTTCTAGTACTTGTAAATGGAGAGACCCCTGTGACGTCGAAGCAAACATCTTTATTATTATTATTATTATTATCACAATTATTATTATTATTAAAAAAAACAAAGGAATCAATACACGTCGGTAGAAGGTAGCCGAGCGACAAGATGGGCACCCACACCTTTTTGAATAGTAATGCCTATTCTATGAAACAAAGAGCAACCAACTTTATAGTTAGCATCGTGATGAATAAAGCAATTTCGCAATCTCTTCATGAATATGATAACATCTTCGCCAAGCTCACAAAATGTAGTAAAAGCCAAAATATTGAACCCATAGCCATGTGACAAACACTTGTCTAAATATTTTTTACACTTACGAGAAACTGCGGAAGAGATAGCATGGCCCGGTGTGTAGTTGCGAGTTCTGGCACTCGTAAAAGGAGATACAACCGTGACATCAAAACAAACGTCCTTCCCATCTTCCCAGTTGTATACAAGAACATCAATGAGCTTCGCTTCCTTACCATTAATATCATCTGATAAGAAACCTAAAGAGACTTCTTTTCTTGCAACAACACCCCCCTTGTAACAAATATTTGCGACAACATCTCTGAGCATATCATGACGAAACTTGGGACCGAAATCACTAGCACAATGCAAGACATGGTCACCAAATATGTCCATAGCCTTGCCACAGCATGAACACTTGTTGCCTTCAACAAACAGGGGTACTCCGAAGCGATACTGCAAGACTGAACTGAATTGCCTAGGCCCAACTGCCTGATTTAAACCACTTATGGGGATAGCTTTTAAAAAATACATTGCGTGCTCAGTCCTATTACACTGCCATAGGTGAGACTCACGATCTGTAAGAGAAAAGTTGGTTGGGATAGCTTCCTTAACAACACCAAAGTATAAAACTGCCAGATTTTTCATATAAAGGGGGCAACATCTATGATGTTGAAGGAGGAAGCTGAGAGACCACAAGCCTGTGTAAAAATCTGCAAAGCTTGCTCATATCTAGGACTTGGTTCGGATACAGATGGAAGGTTCAAAATCTTATTTTGCAAGTGTTGAGTCTGAGCACAAGAGGCAAGAAAGAAATACTTACCTGTATCATCCATATTATAGACACCTAAACCACCATCTTTCATAGGTAACGTAGCTAGGCGCTGTTGAACTAAACCAAAGCCTGCACCATCTCCAACCATTATCTGACGTAAAAATTGCATTATCCAACCATTATTATTATTATGAAAAGGGTCCACGAAGGCTTTTATTAAAAAAAATAAGAAATATTCAGAAATTTACAATGATTTGGCAGGGAGACGCGCGACAAGTTGCGCCCCAATGCCTTTTTGAATAATGATGCCTAACCTGAGGAAAAGAAAACTGCCTAAGTTATTATTGACATCATGACTTGCCATGCAGTTCTTCAATCTTTTCAAAAGGATTGTAATATCTTCACTCAGTTCCCCCAATGTCGTAAAGGCTAGAACACCAAAACCATTTCCATGAGTCGAACACAGGTCAACATATTTGTTGCGTTTGCGTGTGATAGCAGCAGAGATTGCATGACCCGATGTGAAGGCACGGTTTCCTCCTTTGGAGAATGGTGAAACACCAGTGATGTCGAAACAGATGTCTTTTCCATTTTCCCAGTTATATATCATGAGGTCTGCCGGTTTGAGAGGGGTGCTCCTGTCAGATATAAGACCTATTGACGCTTCTTTTCTTGCAGCTACTCCTGCTTTATAGCACAACTCAACAAACATGTCTCTTACCATATCATGGCGATACTTTAAACCCACCTCACCAGCACAATGGATGGCATGGTCACCAAACCGATCCATAACACGTTTACAACATGAACAAGTGATATCCTCTGTAAATAAAGGTATACCGAAGCGATACTGAAGTACTGACCTGAATTGACGCGGCCCTAAAGACTGATTAAGCCCTTGGATAGGGATTGCCTTTAGATAATCTTGTGCATGAGGTTTCTTATTGCACTGCCATAAGATAGAGTCGCGCTCGGACATAACAAAAGTAGATGGTATATCCTTCATGATAGCATCATAATAACGAGTTGCCAGTAAATACATGGGCTGTGGGGAGACTTCGTTAATGTTGAAGGATGTAGGAGATAAACCACATATGCGAATGTAATGATCCAGCGCTGTGTGAAAGTGAGGGCTAAGGCCAGGCATACCTTATTATAGGATTTGGTTACATTAACAGATGTTGTGTTTGGAAGCAAGAAGCTATGTAGCCATACTGGGTGGTGTCATGCATAGTGTAAACACCTATTATTATTATTATTATTATTATTATTATTATTATTATTATTGTTTCCTTCATCTCATGGAAACTCCTTCACTTTAAAGAAACTCCTTCGTTACAACAAACTCCTTGATTTCATGATATTTCCTTCAAATCATGAAAATAATATTAAATCAGGAAAAGTGCCATGGGACTGGGCTTATTGGCCGGCCGACCATGCCTTAACTATAGCCGGTCCCACACTTTATGATTCCTTATTTTATTATTATTATTATTATTTCCTTCATCTTATGAAGTTCCTCAGTTTGAGCAAAACCCTGATTTCTTCATATTTTCTCAATATGTTGCTCAAACGCGCATCAGAAAATATCAAAATTCTCAGGACTGAGGCACGGACACTATGGTGACATGGGCATATTACCTTGACCGACCAAGGTTGGCCTTTTGGCTTGCAAGAAGCCGGTCCCACATATTTTCACCATTTTGACCTAATTTGTTCACATTAGGTTTAAAACTCTTTCAAACAACTTGGAATTTCATCAAACGATCGTCAGTCGATCCCATGACCAACCAGGGCCGGTTCCATGACCCCTTGGTCGGCCCTCATTTTTTCATAATAAAGTTTTATTATCTAACGCTCAGACGAGCACTATTTTAATAAATGATTAAACCAGCATTTAATCATCCTTTCACCAACTGGTCTTCAAGAGACTTTGGTATTTGCTCACTCGAGCATCTGGGCGCTACATGGTCGACCCATCATCCTGTGTAGCCAGTCCCTCCATCACTCCGTGGTTGATTTTCAATAAATCATCAATTGATCAACAATTGATCAAAATTAGGGTTTCGAATCCAAGGTTATTAATTCCAGATTCAAACACTAATAATTTTATGTTGATCCCGTAATCAACACTTTAATTATCATACTCGGTTCAGTTGCCAGTATTTTAAATTAATATTTTATTTGGTTCTGCTACCAATAATTCATCAAACGAGCAACATTTGCTCAGATGATCAATATTTGCTCAGACTAAGGAATATTGGTTCAACTATCAATATTCAACAATTCATCAAATGAGCAATATTTGCTCACCTTACCTATCAACATTTATTCGACAATTATACCTCCGTCTCAACAGACACATTCAATTCATGAGTCCTAGAACATTTGTAAATCATGTTCGACTCAGCAATACAAAGACTCATCGTCTCATCAATTTAACAAATGACTAACTAAAATCACGAGACATCAATCGTGTCACATGGGGGATATCAAATAGGGTTTTGGTCTGGCGGTCTACAACACGTGTGTTCATCCACGATGAGAATGTGAGCAAGTCCTGCAAACAGTTAGAGGAGTTATCAAAGTAGTGGGTGGACAATCAACCAAGTCTCCGCATGATGAGCAACTGGTTTTAACACGATTTCCCACTTCCCCACTCTTTGACTCCAGCAACTGTCACACTTCATGGGATCGATGTGTCTACTACTTCTGGTAATATAAATAAGTCTCTGAGCCCATGATTGAAAGACAACATTCGTCTAACACAGAAGAATTCTATTTGAGCATTCACTCTCAAGAATTCGATCAATCAACCAGAACTTATTCGAACTCAACAGTTCGTCAAACTTGCAGAAACCTTAAACACATTCACAATCCTTGATCACCATTGATCTCACATATTTCTCAGCTTCCCTCCTACAGATCGACCCATCTTATCTTGTGACCGAATTGACTCTGGAATGACCATTGTCTTGGTTTAGGCCGGAGTCCTACAGATTGATCTCTCGAATTCAAGCACTCCCTTTGCAGTGCATCTGTGTGAGGTTAAGCAGTTTGCTCGGTTCGAGGAACCTCCTCCGTACGGTCATCTCCTCAATTCCTTAAAAACCATCAAATCATTTTTCCCCATCTACAACTTCGTCGCCCAAAGCCAATTTTTGTTTCAAATAATCTGCTAGATTATTTTGAAGACTAAGTGTTTCTCGCTTTGCTTCACAGATTCTTACATTTAATTGAACAATAAGTTCTAGGACATCATCCAGGATATCAATGGTTTTTCCTGCTTCTGAATAATTTTCAACATGTTTGAAAAACCTTTCTAAAATTTTACGAAATTCAGAACTTGGGTAGGACAGTGAATCAAATTTATTTTCTCTTTTAGAAATAGAAGATTTTTCACCAGTGATTGGAGTCGGATCCAAAACTCGTTCCTTTAGTTTTGGATTCATTCTTTTCTAATCATTCTCAATCAAGTTATCAGTCTTAGAATTTCTTCTTGATTTTCGAAAAGACTTACGAGACCTATTTCCATTGACCTTTTTTGAGACCTTATTCTCAACATCTTGATGTACGTTAACTGAGTCCTTCATAAGTTTATCTTTTCTTTTCTTATTTTGACTCATATCCTATAGGTTGGATCGCACCAAACATAGATTGTTAGATCTTTTCGTGTTTGCATGTTCTGATACTAATTGAAAAGACGAGGGTACCCAAGTACCCCAAAATCTTTAAATTATCCACCTATAAGTCCTCTTACACAAAGTCGAGACAATACGACAAATCGGTAGTCACACTTTGTGTGATCTTCTATAGATACGAGATCGAGACAATACAACAATCAAAGTGTGATTACTTGATAATAGGTTCAGACTTAACCAAACTCTATAGGATCACTATCAAGTAACACGGAGTTAACGTTTGTGTATCTTACTTTTAATTATAATAAACAATTATAATTGCGGAAATAGAAAAGTAAAAGACAGCAAGATTTTGTTAACGAGGAAACCGCAAATGCAGAAAAACCCCGGGACCAAGTCCAGAATTGAATACTCTCATAATTAAGCCGATATACAAAATCTAAACCAAAACTTCGTATAGTTGAGACCAAGTAACTAAACCTAGTTCACTTAGTTTCTTTAGTATCCCTGCGCTTCCGACATTCAATAAGTGCACGCACTGGAACAATTTCTTTAGATCATATTCCAAACAGTAAAGGAACAACAAATATGTTTGGTAACAACTCTCTTGATTCTTTCACATGAAGATATCTCAAGTCATATGCAAAGGCTCTTCCGTTTAAACTAATAAACTCCTTTGCCTGGTTAGATCAATCTATCCAATAACTACCGAAGAAGCAGAGTTTAGATTTGCAATCAATCAATATAGAACCCAACAAGGAACTATAAAGCGATGCCGATATCACACAACTAATTAATCGAATAAATCCGATTCTAGTTGGATCCCAGCCGATCAAGGTTTGTACTACACAAAGATATGAGAAACTAATCAGAAATCTTCTTGTCTTCAAATCTTCTTTAATCTTCAATTAAACCTGCACAACACCACTTAAATCTCTTGTGATCAATCACGCACAAAATGGAGTCTGTTAACAATGGATTATCACAAGAAATCTTTATATCTACAAACAGTTCAAGATCCCGTCGACACTTCGATCTAGTTTGAGTGAATCTTATATCAGAAGAGAAGATTCTCAAGAATGAACAAACTAGGTGCAATCAAAGTTCAACAACCGTTAGTCAATCAAATCAATCGAAAACTAATAAACTACAATTATCTAGTTTCCCACCAACGGTACTCGTAGAGCTTCTTGATCCCACATAAGTCTTTAAACGAGCGGTCGTAAGAGATTTCGCCTAATTAGGGTACTTTCCTCTCCGGATAGACGGATCCACCAGAAACAACAAAAAGATAAAGTTTGCCTGGCTCTTAGGATAGTTTGCTAGAAATTCAAACTTAGCTATTATAGACCAAGGATGTTTGGACACCAAGGAATTTCCAAAACCGAATATTCTCAAGATATGCAATAAATGCCCAAATCGGTTTTCATAATTCCTGGAAATGCTTTGTCCAATATTTTCCGAAACCTCTCAATAGAAAATCTCCAATTAGTAAATGCACATTACTAATTTTTATTCTCTAGAGATATGCATTTAATTGCTGGTAATTAAAGCATATAAAACTAACAACCTTAATTAAAAGATTCTTAATTTATTTCGAATAAGATCTCCTTGAGTAATTAAGGAATAACTTTGAACAATAAAAGATAAGAGTTACTGTTCGTGTTCAAAGTATGTTGACATCTTTTGTAAATCCTCTTTCATATTTACAATCTTGGAATCGATTATACCACACTTCCAAACAAGTTTAGAATTGGTTTATCTGTATTCCATGACAACTATGTGATTGATCAATTATCAAATCACAATCATGGGTTCAATCGGTTATACCAATCACTAGGATCGTTTCTACCTCATTATGGATTACTTGTGATCGAACACACAAGTTACCAGGACCGGTTACGTCAGTTACCAGGATCGGTTACGTCAATTACCAGGATCGGTTACCATTTACTCATGGTATTGCTTGTGATCGGTTACACAAGTAATTAAGGAATAACTTTGAACAATAAAAGATAAGAGTTATTGTTCGTGTTCAAAGTATGTTGACATCTTTTGTAAATCCTCTTTCATATTTATAATCTTGGAATCGATTATACCACACTTCCAAACAAGTTTAGATTTGGTTCATATGTATTCCAAGACAACTATGTGAATGATCAATTATCAAATCACAATCATGGGTTCAATCGGCTCTACCAATCACTAGGATCGGTTCTACCTCAATATGGATTACTTGTGATCGAATACACAAGTTACCAGGACCGGTTACATCAGTTACCAGGATCGGTTACGTCAATTACCAGGACCGGTTACCGAATATTTATGGTATTGCTTATGACCGGTTACACACATGGACGGAGGGAAGTGGGTATAAGTGGGGGTCGCTTGCACCCACTAGATTTTGAATTTCATGGAGAGAAGGCTTGGGTTTTATGTAATTTGAATGGGTTGTGGGTCCAAATTCTAGAAACTTTGTATTAGTAAAGGGGTCGAAGTGCCAAATGATAAGAGTCTAAAATTCGTTTTCTTCTTTTTCCACCCGACAAGCACTTTTTGAGGTAGAAAACTAACGAAATCAATGATGATCACTTGAAGCAAGGTAAGTTGATCGAAAATTGTTGATTATCACTCTAAATTTCGTTGATGATCTCCCGAACTTTTGATTCTCCAACTGATACATATTAATAAATGGTTATGTTATTTATTGATGTACTCAGTCGCTAACTAGACCTTACTTCGAATTTGTTAGGGTTTTCTAAAATTGGGTTTTATCATATATTGAGAATCATGTTCCTTACAGGAACTGCTACCGGTAACAAGTCTCTCGCACTTATCATATTTTTTCCTCCACATGTAAATTATGGTGGATAAGCCAAGACACTCATGTTCATGTACATAAGCCATGATCCTGATGTTGTTCTAGAAACACTAAACACGAACAAGTTTGTTGAGCGGGTTACTATTGTCGAGCTTGGCGCGGCCAAACAGAAAGTGGAGATGTTAAGAGCTCAAAGAACAGGTTTTCGCACTATCCTCTCCTCATCTCATGCTTCGATTATATTTTTCGATTTTACAGTGAAAAGTGTACTGGCAAAAGTTTACAGCAAGAGAACATTCCACCTAAATTAAATTATGTTCTCACTTTGAAGATTTCTAGGCTCAAGGCTTCCTTGGCAAGAAAAGATGGGGGAGAATCAGGTAACTTAACACGTTCAGTATCCTCAAGTTCAAACATTCCACCTAAATTAATTTATGTTCTCACTTTGAAGATTTCTAAGCTCAAGGCTTCCTTGGCAAGAAAAGATGGGGAAGAATCAGGGAACTTAACACGTTCAATATCCTCAAGTTCAATTTCCTCCACCCCCTGAAATACCACTCACAACGATGAATAAAGTCTCCACCATTACTATGTGCTTTTAGCATCAACTGTTTCCATGGAATTGCATACTAATTACCCTCTAAGCTCACTAATGTATGTTGTTACTTTCCAACATATTTGTCCAGCGTTAGTATGTTTGTCCCTTAGTTTAATAGTTTGCTTGTAGTTTAGTGAATTTTGTTGCATAATGGTTGCATGTATGTATTCGACTTGTATTTCAGGGAGATTCTCACGAAATCTTTAGACTACTCTGGCATGACATGTTTTTGTCGGATGTTGGCATCAATATGGACGATTCCTTTACCAGGATTGTGTATTCAATGGATTAACAGTGCGCAAAAGGGGTAAGATTTAAACCATAAGAGCTTCCATATTACTTTAAACTGTAGCTTAAATTATTTTTTTGACCCCATAGCATATAAGTCCTGGCTCCATCCCTGGTTACACAAGTCACTAGGATCGGTTACGCCAATTACCAGGATCGGTTACACCAATCACTAGGACCGTTTACACCAATTAATAGGATCGATTACACAATTCTTTTGTGATCGGTCACACCAATTACTAGGATCGGTCACACCAATTACAAATATCGATCATACCATCTCAGGTGATTACTTAGGATCGGTTACACTAGTTAATAAAAAACAGTCATACCAAATCATAAGTCAGGCACTGTGATTAGTTATACCAAGATACATAACAAGTTATGATCGGTTCTAATAACTCACACATATTGGTAATCCAAAGATATGCAATGAATAACAATACCAATAAGCCTAGCGATTTCCCTTTCAGATTCATAAAACAAGTTCATGAATGTACTTCCTTTAAACAAATGTAAACATTGTTCCTAGGATGAAATCTTCACCTTTACCCATACACATAATCATAATAACATTCATACGATTATGTCGATGTCATATATACGAAGTTCAAAAGATAAACGTTATACTTCGTATTCTTAATTCCTTAACACTATGATCATGTGATCATGTCTCACTACTAGAGTATAATCATTCACAGCTTCGCAATTATGTTTTCAATATAACACGACTTGAAAGATACGTTAGGAATGAAACAGTTCAAGTCAATATTACTAACCTCAAGAGGAAGGATGATGTCGTCGTTGTAGCTTGTTACTTATTCACATTCTTCAGGTCTTCGAGTAATACTTGTATGCCTCATAATCCTAGAATTTCTAGTCTAACCTATACGAAGTTGTCTCTAGTACATAATCAAGCAACTCTTAGATGAGTTTTGATTCACTAAAATATGATAACCAAACTTGACATACCAACGCTTGGTGGGTTCAACCGAGCTATGCTCTAACAAAACGGGTATGCAAACTTGGTTCCCGGACTTTGACAGTTAAAACCGTTCGCATACAGGTATGCATACTTGGTTCCCGGACATGAATCATACTTATAACAGTTTGCATACTGATATGCATACTGTGTTATATCCAGATAATGGTTAATTGTTCTAAATTCCCATTTCAATCATTGAAACATCCTTAGAAGATGACAATAGCTGTCTCACACAAACTATTAGCTTATAAGTAATTTTCAAGTGATCTAATGATCAATACGAAATATTCAGAGTCTACATCAAATGACTGTCTCACACAAATCATGTAAGATGTTACAAGGCAATTTTCACATGATCATCTTTTGACTTATTATTTAGTTTCCAACAAATAAATTGTTTAAAACTAAACTCGTCAAGAATAATGATGAACGTAGTTAAAGCAAAATGCTTTCCGACACATACTTCGAGAAAGATACAAGCGAGTTAAACTCAGCTCGAAATATTAAATGTTATAATGTAAAAGTCTATATAGCTATACGACTTAGTCTCAATAGGAGATAAAATAAAATAGACTTCTGAGTGATAAATGAGTTTAAGTCTCCACATACCTTTTGTTGATGAAGTTACTCCAAGATCCCTTTAGTAGATCTTCGTCTTCAATTGATGGACGTTGTGAAGTCTAAAGATCAACTACACATTATATCCTAATCCGAGACATAGCTATAAGTAGACTAGAAATCAAGACTTATAGTTTTGACACCGAAACTTGACAAACAATCTTGAGATAGCAACGCTTGCGAGTTCGACCGAGCAGTGCTCTAACATAAACTCCAATTAATTCCGAGAGCACCAACTTGAAAGTGAGACTCAATCAAGAAAGATATCAAAGAGCTTTATCGCTTTCACAATACAATCAGTAAATCAACTAGATAGAAATCCGTGAGACTGATTGATATGAGAATAACGCGGATGGTATCAAATACCAACGTCCGAGTGTCAATCAAGTCATATCCAACAAATGAGGTCGGATTTATCAACTATGATTGAACTATGCACGACCTGTGATATTTCAATTATATAAACAAATATAATGCGGAAAAGAAATAACACAGACACCATAAATTTTGTTAACGAGGAAACCGCAAATGAAGAAAAACCCAGGGACCTAGTCCAGATTTGAGCACCACACTGTAATAAGCCGCTACATACTCTAGCCTACTACAAGTTAACTTCAGACTGGAATGTAGTTCAGCCCTAACCAAGTCTCACACCGATTAAGGTACAGTCGCGTTCCTTACGCCTCTTGAATCCCAACAGGACTCTGCGCACGTGATTCCCTTAGCTGATCTTACCCACAACTAAGAGTTGCTACGACCCAAAGTCGACGAATTATAAACAAATCTGCCTCCCACAGATAAGTCTATTTTGGTTGTTGTTTCCGTCTTTAGATAAATCAAGGTGAACAAGAAACTCAACTAATTATCCGGTCTTATACTCCCAAAGAGCAGCCTAGAAATACTAGTCACCTCACAATAACCTAACTGATTAACAGAAAAAGTTATTGCGGAATCACAAGAGTCTGAGATGAAGAACTATTGTGATTAATTTTTATATCGTACCTATCGAAGATAAATCTCGAGAAAATATTAGAGAAGATTAAACTCAACACGATAGAAAAAGTAAGATCAGAATACGCAACTACAGAGAAAATAGTTGGATCTGGCTTCACGAATCCCAAATAAAGTATTCAAGTCATTAACCTAATAATGGTTTTGGAAAACCCTAGGTTAATGGAGAATCAACTATAGTTTGCAACTAGGACACACGAGAGTGTCGGGATTAGGTTTCCCAGATGCTGGAGTTCTCCCTTATATAGTATTTTAAATCAGGGTTGCTTACAATTGTTGATGGTGGATTTTCATTTAAGGTTAAAATTGTAAAAACCAGAAAATTATGCGCTAACATCTTGTAAAAGATAAAGCCATTAATAAGTGTTGAATACTTCTTCACTTTACTAATTCACCTTAGAATGGAGCATGTGGCAACAATCCCATTTTGTGAATTAAATACACGAAATTCATCAAGGTTGGAGCATGTAGCAACAATCCCATATACCCTGTGAATTTATAGCATTATTAATTAATGCATGAGCAGCCTTGTATTTCTTGTACTCATTATCAGTGCGGCATGACGACTGAGTGTTGCTCTCAGCAGAGCAACACGAACCTCCAAGCATTATAATGAAAGCATGTACGAAATACCCGTACAGGTTGCAACTCTCGGTGTGTTATACTAGCCCGATTGAGCATCCGGACTGTCCGTATCAGTCTGGATATGATCTCGTTCATCCAACCTCACCAGCGTGATTGGATGTCCCAGATCAATTCCATAACCCCCAAGCAGGTATGGAATATTCATTGCCGAACCAACGCGGACCCCGCATGGTCGGCCTCCCCAAAATATTGGCATAGCTTGCCAAAACGTCCAAACCAGAGCGTATGGACGGAAAACCCTAAATTAGGGTTTGCGGCATATTACATGTGTCGCAAAACAGTCTCAACCATCCATCTTCGCAGGTATAGATGGAGGGTGTAGATGTAGATTCAAAGGGCCCAGAGCATGTCAACACAATCACCGTGGGCCCGCCTACATACTTGACCAATCGGTCAGGACCAACCATGGTTGGTTATCCCAATTCGTACGCCGAATAAAACATGGTCGCACGGCCGTGAAACCCAAAATTAGGGTTTTGAGCATCACGAGCGTCCATCTTCTCCGGCACTAATGGAGGGTCCCAGATTAGATTAAGCAGGTCCGGTCATACCAGCATGACCATCGTGGGCCCGTCTATCCCCTCACCAGATCGGCCAAGGCATATCATGCCTGGCTATCCCAAAACGCGCGTCCAAACTTGCGTGGTCACACTTTCCAAATTGCAAACTGATCTCGATCACTCAACTTCACCGGACGATTTGAGTGGCTTAGATCACGTTTTCATGGGACAGTCAGGTATAGGCATGAATACCAGCCTACCACCTACACGCCGGACGGATTGGGAAAGACCGACCAAGCTTGGTCGTCTTGAAGCGCGCGCCCGAAGTTGGCACGATGTGCGGCTTTTGCGGCACCAGATTTCTGTTGCAAAATCGATCTCAACCACCCCTCTTTGCCGGTCAAATCGAGTGGCCTAGATCGCGCCTTTATGGGACAGAGAGGTACGGACGTGTACACCGGCATGTTGTTTACACGCATGCCCGGTCGGTCCTTTCCAAAACCCTTCCCATGCTTGGTTTCGACCAAGCTGAAGAGTGATGCCTGCGCACCTCTTCAAAACCCGAATTCCATCAACGGTCGCAGATGAGTGTCTCAAAGATCATCTCGTCCGTCCAACTTCACCGGCTTGGTTATACAACCCTGGTCTGGAGTTAATTGGTCAGTGAGGCGTCATGGTAATCACCACCCATCACTCTACCACACCATGATGCAGTACCTGCATAAAATACACATGATACTTCACAAGTATCATCTTCCTGAATAACACAGTTATTCAATTTAGCATTACATGCTACCTTTTGTGGGTCTCAAGATCCACACATTCCAGACATCAATCATGTCACAAATCGGGGATACATATCGGGGGTATTGGTCTGGCGGTTTACAGCGTGCAGCGTGCAACGCGCCATCACAAGAACGTGTTAGGAAGTCATGGACGGTTAGAGATGACAGGAGAAGTGGGCAAGACTGGTCGTGTAACACCAACACACAACTCCACAACTCCATCACTCCACTTCCTCCACTTCCCACGAGAGACGTGAATAAGGCTCAAATGACTTGTATAAATAGGTTCTCCTCCCTATTTTCCAAACAGGAGAAAAACAACACAAGTCCAGACGAGATAGAAACCAAGTGTTAATACAAAACGTATTCAAACACCCAGAGCCTGCTTGCATCAATCGTAATCCTGCTCACCTTTCTGTTACAAGTCATAAGCAAGCCAACACCTTCACAATCTCAACACCTTCTTCGCTTCCCTCCCTAAGATCAACCCCATCTCCTTCACTTTGTGACTGAAACAAGTCTGGAATGGCCATTTATTGGTTTAGGCCGGACTTGCACAGATTGATTTCCGAATCTACAAGCACTCACCGCGCAGTGCATTTGTTTAGGGTTTAGATTCATGCCTCATCCACACACCCCAAATTACCAAATCCGGCAGGAATAGTTTTCACCCATAAACAATTGGCGACCACAGTGGGAGGTTAATCTCTCGGTTGTAAAGTCAATTTCTTCGAAATCCGATTCAATTTTATCAATTTAAAAAAAAGGTAGATCTTAGGACCAATTCAATCATCAATCCATTTCAAGATGATAGAACTCAGGTCTGGAACAGCAATCAATTCTGATGGAGTTAGTGTGGATAACACTCCCGGTGTCGATGTACCTGTCAGTGGAGCTACCGTGGTCAATACATCTTATGGAGTCGTCACTTCTACCACCAGTGCCAGCGTAGTAGGAGATGTTCCATCACCAGAGCAACAACTTCCACTCCTTCATCAGGACGAGGAGCCGGAGGGACGTGAGGAGGACCATCCCCCATTACCATTGCAGATTTGATGGAGAAGCAGGAAGTTCTTGCTAAGACTCAAACGGATATGGCCGCAACTCAGAAAGAGGTACTCACTTTTCTTAAGACATTAATTGATCGATTGCCACAAGAGCCGCGACACCCCCTGGAGCAAAAAAGGAACGCATTCAACGCACCAGAGAAGGTACTTCAGCGGCGCGGACCTCCATGGACCTGATCAAAGAAGCGACATCATATATGAGCAGTCCTGTCATGGAGACTCCTACACTGGGGACTGATCCTCACAACGATCATTCTCAAGTCAATAGTTTCACTATGAACCATAGGCCGGTGGATCGGGAAGAGGTTTCTCTAGTGGAAAGTTTATGCGAACTTTCACACCTCTCGAAGAATCAGCGCGCGGAGACGTTTTGCTGCAATCAACCAGAGGAAGGTCACGACCATGCCCTACATGTCACCGCACGCATCAAGGATTCAGAGTTCAAGACGACCCTTATCTACACAAGAGCGTCTTCGAATGTAATTACTCTCAATACTCTCAGGACATCCAAGGTTCTCCCAGGCAAGGTCGTACGGAAGCCTACCACAATGACGGACTTCGAGGGAAACCAACCCAGCACACACAGGAGAAGCTCCGCGGAAAGAATCAGACAAAGTTCGTTGCGTCCCACTCCCCACGTGGGCGTCAATTCAGGAAGAAGACCGGCTTGCATCATTGAGGCTAAAACCCACGATGCATCTTTGCTGACGAAGCATTCTTCTCCATCCTGTGAAGCCACGACCCACGTTCACACGAAGAGGGAACAAACTTTTGTGGCGAGTCGTGACCAGAATGGGAAAACAGTATACCGACACTGCCATTATCAATTAGCAGGGGAGACTGTTACCATTCTCTCCACCCAATGGAATGCTACAACAGCAACGAACCACAAGAACAAGTGCTAGATGCTCCACAACAGCTGCAAGATGGCACCAACTCCACAACTGATGAGATTGAAATCGTTGAGGAATCTCCTAGGCCTATCTCCATCATCTCAACCTTGTGTACGGATAAACGCACGAAGATCGTGGAACTTCTCAAAGAGTACCAGGACATATTCACTTGGAGATATGAAGAAATGCCAGATTTAGATGAAAATTGGTTACCCATCATCTACATGTCATACCTGGATCCAAGTCGGTTAAATAGTTGTAGTTCAGACACGAAGAAAATGGATAGATCAGGTGCTGCATAGACTTCAGAGACTTGAACAGGTGCTTCTCCAAAAACGATCCTCCTCTACCTAACACGACATGTTAGTAGATACAACCAGCGGACACGGCATGTTCTCCTCCATGGATGGATGTAGCGGCTACAACCAGATAAGGATGTACGAACATGATGCAAGTAAGATAGCTTTTCGAACTCCTCTCGGAAATTTTTATTATACCATACTGCCATTTGGTTTAAATAATGCCGGTGCAACGTATCAACGCTCTATGACGGCAATCTTCCACTGGAGCCGATACCTCAAGGGAGCAGCCTCAAGAAGATAACGATGTCCACGCGTCATATCGAACAAGATCCGGGCGAGTCACTTTATCAGACAGTGGTACATGTCTATCATGCTATGTTGGAGAATCCGCACTTTTGGTCATCCTATGGAGCTGTTGAACGCTCATCTACAACAACATATGCCCTGATAGAAAGAACCAGGCCTGCCGGTAATGAAGAGCCTCATAATGTTTGTAGGGGCATATATCTCACCAACAGGCGATAAAACCTTCAGCCTTCTGTAAGCAGTTCCCTGAAGCATCAAGAGGAAAACCACCGAGATACAACATCCTGCGCGTCCGTCAACTCCAACTCCAGTACCACATGCACGACTCCCACAATGATGAAACAATGTCCAAGATATTCCATATCTGGCTCGACAACAACCACTACGAACAAACCATGTAAACCACGCTTGGGGATCGAGGCTCGGCATGAAGTTCCTTCACCGTCAGTCAAGGAATTCTTCAACGTGAGAGAGATGGTCAGTCAAGAAGCATGGAATTCACAAGGGTAAATCGAACTGAAGAGGGAAATACTTCAACACTCCCTCTAGCAGAAGCTGCTTCAATGGTCTATTCAAGAGCCGCCTCAACTCTCTCTCCGGGACACACGTTCACTTCAGAATCCTTCTTCAACACTCTCTCCAGGATCCACCTCAACGTTCGCACCAGAAACCACTTTAACATCCTCTCGAGCCGTTTCAACACTCAAGATGCATCAATAATTTGCGCTCTGGTCAAGTTATCTTTGATGTACTCATTACTCAACATACGTCTCATCCATCCTTCATGAGGGCCTAATGGAGCATGAAAACCCTTGAAGTCGATAGGAGAAGGGTTATCTTGTGGAACAGATATTCATATAGTTGAAAGGGTGCGGTGAACAACTCATCATCAATGTTCGGCATATCTTTGAAGCTGTCAACACCTCCTGACTTGGCACCAGCATTATCCCCAGAAGACATCTCAACAGGAGTTCTTTTCTTCATTCTACAATAAAAAACATGAGTCAGTACTTGTATAAAAACGCGTGAGATGTGTAGTCACACACGACAGAACACACATTCACGTTGGATTACACAAGGATGGTATTGGGTCCAAACAACGGTATTGCTCAAGTCTCAAGTACGGTGTTGATCAAGTCACAAGTCCGGTATTGCTCAAGTTTCAAGTCTGGTATTGATCAAAGTCACAAGGCTGGTATTCGAATAAAACAGGCGCATGCAGCAGGGACGGTTTTCAGTCGAAACACAGGGTCGACGTTCAGTCAGGCACGCGGCGGGTCCCACTTGATCCCAGCCCCAGATTGGTCGAAGCAGACACAGCTGTCCCCAATCAAAGCTCTCTCTCCAGAAGAAGGCGTTTTAGCTCCAACACTTCAACACTCTCCCGGGCCTGCTCCAGAAGCTGCTTCAACGCTTTCTGCAGGACCCACATTTACATTTGAGCACACAAGGTTCATTTTTAAAAAAAGCAAGCTCGCTCATATCGGGTCCCACATTCGAGCAAAGCAAACATCAAGGCCGGTGTTTGGTCAAAGCATCAAGTCTGGTGTTTAGTCAAGCTAGCTGGGTCGGTATTTGGTCGAAGTAGCAAGATGACACTCGAGCAATTACATCAACCGTACGGTCAAAGTAGGCGCGGGACATGACCGACGTTTGAAACATGTACACGGTGGTCCCGTGTTTGATCGAAGCATGCACATCTGCCCATGTTCGAATGAAGCATGCTTACATCGGGTCCCACGTTCGATAAAGCAGACGCAGCGGACCCACGATTAACCAAAAAACAGGCACATCAAGCCCACGTTCGATCAAGCAGGTGTAGTAGCCCCACGAACGAAACAAGCGTAACGGTCCATCGAAGCAGGCAAGACCGACATCATGCTAGGGGAACACTCGCCTAGATGCCTCTTGAACGTGACATGCTCCAAGGACAGGATGACCCGTCTCTCCTGGTAACATCTAACTTTGTCTCATAAGCTTTGTCTTTAATTATCACCATCTCACGCCTACCCCACAATGGTGTAACCATTACGTGCTAGGCAGGGGACTTAATGTTGATGGTGGATTTTCATTTAAGGTTAAAATTGTAAAAACTAGAAAATTATGCGCTAACATCTTGTAAAAGATAAAGCCATTAATAAGTGTTGAATACTTCTTCACTTTACTAATTCACCTTAGAATGGAGCATGTGGCAACAATCCCATTATGTGAATTAAATACACGAAATTCATCAAGGTTGGAGCATGTAGCAACAATCCCATATACCCTGTGAATTTATAGCATTATTAATTAATGCATGAGCAGCCTTGTATTTCCGTACTCATTATCGGTGCGGCATGACGACTGAGTGTTGCTCTCAGCAGAGCAACACGCACCTCCAAGCATTATAATGAAAGCATGTACGAAATACCCGTACAGGTTGCAACTCTCGGTGTGTTATACTAGCCCGATTGAGAACTCTCGGTGTGTTATACTAGCCCGATTGAGCATCCGGACTGCCGTATCAGTCTGGATATGATCTCGTTCATCCAACCTCACCAGCGTGATTGGATGTCCCAGATCAATTCCATAACCCCCAAGCAGGTATGGAATATTCACTGCCGAACCAACGCGGACCCCGCATGGTCGGCCTCCCCAAAATATTGGCATAGCTTGCCAAAACGTCCAAACCAGAGCGTATGGACGGAAAACCCTAAATTAGGGTTTGCGGCATATTACATGTGTAGTAAAACAGTCTCAACCATCCATCTTCGCAGGTATAGATGGAGGAGATGTAGATTCAAAGGGCCCAGAGCATGTCAACACAATCACCGTAGGCCCGCCTACATACCTGACCAATCGGTCAAGACCAACCATGGTTGGTTATCCCAATTCATACGCCGAATAAAGCATGGTCGCACGGCCGTGAAACCCAAAATTAGGGTTTTGAGCATCACGAGCATCCATCTTCTCCGGCACGAATGGAGGGCCCCAGATTAGATTAAGCAGGTCCGGTCATACCAGCATGACCACCGTGGG
Source organism: Papaver armeniacum (assembly GCA_023531295.1). Lineage (NCBI taxonomy): Eukaryota > Viridiplantae > Streptophyta > Magnoliopsida > Ranunculales > Papaveraceae > Papaver > Papaver armeniacum. Next base: position 92,970 of record JAJJWW010014750.1, read on the forward strand.
CCCGTCTATCCCCTCACCTGATTCGCCAAGGCATATCATGCCTGGCTATCCCAAAACGCGCGTCCAAACTTGCGTGGTCACACTTCCCAAATTGCAAACTGATCTCGATCACTCAACTTCACCGGACGATTTGAGTGGCTTAGATCACGTTTTCATGGGACAGTTAGGTATAGGCGTGAATACCAACCTACCACCTACACGCCGGACGGATTGGGCAAGACCGACCAAGCTTGGTCGTCTTGAAGCGCGCACCCGAATTTGGCACGATGTGCGGCTTTTGCGGCACCAGATTTCTGTTGCAAAATCGATCTCAACCACCCCTCTTTGCCGGTCAAATCGAGTGGCCTAGATCGCGCCTTTATGGAACAGAGAGGTACGGACGTGTACACCGGCATGCTGTTTACACGCATGCCCGGTCGGTCCTTTCCAAAACCCTTCCCATGCTTGGTTTCGACCAAGCTGAAGAGTGATGCCTGCGCACCTCTTCAAAACCCTAATTCCATCAACGGTCGCAAATGAGTGTTTCAAAGATCATCTCGTCCGTCTAACTTCACCGGCTTGGTTATACAACCCTGGTCAGGAGTTAATTGGTCAGTGAGGCGTCATGGTAATCACCACCCATCACTCTACCACACCATGATGCAAGACTCGCATAAAATACACATGATACTTCACAAGTATCAACTTCCTGAATAACGCAGTTATTCAATTTAGCATTACATGCTACCTTTTGTGGGTCCCACGATCCACACATTCCAGACATCAATCATGTCACAAACTGGGGGATACATACTGGGTATTGGTCTGGCGGTTTACAGTGTGCACCGTGCAACGCGCCATCACAAGAACGTGTTAGGAAGTCATGGACGGTTAGAGATGACAGGAGAAGTGGGCAAGACTGGTCGTATAACACCAACACGCAACTCCACTACTCCATCACTCCACTTCCTCCACTTCTCACGAGAGACGTGAATAAGGGTCAAATGACTTGTATAAATAGGTTCTCCTCCCTATTTTCCAAACAGGGAGAAAAACAACACAAGTCCAGACGAGACAGAAACCAAGTGTTAATACAAAACGTATTCAAACACCCGAGCCGCTTGCATCAATCGTAAGCCTGCTCACCTTTCTGTTACAAGTCATAAGCAAGCCAACACCTTCACAATCTCAACACCTTCTTCGCTTCCCTCCCTAAGATCAACCCCATCTCCTTCACTTTGTGACCGAAACAAGTCTGGAATGACCATTTCTTGGTTTAGGCCGGACTTGCACAGATTGATTTCCGAATCTACAAGCACTCACCGCGCAGTGAATTTGTTTAGGGTTTAGATTCATTCCTCATCCACACACCCCAAATTACCAAATCCGGCAGGAATAGTTTTCACCCATAAACAACAATCAAAGCTAAGATAGCTTAGTAACAAAGCATTTGATATTCACCATTAGATGAACTCCTGATTTAAGATTCAAGCTAAGTCTGTTTAGAAAATAAGCAATCAATCTCCACTGTTAGATGGTATTATCTTGATACACACAAATGAAATATACCTATATTTAGATATGGATGAACCGTACCTAAACGTGTATAAGCGTTGGCTCAATAATAGTTAACCAAAGTTAGCCACATGAACACTTAAAGTTTAGCCATATTCCTCTAACACTTCTAGATCAAATATGATAATCAATCAATCATGATAGATAATCAAATGAATCTAAATGTGCTTTAAGAGAGTTGTTCAAATGTTCATCATCTATATATATATATATATATATATATATATATGAACCATTTGAAACATATTCAGTTTGGTTTGTAGTTGTACAAAGTACTTATACAAGAACCAATTCATGAATATAATGCCACGGTTTGCAAAAAAAGTTCACATACCTTATTTCATTAAAGTTCCAGGGACTTTAGTTCGCAAAGGATCCTGAGTTCATGAGTATGAATTGTCATACTTACCGATTTTAGAATCTAACCATTGTGTTCGCAAACTGAGTACGCGAACCACAGTTCCGGACTTACCTAGTCATAACCGTTCGCAAACACTGTTCGCAAACTACAGTTCCGGACTTTTGACAGTTAAACCCGTTCGCAAATACAGTTCGCAAGCAAGAGTTCCGGGCCTGAACTAGTGTTCACAGTTCGCATACAAAGTACACATACTGTGTCATATCCAGACATTGGTAGTAGTTCTAAAACTCTCATTTAATCATTGAAACATCCTTAGAAGACAACAATGGTAATCTTATACTAACCACTAGCTTCAAGTAATTTTCAAGTGATTAATCGATCAATACGAAACTTCCCAAGTTAACATCAAATGATTATCTCACATAAATCATGTAAGATGTTCAAGGTAATTTTTACATGATCATCTTGACCTAATATTTAGTTTCCAACATATAAATTGTCTATAACTAAACTCGTCAAGTAGATGATGAAGTTTAGCTAAAGCTAAAAAGCTTTCAACACGTATTTCGAGAAATATATAAATGATATAAACTCGACTTGAAATTTCAAATGTGTATAATGTAAAAGTCTATATATTTATATGACTTAGTCTCTTTTAGAAGATATAATAAAATAGACTTCTGAGTGATAGATAAGTTTTAGTCTCCACATACCTTTTGTTGTTGAAGTTCCTCCAAGTTCTTTAGTAGATCTTCTTCTTCAATTGGTGAACGCTGTGAATTCTAATGCTCAACTACACACTTCAATCCTAATCCGAGACATAGCTATAAGTAGACTAGAAATCAAGTATATAGTTTTGAGCAACTAAACTTGACAAACAAGCTTGAGATAGCAACGCTTACGAGTTCGACCGAGCAGTGCTCTAACAACAACATATTCATAATTAGAGTTTGTTGAATTTTATAAAACTAAAAACAAAATCTAAAAATTTAATTATGAGAAAAAACAAACTTACCACAATAAAAATCTTTGAAAAAGAACGTATTTGTAGTCTTCCACCATTGTTCCAATATAACTTCAACTATTTGAATCATATGGTTTCTAGGTTGTATATCATATAAACTCCACCAAGGATATCTTCAGAATTTTTCTTGAACATAAGGGGGAAGTAACCTGAACATCGTATGGAACTCAGACCACTCACCTCTTAGAGCGACTTAATTAATTCCGAATTAACTCCCTCTGGATAATCATATATGTGCGTAGGGAATACACCATCACCAGCTAGTTGTCTTAAAGGTTGAAACTCGTATTCTTTATCCTGCATATAATTTAATCCACTTGATGGGGTGCTAGTAGATCCTTTGACTTTTCTGTTTCTCTTTCTTTTTTCACTCATATGAGAGGGGAGGTGTGGAGTTTATAGGCGTTATAGAGTCAACCGTTGGCGATATCGAGTCGAACGTCAGTGATATTAATAATATCGAGCGATATTCAGAAAATAGACATCGATAGAGCCACTATCGCTGACGAGATAGACAGTATCGCTCGATAGGGATTCAATCACGTAGTTCTTTTATCATAGTAGCTCAGATGGATTTCCATGCCACCTGGTATGGCAATGTTGCCACGTTGCATATGAATAGACCTAATGAGATTGTCCACTTAGTGTCATAAGGCTAACATTTTCCAAGAAATGAATGGCTCCATACGTCATTTTCCAATAAAATTAGGATTGAGATCCCAAATATCTAAACAACTTATATTTTGGACAATATGACACGTAATTATGCGTCTGGATTTAACAAGAGACAAGTCAAACATGATTGCATAAATATAGGAAAGAAAATATAGTAATGAGAAGTTTTAAGAAAAAAATAACAAATCTCCGGAAAAAGAATTTAATGTTCACCAGCCGAAAAGAATATCAAGTTTAAAACTTTAATGATTTTTTTTTCTTTACGATGGTTCTTCATTTTCAATCTTCTTCCTGACTTTTTTTTATGTGAATCGACCTGTTTGGAGAAAGAAGGTATCTCCTAAAAATCCCAGTATCATCGTCCTCATCTGATTCTAAAATGTAGGATAACTTTGTTATTTTCTATCTGACATGACAACTCAAAATCAAAGCAAGTCATACAAACAAAGAGAGTGAATGTTATTGGATGCAAGGGTGCGTGGAGAGAGACTTAAAATGAAAATTAATTAATCCTACAACATAATATAATCAAAGTTCTGGCTCTTCCTCCTAAATTCAAGTTTTGATATTTTGATTGATAATTCCATGTATACTATTTTGATCTTCCAGAAATTTATTTAATTATGAAAAACATTTATGAAAAAAAAACTAATAATTTTGAGTATAAATCAAGGAGATACAATGAATATTAATGTCTTCTTTATTAGAGGAGGAAAGTATCAGAAGAAGATTAATTTTCAACCTAATAGATATACAAATACAATTATATATTTTTAGAAACTTTAGTCATTATTTTTTCATAATACTTCCCATATTTAGGTTTGGTCGGACATATTTAAATGAGCACAACTTAGGAGTGAATTAAAGGACACCTCATCTCAAAGAAAATCCAATAGATGTATGACATCCCACAATTAGTAAATTTTGTTAAAAGGTGTTTTTAAAACCTTTTATCAAGGGATCCCAGTCGATAAAATAAATAACCCTTATTCTAATCTCCTCTCTCCTATCTCTCTCACTCCTTCTTCTTCAACAAAGCCATTAATAACAACCCTTCTCATTTTGTTAAGATTTCTTCACTATTTCTTGCTTTCTAGGTTAGTTAGTAGTTTTAACTTAGTTGTTATTATGTTTTCTATTTTTACTTATCTACACAATTATGGTGGTTTTATCTATTCTTTTGAGGTTTATCTTCGTTTTAATGGCGGTTCTGGGTTATTAGGTTGGGTTTTAAGATCAATAGCGATGTTCTCCAGCGACGAAATTTGCATCTTTGTTGTTTCCTGCGACGGAATCTTCATCTGCTACTTATCCGGCGACATAATTTTCATCGGTGATTTCACTTAGGACGAAAGATTCATCACTAGTTACAAGAGATTTGAGCAAACCACCCTATTTTTGGATCACATCTTTCTACAGAGGAAAAACAAACTAAATGGTTGGAATTTATTTATGAGAAAAAACAATCTTCCGACGATTTAATCGGATCTTATTGAAAAAGCGGGGGTCTAACAACCACACCCAATATTTCGTTCGACAATCTGAATAGATAAACTCCAATATACTTTCAGGGGAATCAACTAGACAGTCAGACTCAATCTATAGAAAAGTATATAAAAGAGTGTATATATCAATTTCTCAATTCAATATGCAATCAAACAAATAGGAATTTGCGAGCCCGATTGAATAAGAAAAATAACTTGGACGGTATCACAAATCAATATCCAAGTGTCAATCAATTCAATCAACAACCCAAATATCAGATTCAAGAACTGATTAAACTTAACGCACAACCTGTGATATTTATATTATATAACAAAATATAATGCGGAAAAGAAATAACACAGACACCAGAAATTTTGTTAACGAGGAAACTGAAAATGCAGAAAAACCCCGGAACCTAGTCCATCTTTGAACGCCACACTGTATTAAGCCGCTACAGACACTAGCCTACTACCAATGAACTTCAGACTGGAATGTATTTGAGCCCTAATCAATCTCACACTGATCAAGGTACAGTTGCGCTCCTTACGTCTCTGAACCTCAGCAGGATTCTACACACTAGATTCCCTTAGCTGATCTCACCCACAACCAAGAGTTGATACGACCCAAAGTCGAAGACTTAGATAAACAAATCTGTCTCACAGAGAAAAGTCTATTGGAATAGATAAATCTGTCTTCCACAGAAATACCTATGAGTTATGTTCCGTCTTTTGATAAATCAAGGCGCACAGGAACCAATTGATAAACCAAACTTATATTCCCGAAGAACAGCCTAGTATTATCAATCACCTCACAATAATCTTAATCGTATGGAATCAAAACAAGATATTGTGGAATCACAAACGATAAGACGAAGATGTTTGTGACTACTTTTAATCTTACATATTAGAGACAAATCTCAAGCTATTCTTAGCAAAGATAATACTCAATCAAGATAGTAGAAGTAAGATCAGAACACGCAACTACAGAGAAAATAGTTGGGTATGGCTTCAAAATCCCAATGAAGTCTTTAAGTCGTTAACCTACAGGGTTTCGTGAAAAACCTAAGGTTAAAGGAGAATCGACTCTAGTCGCAACTAGTATCACACAAAAGGTATGGGAATTAGGTTTCCCAGTTGCTAGAGTTCTCCCTTATATAGTTTTCAATTCAAATCAGGGTTTGCAATCTAAGTTACCTTGGTAACAAAGTATTCAATATTCACCATTAGATGAAAACCAGATTAGATTCAAGCTAATATGTTTCAACCGTTAGATCGAACTTAGCTTGTTATACACAAATGAAATATATCTTCATTTAGGTTTGAGTAACGGTACCTAAACGTATACACTAGGTTGGCTCAACAGTAGTTAACCAAAGTTAGCTATATGAACACTCTCATATCAACCTTATTCATCTCAACCACAACTAGTTCAAATGACTCAAATGAAACTAGTTATAGAGTTGTTCAATTGCTATATTCTCATAGAAGTATACAAGAACACGATTGAAGCAAAATCGGTTTGATTCACTCGAATCAATTCATGAACATTATAGCCACGGTTTGCATAGAATGCATTCCTTATTATATAAATATATTACTTCATGAACAAACCGATTTTAGAACTTTAACCACTCAAGTATGCAAACGGTTACGCATAGTTAAAGTAGCGGGGTTGAGTTTGGGTTCTCCAGTATGCAAAAGTGTACGCATACTTCCAAACACGACAGAAATTTCCGGATCCAAACCCTTTTCCAGTACGCGTACGGGTATGTGTACTTAGGCTCCCAGAATTTCATAACTAACAAGTACGCATACGGGTATGCATACTATAGTTCCGGTCATGGATCACATATATGCAAGAACGCATACTATGTTCATAATCCAATGATGGTTAAGTGTTGTAAACTCTATTTCAATCATTGAAACATTCTTAGAGGATGACAATAGCTGTTTTCACGAACTATTAGCATCAAAGCAATTTTCAAGTTATTGAAATAATCATAACAAAATATTCCAAGTCTACACCAAATGATTGTATCACACAAACCATGTAAGATATTACCCGGCGATTTTCACATGATCATCTTTTGACTTTCGTCAAGAATATAAGATGAACTTGGTTGAAGCGAAAGCTTACCAACACATATTTCGAGAAATATGTAAGCGAGTTAAACTCAGCTCGAAATCTCAAATGTGCATAATCGAATACTATATAATAATACGACTTTTGTCTCAATATATGAGATAGAGTAGAAATAGAATTTCCAAGTGATAGATGAGTTTTAGTCTCTACATACCTTTTGTTAATGAAGTTCCACAAGCTCTCCTTAGTAGTTCTTCGTCTTAAAATGATGAACGCCGTGAAGTCTAATGCTCAACTACACAATCTATCCTAGTCCGAGACATCACTATAAGTAGACTAGAAATCAAGACTTATAGTTTTGATCACTCACATTGAAAAACAAGCATGAGATAGCAACGCTTGCGAGTTTCACCGAGCAATGCTCTAACAAATTGTGCTTAAACGTTATATCTAACGAAAGAGTAAAGCATTGACTAAGGGGGAACAACATATCATATTGTTGTTGTAGTTATCTTGACTATAAAAGAGGAATAACAAAGATGTTCGGATTGAAAATCTACCTATCTTATTTTTAGGGGGAGTATTAGCTTTGTAATCAAGCGTATGTTTAATGAATTCTTGTAATTTGTTTATCCATATGTATTAAGAGTTCTGTCACTAAAATTGAAAAAGGGGGAGATTATTAGAGCATAGATCGGTTGAACCCACCAAGCGTTGGTATGTCAAGTTTGGTTGTCATATTTTAGTGAATCAAAACTCATCAACGAGTCGCTTGATTATGTACTAGAGACAACTTCGTATAGGTTAGACTAGAAAGTCTAGGATTATGAGACATACAAGTATTACTCGAAGACTTGAAGAATGTGAAGAAGTAACAAGCTACAACGATGACATCATCCTTCCTCTTGAGGTTAGTAATATTGACTTGAACTGTTTCATTCCTAACGTATCTTTCAAATCGTGCTATATTGAAAACATAACTGTGAAGCTGTGAATGATTATACTCTAGTAGTGAGACATGATCACATGATCATAGTGTTAAGGAATTAAGAATACGAAGTATCTTATCTTTTGAACTTCGTAGATATGACATCGACATAATCGTATGAATGCTATTGTGATTATGTGTATAGGTAAAGGTGAAGATTTCATCCTAGGAAACAATTTTTACATTTGTTTAAAGGAAGTACATTCATGAACCTGTTTTGAGAATCGAAAGGGAAATCGCTAGGCTTATTGGTATTGTTATTCATTGCATATATTAGATTACCAATATGTGTGAGTTAGTAGAACTGATCATAACTTGTTATGTATCTTGGTATATCTAATCACAGTGCCTGAATTATGATTTGGTATGACTGGTTTTTATTAATTAGTGTAACCAATCCTAAGTAATCACCTGAGATGGTATGATCGTACTTGGTGTGACCGATCCTAGTAATTGGTGTGACCGATCACAAAAGAATTATGTAATCGATCCTTGTAATTGGTGTAACCGGTCCTAGTAATTGGTGTAACCGATCCTGGTAATTGGTGTAGCCGATCCTAGTGACCTGAGATAGTATGATTGATATTTGTAATTGGTGTGACCGATCCTAGTAATTGGTGTGACCGATCACAAAAGAATTGTGTAATCGATCCCTGTAATTGGTGTAACCGACCCTGGTAATTGGTGTAACCGATCCTAGTGAGTTGTGTAACCGATCACAAGAAATACTATGAGTATATGGTAACCGGTGCTGGTAATTGACGTAACCAATCCTGGTAACTGACGTAATCGGTCTTGGTAACTTGTGTGTTTGATCACAAGTAATCCATATTGAGGTAGAACCGATCCTAGTGATTGGTATAACCGATTCAACCCATAATTGTGATTTGATAATTGATCAATCACATAGTTGTCTTAGAATACAGATGAACCAATTCTAAAATTGTGTGGAAGTGTGGTATAATCGATTCCAAGATTGTAAATATGAAAGGGGATTTACAAAAGATGTCAACATACTTTGAACACGAACAGTAACTCTTATCTTTTATTGTTCAAAGTTATTCCTTAATTACTCAAGGAGATCCTGGTCCAAAATAAATTAAGAATCTTTTAATTAAGGTTGTTAGTTTTATATGCTTTAATTACCAGCAATTAACGCATATCTCTAGAGAATAAAAATTAGTAATGTGCATTTACTAATTGGATATTTTCTATTGAGAGATTTCAGAAAATATTGGTATTTATGGGTGAAAACTGTTTCTGCGGTTTTTGGTAAATTTGGGTGTGTGTGGATGAGAAACGAATCTTATCCCTAAACAAATGCACTGCACAGGAGTGCTTTTGATTCGAGAGATCAATCTGTACAATTCTGGCCTAAACCAAGAAATGGCCGTTCCAGACTTGCTTCGGTCACAAAGTGAAGGAGATGGGGTTGATCTTAGGGAGGGAAGCGAAGAAGGTGTTTAGATTATGAAGGTATTGGCTGTTTATGACTTGTATCAGAATGCTGAACTGGCTTGCACAATGAAAGCTATCAGTTCTGGGTGTTTTCTGGATACCGATGACAACACTTGGTTTTTTCTGTGTTGTTTGAAGATAGGTCGAAGAACCTATTTATACAAGTCATTGAGCGCAACCTTTCATCTCGTAGGAAGTGGAGGAAGTGGAGTGATGGAGTAGTGGGGTCGTGTGTGAGTGATTGTCACACGATCACGCCTTTACCCACTTCTCTCATCATCGTTAACCGTCCATGCATCCTGACACGTTCTTGTAATGGTGCGTTGCACGCTGCACGCTGTAAACCACTAGACCAATACCCCAGTAAGTATCCCCCAGTTTGTGACATGCCTGATGTCTCGAATGAGAGGATAATGGGACCCACTGCAGGAAATAGCATACGGTGCCAAGTTAAATAACTAAGTTATTTAAGAAATTGATATTCATGAAATATTGTGTATACTCGATGCATGTAATGCATCGAAAACAATCAATACATATGAAGCACCGCTGTTTTAAAGCTTAACCGAATAAGTCGCGGATTAAGCGTCTTAAACTAGCATCATGTCCCACCATCTTCGAGTGATCGTTTGGAGGCCGCATGGGCGAGCCATCCCCTGGTCGATCACTCCCTGCGGAAAAGTGGCGGACAATGATCATCAAGGTACTTTATTGGCCGCTTAACTGAGTCTGTCCGACCAAGCTGAAAAAGTTGGACGGACGAGATGGTTTACGACATATATCTACGACCGTTGATGAAATTTGGGGTTTTTAAGAGGTGCGCAAGCATCACTCTTTGGCTTGACCGAATTCAAGCATGGGCGTTATTTTTGATGGGACCGACCGGGCATGCTGTAGATGGCCTGCCGGTGTACATGTCCATACCGCTTTGTCTCATGAAGGCTTGATCTAGGCCACTCAAATTGACTGGCTAAGATGAGTGGTCGTGATCGATTGTGACAGAAATCCATTGCCGCAAAGGATTTGGAAGTCGCGTAACATGCCACCTTTGGGAGTGCGTTTCGAGGCGCTCGGCCTTGGTTTGCCTAGGCCAGCTAGTCACACGCACAGGTGGGCCCTCCGTTTAGGCTGGCGAAGATGGATGGACGCGATCGAACTACGACAGATATGCATCGCCGCAAACCCTAATTAAGGTTTTGAATTGGTCACGCGTACGTGACTTTGGCCAAACGGTTCGATCACATGGGGCCCATGTTGGGCCGGTGGTGAACACATGCGCATCTTCCTGATGGTCCCAAATGCGATCTAAGCCATCTAAATAGGCTGGCTAAGTTGGATGGTCGTGATCGATTTAAGACGCTAGTGGACTTCCACGACCCTCGAAAGCATCACGCCCACCATGTTTTGAGCAATCGTTCATTGCTCCATGACCATGCCGCGAGCAAACCGATTAGGTATGGGGAGAGTGGGCCCGCCAACGTGCGTGTTAGCGCTTCCCTAATCATTCGTGGAATGATCTAATCCGTCCAACCAGGTTGGTGAAGTTGGACGATCATGATCGTTTTAAGACTGCCTTGAACAGTCTGTGTTCGATTGAATTTCTTCAAAGCATCACGGCCACCCTACTTAGGGTTGGCGTTTGACATTGCTAGGAGATGTTCATGTGATGTCCGACCGGCTAGGGCATAAGTGGGCCCGCCGGTGGTCATCATGACAATCGCCTATTCTTGCCAGGGTTTGACTAGGCTTGTTAAATTGCGCGGCCAACTTGTGTGGCCACGATCATTTCTGAGACTGATATGGACAGTCTAGATTTCCCTTAAGGAAATTATGGATGCTCGATTGGGCTAACCAAAGCGCGTCGATGCGAGACTCTCTTTGTCAGAGAGTGATATAGCATGTGTGGGTACTTCGTGCCTGTCTCAATATCGGCACAGAGATTCATGCTACTCTGCCGAGAGTGAACACTCAGTCGTCATGTCATGCAAATAATGAGAGTTCGGCTGAGATCACAACACGGAAAATACTAGGCAAATCATGCATTAATTATTAATGCTAGTAAAATTCACAGAATATTTGGGATTGCTGCTGCACGCACTATTCTGGGTGAATTTTGCGTATTTATTGAATTGCTTCAAATAAATAAAGTAAATAGGTTTTCTGCACTCATCACTATTTAAACGGCTTTTCCCTTTGCAGGGTGACAGTGTATAAAAATACTGGTTTTACAATTTTAGCCCTGAACTAAAATCCACCATCAACATTAAGTCCCCTGCCTAGCACGTAATGGTTGCACTATTGCGGGGTAGGCATTAGATGGTGACAGTTTGAACGTTAGAACGATTAAGCTAAAGTAAACGAATATTTACCGTAGAGATGAACACCACCTTACGCCTTAAACGTCCCGGAGCTGGTCAAACCATTCATATCCAGCGGCTTTTCCGACCTTGATTAGGGTTTGAAAGAAAGTACGACTTGGTCGGTATTGAATCCTTACTCATCGGATAGACCTCGCCGCAGCCGATTTGGTCTTCCTTTAGGGTTTCCTCGACATATATATACAGGTAGGGATTTAGAATCACCCTTTACCGTTTTATGATAGGGTTTTCTCGCAGAAACGCCATCTTTTCATTATGTCCAACAGCAGTAGATCGTCTTCTTCATACCAACCAGGCTCTTCTGCTAAGCGTACACGACTTGCATCCGAGGTATGATTCTGAGCCATCTCTTGATTTCAATGACGCCATTTTCCCCTTTATTGAACTTCTGTTATTTTTTTTTTCAGTGCGAACGAATCCCTGAGTTTCGCGATGGCTCCCCTGTTCGTATCCTCCGAGTTAAGAAAACCATACCGGTTCGTTCTTCTTTTATTTTTCTTTTCCGAACAATTGTTTGTTCTTAATGATCAGGTGAATAAACCTCCCTTTTGCAGAGATATCCTACTGGAACATGTGTGACGGTGATCGATGATGACGACTTAACCAGTCCTCTCCCTTCAAATTCGAACACGCGTACCCCCGCGGACCTTGAAGATGCTGATCTGGGTATCTCATCTTATGAATATCCCAATGCAGGCCTTTCATTCGATATCAACATGAGATGTCTATCTTCCAGTTACCGAACTGTCGGTGGATTCTTAGTGCGGAAAGAGTTTGTGCCTTTATACACAAAAGTATGGAGAAAGTATGGAAACATCGCAACCAGGAATGTAGTTCGACATTGTTCGTCTGCTTTGGTTACCACAGTAAACTTCCTTCTTCCCATGATTGCTGAGATGGAGAATATCTCTATCCGCAACGTTCCTGAATCAAACCTCGAAAAGTGGGAGAACATGGTGTCTACCTGTAAATCCATGGAGTTCAACGTGGGATGGTTGCGGCAGCATCTTGACATCATCAAGGTTGATCGAGCTGGTATCCTCGTGAATGTTGTTCCTACTGCGAAAGCTATCTTGGAGGAGGAGAAGGCTATGGATGCGGAATCAGAGAAGGTGGAGGAGGCAGTTCAAAGCTTGAAGAATAGGATAGAGAGATACCAAACTAGGTTGAAGATGATGCTTTCAAGGAACTATAATCTGCTGGATGGCCTCTTCTAAGTTGCACTCTCTTATTGTCAATGGTGTTCACGTTATTTTTTTTTTTGACATTCTTGAGAAATTACATTGGTTTTTGGTAGGTGGAAGGATTTATTTAATGTATCTTTGAATAAATTGATAATTCAGATGTGTAATGAAAAAGAAAAATGCATGTATTTCCATGTCATGAGACAGCGGCGGGACAATGATCAAGCATGATATGCCTTGATCCATTTTCCATTGATGTCTGCTTCTAACTTGCCTCCATCTACCTTAATGATCTTGTAGTAGCCGGTACTGTAAGCCTTGGTAATCTCATAGGGACCTTCCCATTTCGGAGAGAACTTTGGTGCAGACATGTTTTGCTGAATGTGCTTGGCCGTCTTTAAGACCAAATCTCCTACTTCAAAAACATGTGGCCTTACAGTCTTGTCATATGCCCTGGAGATCCTATTTTTGTACGCCTGAGTACATTCCTCCGCTTTACCTCTTATGGAGTCTAGAGTGTCTAACTCGGCGATTATGGAGTTCGATGCTTCAGCTTCATTCCAGTGGACCCCACTTGCTGCTGCAATCCTGGCTGACGGGATCTTGATTTCTGCTGGGAGGATCACGTCTGCGCCGTAAACGAGCAAATATGGAGAAACTCCAATAGAGCTTCTAGGTGATGTCCGATACGCCCATAGCGCCATCGGCAGCTGTTCGTGCCATTCTCTGGGATTGTCATGCACTGTTCGACTGAGAATCCAAATTAGTGTTTTGTTGGTGCTCTCATCTTGTTCGTTTCCCTGGGGGTAATAAATGGTGGAGAAGACTTGTTTAATTCCATATCCCTCAAGCAACTCTCGTACCTGTTTGTTGGCGAAGGGTGTGCCGTTATCGGTGATGATATGCTTAGGCACGCCAAACCGACAAATGATGTACTCTTTAATGAAATCCACAATCATTGCTCTTGTGGTCCCTCGTAGAGGAATGGCTTCAATCCATTTGGTAAAATATTCTGTCGCAGTTATGATATACTCGTGCTGCTTTGATGACGGCGGATTGATCTTCCCAATAATGTCAAGTCCCCAGCTATAAAATGGCCATGGACTGCTTATCGAGTGTAATGGAGTGGAAGGTGCGTGAATGAGGTTTCCATGAATTTGACATTTGTGGCAGCTTTGAACAAATGCAGCTGCATCATCCTCCATAGTCGGCCAATAGTATTTCTCGTGTATCTGGAGAAACAGTTTTCTCTTCCCTTGATGTTCCCCTTTATGCATTTCTTTCAACATAATTGGAATCTCTACCTCAGCCAGGCATCGTAACAGATCGCCCCCAAAGCTTTTGCGATACAGGATCCCTTCGTGAAATACGAATCGTTTCGCCTTTTGCTTCATCTTGACAACATCCTTTTGATTAGCAGGAGCTACCCCATCGCGGAGATAGTTAATATACGGTTCTCTTCAGTCCCCAACATGACTTATGTTGAAAACATCCAATTGATGTGGCGGCACTTGACAATTAGAGCAAGACTTTTGGAGTAAATGAGATTGAGTCTCCATTTCTGGCCAGTAATAGCCCAGGCGCTGAAGACGGCGGTAGAGCATTACCACCAACGTTTGCCCGCAAATTTCATTGTGAACGCGGTTAAGCTGCAATTGTGCTTATTCATCTCCGAGACATCTTGATAAGGAACAATCCGGGTTTCGATGATATAGCATGTCGTGAAGCATGAAGAAGTCCCGCAGGGTTTGAGACTGACCTTTCCTTAAGAAAGCGAGCTGTTGAGCTCTTGAATGATCGGAGTTCGCCAATCGCAAGTTCCAGTGTATTTTTCCATTGTAAGAGCCATGTTGATTCTACCGTTCTCCTTTTCACTGTCAAGGTTTCTTCCAAACCTTCGAATTGCAATTCGGATGCCAGCGTGTCTGTTGTTGTTGCGACCAATATGGGTCATGGTTGCATCAGCGAAGTAGTTTAGTAGCCTTTGCGCCTCTGATCGGTACGGGGCCAATGTTATCTCCTTCAACGCATATACCCCATTCATTTGATTAACTAGCAACTTAGAGTCACCTTTTATTTCCAGGCGTGTGGCCCCTGCTTGCTTGGATAATGACAGTCCTATGAGGAAGGCTTCATACTCTGCTGAATTGTTGGTACATTGAAAGCCTAGCTTGAAGGAGTGCGAGAAGACTTCACCGGTTGGAGATACTAGCACCACACCTGCCCCTCCAGTGTTATTGCTAGGGGTGGCAGAGCCATCAAAATATAACAGCCATGCTTCTTCTTCGACAACGAAGATGTCTGGAAATTCTCCAGGAAGGTCTTCGCGTAGTGCATCAGTTCCTTCCCCGGGGGAATGCTACTAGTAAATCTGCCACTGCTTATCCTTTGATCGCTCTTGGTGATGCACATGTTATGTCTAATTCTGAAATTTGGAGAAGCCACTTGGCCGACCTTCCCATCAAGGCCGGTTTTGAAAGCAAAAACTTCGCAGGATCAGATTTAGATACAAGTACCACCTTGTTGGATAGCAGGTAATGTCTGAACTTCTGAATGGAATGAATTAGGGCTAAACATGCCCTTTATGCCTTGGGATATCTGATTCATCATCTATCAATATTCGACTGAAATAGTATATAGGATGTTCAATTCCCTCGTCATCTTCTTGAGCGACCAAAGCTCCGACGGCGGTATCACTGAAGGCAGTGTAGAGATATAGTGGTCTTCCTTGGACGGGAGATTTCATGATGGCTGGAGATGATAATATTCATTGAATCTTCCGAAACGCTTCCTGTTGTAGTGCAGTCCAGACGAAACTTGCTCCTTTCTTCAGTAAGGGGGTAAATGAAGCAACGAGTTTGGCTAAACCAGGTATAAAACGTCGAATGTAGTTCACCTTGCCCAAGAAGCTTTGGAGCTCCTTCACATTTTATGGAGGCAGCATCGTGAGAATAGCTTGAGTTTTGGATGGGTCCACTTTGATCCCCTCGGCAGTTACCTGGAATCCCAGAAATTTGCCTGAAGAAACGCCGAAAGCGCATTTCAAAGGATTCATCTTCAATTTGTATTCACGGCATCTTTCGAACACTTGCCGTAGGACTCCTGTGTGGTCCGCCCGAGCTTTTGATTTGACTACTATATCATCCACGTAGTCTCCAACTTTCTTATGCATCATGTCGAGGAAGATTTCCGTCATAGCACATTGATACGTTGCACCGGCGTTCTTTAAACCAAATAGCATTACAGTATAGTAAAAATTTCCAAGAGGAGTTCGAAAAGCTGTCTTACTTGCGTCATGCTCATACATCCTTATATGATTGTATCCGCTATATCCATCCATGAATGAGAACATGCCGTGTCCGCTGGTAGCATATACTAGCATGTCGATGTTAGGTAGAGGAAAATTATCTTTAGGGCAGCATCTGTTCAAGTCTCTGAAATCCACGCAGCACCTGATCTGCCCATTTTTCTTTTTCCTGGAACCACATTAGCCAACCAGGTCGGATGATGAATGGGTTTAATGCAGCCGGCAGCTAGCAACTTCTGAATCTCAGTCTTGATTTGCTCTTCTACCTCGTGCCTGAATTGCCTCGGAGATTGCTTGACCGGCTTGGATCCAGGTATGACATGTAGATGATGGGAAACCAATTTTTCATCTAAATCGGGCATTTATTCATACGTCCAAGCAAATATGTCCTGGTATTCTTTTAGAAGTTCCACAAGATTCGTGCGTTCGTCCATACACAAGGTTGAGCTGATAGATATAGGCCTAGGAGATTCCTCATTCCCGATGTTAACGATTTCGAGCTCATCAGTTGTGGAATTGGTTCCATCTTGCAGCTGTCGTGGAGCATCTAGCACTTTTTCTTGTGGCCCGTCGTTGTTGTAGCATTTCGTTAGGCGGAGAGACTGGGTAACAGTCTCCCCTGCTAATTGCTAACAGCGGCGTCGGTACACGGTCTTCCCTTTCTGGTCCCGGCTTGCCACAAAAGTTCGTTCCCTCTTAGTGTGAGCGTGGGTCGCGGCTTCACATGATGAATAAGTATTGGGACGTGCATCATGGGGTTCAGCCTTCAATGATGCAAGTCGGTCCTCTTCCTGGATTGACGCCCATGTGGGGAATGGGATGCAACGAACTTTGTCTGATTCTTCGTGTGGAGCTTCTCTTGGTTCAAACAATTCTACTCCACATATTGGTGCATAAGGAGAAAATGATGCAAGAATACGAATAACTTCTTTATTCAGCATAGTCTTCAGGCATTGGTGATACGTTGAGGGGACGATCTTATTGTCATGAAGCCATGGTCTCCCCAGTATCATATGGTAATCCGGCTCATTTTCTATGACTTCGAATTTCACCTTTGATTGGACGAGCCCTACAGATAAATTTAGATTGACATACCCGTACGTGTTGGTTTGGTTTCCTTCAAAGTATGTCATCGTGGTAGGCTGTCGCATGATCTTGCTTGGGTGGACCTTGGCCGTCCTGAGCGTCTTGAGAGTAATCACATTTGAAGACGCTCCCGTGTCGATGAGGGCCCTCTTGAACTCTGAATCCTTGATACGTGCAGTAACGTGTAGGGCCCGGTTGTGACCTTCTTCCGCCATCATGTCTTCTTCTGTAAATGTAACATTTTTGATGCTTTTGAGGCTTCTGGATGCAAAGGAGTTAAATGCACGTCCAGGGCTATCTGGTTGATTGCAGCAAACGTCTCCGCCCGCTGATTCTTCGAGAGGTGTAAAAGTTCGTATAAACTTTCCACTAGAGAAGCCACTTCCTGATCCACTGGCCTCTGGTTCATAGTGAAACTATTGAACTGAGGAGGATCGTTGCGAGGATCAGTCCCTAGTGTAGAGATCTCCGTGACACGAGAACCGCTCATATCTGATATCATCTTGATGAGGAGATCGAGTACGCCGTTTATTGTTTCTTTGATCAGGTCCATGTTCCTCGTGTGAATCTCCTGCACCTGTGCTAACTCGATCAATGTTGGGATTCTTCCAGTTACACCATCAATTACATCGTTGGGAATCTTCATTGGAAGAATTTCGGCCGGGATTTGAATTTGTTTTGGGAGTCCTAAGACCAACCATTTTGAAAATCAACCAAATGGGATTGGGTATCGAAAAAATTGACTTTACAACCGAGAGATTAATCTCCCACTGTGGTCGACAATTGTTTATGGGTGAAAACTGTTTCTGCGGTTTTGGGTAAATTTGGGTATGTGTGGATGAGAAACGAATCTAAACCTTGAATAAATGCACTGCACCGGAGTGCTTTTGATTCGAGAGATCAATCTGTACAATTCTGGCATAAACCACGGCCGTTCCAGACTTGCTTCGGTCACAAAGTGAAGGAGATAGGGTTGATCTTAGGGAGGGAAGCGAAGAAGGTGTTGAGATTATGAAGGTGTTGGCTGTTTATGACTTGTATCAGAATGTTGAACTGGCTTGCACAATGAAAGCTATCAGTTCTGGGTGTTTTCAGGATACCGATTACAACACTTGGTTTTTTCTGTGTTGTTTGAAGATAGGTCGAAGAACCTATTTATACAAGTCATTGAGCGCAACCCTTCATCTCGTAGGAAGTGGAGGAAGTGGAGTGATGGAGTAGTGGGGTCGTGTGTGAGTGATTGTCACACGATCACGCCTTTGCCCACTTCTCTCATCATCGTTAACCGTCCATGCATCCTGACACGTTCTTGTAATGGCGCGTTGCACGCTGCACGCTGTAAACCGCCAGACCAATACCCCAGTAAGTATCCCCCAGTTTGTGACATGCTTGATGTCTCGAATGAGCGGATCATGGGACCCACCGCAGGAAATAGCATACGGTGCTAAGTTAAATAACTAAGTTATTTAAGAAATTGATATTCATGAAATATCGTGTATACTATCATGTATACTCGATGCATGTAATGCTTCGAAAACAATCAATACGTATGAAGCATCGCTGTTTTAAAGCTTAACCGAATAAGTCACGGATTAAGCATCTTAAAATAGCATCACGTCCAACCATCTTCGAGTGATCATTTGCAGGCCGCATGGGCGAGCCATCCCCTAGTCGATCACTCCCTACGGAAGAGTGGCGGACAATGATCATCAAGGTGCTTTATTAGCCGCTTAACCCTTAATCTAGTCTGTCTGACCAAGCTGGCAAAGTTGGACAGACGATATGGTCTACGGCATATATCTACGACCGTTGTTGAAATTTGGGGTTTTTAAGAGGTGCGCAAGCATCACTCTTTGGCTTGACCGAATTCAAGCATGGGCGTTATTTTTGGTGGGTGTAGGATCAGAATATCGCGACATCAATACTTCGCGAGATTAATAAACGACAGCATTGCGAAATGTCGCAAATGAGTAATATAAATGAATGATTTGAATGACGATAGCCAAAACACGAGAAAGATGTGAAGACCTAGTGAGATTTAGGATAGTTGCGAGATTATATAATTGTACACTTGCGGTATTTCGCAAGTCATTCCCAAAAAAAATAAAGGACAACTTATTTTGTCGTCCAATGTGTAATACCCTATATAAGGAGTCGAACAGGACTGTTGAAGGGATCTTTTTTCGAGTGTTAGGCAAGTCATTAGGAGAGAGAAAGTTTGTAGTGATTGTAATTTCTTTAGCTCTTTTCCATTTTATCTTGTAAACATTCAAGGAATTAATCAATAAAAATCATTATTGTTCATCTTCAAATGTCTTAGTTGTGTGGATTCTTGTGAGGGGTGTAGTGTAGGATTTCCTGCAACTACTTATTGGCGCTAGAAACAGGGAGCTATTGAAGATAAGAGATTGGATATTGTTACTAAAATCGTTCAAATCAAGAATATGATGGATAAATTGGAGAAAGCCAGAATCAAAGAGAGTAATGGAGAATTAGAATGCAGCATGATTACGAAAACAATGGTTAATGAATTTCATGAAAATATCAGAGGGAGAATACACAAAAGAGATTTTGAAGGAAAGAAAATTATAACAGCAAAGAAGGCGTTACCCTTAAAAGAATGGGAAAAACAGAAGATTATGTTCATAGCAGCAGAGATACCAAGAGAGAATTTAAGCCACACGACTCCGCTAGTGATTTCAATAAACGCAAGCAAGGAAGAAGGAAAACCAACAAAGACAAGTGGAAGAATGGGCAATAAATAGAACTTTGGTGGACACAGGGAGTTCAGTGAATATAATGTTTTATCATGCTTATAGAGAATTGGGGTACAAAATTGAAGAAATGACTTCCGCAACATATCATATCTATGGTTTCGGCAAATCCATAACAAAACCTAAAGGGGAAATAAAAATAAAAATACGAATTCTGTTGGGAGAAATTGAAACACATGTGACGTTATGTGTAGTGGATATGGAATCACCATATAACATGCTGTTGGGGAGACCATGGATACATGCAATAAAAGCTGTAGCATCAACATTTCATCAATGTGTCAAATTTCCTATACCGAGTGGAATTGGCAAAATCAGAGGAGATATCGATAAAGGAAGGATATATCATCAAATCGAAGTAAAACATTATGAAGAACAGGTGAAGAGGCGAAAAGATCGCAAGAAGATGACAAAAGCAGCGAAAAAGGAAGAAGAATTTAGAACTTACATGATAAGAGCAGAAGAAGGAAAAGGAATATGTGGTGAAGAAAATGAACTTGAAGGAAGTAAAAGGACCAACGCCCATGGGAGAACCGAAGGCTAGCTACATCTTGCGGTGAGAACCAACAAAGGAAGTGAATATTGGAACTAAAGAAGAACCCAAGATGTTAAAAAATGGGACTAAAATGGAGGCAGATGAGGAAAGAGAGACTATTGATTTGTTGCGAGATTATAAAGATATCTTCGCGTGGGATATGGATAAGATGCCTGGAATAGATCCATCTGTAGCCTTCCATAAATTAGAAATTGATAAAAATGCAAGACCATTCAAGCAGAGAATTAGAAAAATTACAACAGCATATCATCCTCAAATAGAATAAGAGTTACAGAGATGCTTGACGTAGGAATTATTAGACAAGCAAAATATCCCAGTGGATAGCAAATATGGTCATAGTCCCAAAGAACAAAAAAGGGATAAGAATTTGCATAGATTTTACCGATCTAAACAAAGCTTGTCCAAAAGATAGTTTTCCTTTGCGGATATTCCGCAAATGGTTGAGTCGTCAGCCAGCGGGAAATGAAAGGATATCCTCTCTTGATGGATACAAGGGATACAATCAAATTCCTCTCATTTGAAAAAAGACCAAGAGCATCTTTGCCTTTTTTGCTCCAAGAGGGTTATCTTGTTACACAAAAATGCCATTTGGCTGCGAAATCTTTGGAGCAACATACCAAAGGATGGTAGAAAAAGTGTTCGAAAAATGGATACATAAAACACTAGAGGTATATGTGGATGACATGTTAATAAAAAGTAAAGAAGCAACGAGATCATGTACGGGATTTGAAGGAAATTTTGAACAAATGAGGCATTTCAACATCAAAGTAAATCCAGGAAAAATGTACTTTTGGGGTGGCATCTGGAAAATTTTTAGGATACATTGTGTCAAAAGAAGGAATACAAGTCGATCCAGAGAAAGTACAAGAAATTCGCGATATGCCGACACCAGCAACAATGAAAGATGTGCAAAAGTTAAATGGACTATTAGCTTCGCTAGGAAGATTCATCTCGCGATCATCTGATAAGTGCAAGCATTTTTTCAACATACTTAAAAAGGGAGCGAAATTTAGGTGGACAGATGTATGTGAAAAGGCGTTACAAGGAACAAAAGAACATTTAATGGATATATCAATCTTACAAAAAGTAGAACCAGGGGAAGAATTACTAATTTACCTTGCGACAACCTCGCATGCACTAAGCGCAGTATTACTCCGAATGGACGCAGGAGTGGAAAAGCCAATCTATTACATCAGCAAAACATTCAATGCCGCGGAGAAAAATTATTCAAAAATTGAAAAACTAATCTTAGCATTAGTTTACGCAACATTTAAACTTCGCATCTACTTCGAAGCACATATGGTTAAGGTAATGACAAAAGTACCAATTGAGTCAGTAATGAAAAATTCAAAAGGTCGGGGAAGGGTTGAAAGATGGAATGCTCAAGTAAGTTATTGCAAACTCAAATATGAAATACTATCCTCACCCAAATCACAAGTTGTTGCAGACTTTTTAGAAGAATTTCCATTAGAAGAAGATGAAGCAGTGGAAGAAATGATGGATATAGAATAAGAACATGGAAATCCAAGGGATTTATTAACTGAGCCAAACAGATGGGAAATATTGGTAGATGGATTGTCAAATGGAGAAGGTAACGGAATTGGGATCATTGTAATTTCGCCAGAAGGCAATAAAATGGCTTTTTCTTTCAGATTGGAATTTGCATCTACCAACAATGAAACAGAGTATGAAGCTATAATACATGCTTTGCGATTTGCAATAGAAATGAAGTTGGAGAATGTAAGAGTCACCAGTGATTCCCGATTAGCTATTCGCCAGATAAAAGAAGAATATACTACAAATGAACCATCAATGAAAAAATACAAAAAACTTGTTGAAGAATTATCGGCGAAGATACCAAAAATAAAATGGAGACACATATCAAGAAGAGACAATAGACTCGCGGATGCTTTTGCTTTTATATCAAGTATGATGACAGACCCAACTGCGAGATGCATAAAAATACAGACACTTCCTATCACCGTCAATCAATAAAGAGGAAGAAGAAGAAGCGGAAGTAATGCTCATAGAAGATGGAACACAAAGACCCTATTGCGAAGATTGGAGAACAAAACTTCATGCTTATCTAATGAAAGGAGAAACGCCAAGAAATAGATTAGAGATGCACAAATTAAAAAGCCGTGCAACAAATTATGAATTACGAGACGGGGTGTTATACCGAAGATCCTTTAATGGACCCTCGCTTAGATGTTTAACACGAAAAGAAGGAGACGCAGTGCTAAAAATGTTACACAGTGGGGATGCTGGCAATCATAGTGGCGGAAGGTCTTTAGCACATAAGGCGAAAATGCAAGGCTATTATTGGCCATATATGCATGAAGATGCGAAACAAATATCAAGACGTTGCGAAGATTGTCAAAGGCACGGAAAGAAAATACATGCACCAGGAGCACCATTAACTTCTTCAACAAGTGTATGGCCTTTTGGAAAGTGGGGATTAGATATTGTAGGACCATTTTTACAGTGCACGAGGCGGAGGAGATATCGATTGTCGCTCTGATTATTTCACAAAGTGGGCGAAGTAAAAGCGAGACAACACATTCGCGATAAAGATATTTTTACCTTCATATTCGAAAACATAATATGCAGATTTGGAATTCCAGCAAAGTTGGTATCTGACAATGGGAAACAGTTTAAGGGACAAAATATAGAATTGCTGCTTAATGCATTTCAAATAAAATGTGGGAAGTCAACTCCTTTATACCCGCAGGCCAATGGACAGGCGGAAGCAACAAATAAAACAATCGCAGATATACTGAAGAAGAAGTTAGAAGGACATAATAGAGCATGGTGTGAACAATTGCATAATGCAGTATGGGCTTACAATACAACAAGGCGAGAAGCCACGGGAATGTCGCCATTTTGTCTAACATATGGAGTTGAAGCTGTACTTAGACGAAGTTATTATTCCAACAACAAAGAGAGAAGCTTGGGAGAAAAATTTTAGTGCGGGTAACATTTTGGTTAAATTAGATGAATTAGAGGAAAACAGAGAAAGAGCACTACAGCATATGGAAAATTACCAGCGAAGATTAGCCAGAGAATATAATAAATGTATCAAGACACGCGAATTTCAACCAGGTGATATGGTATTGAGAGAAACACCAATATATCAGCGAGAAAGTGGTGGCAAGTTGGCGAAAAAGTGGGATGGACCTTATATCATCAAGGAGATAGTTGGAACAGGGGCATATAGATTAATGGATCCTGAGGGCAAAGATGTGGGCCAAAGATTGGATAGACCATGGAATAGATTGTATCTCAAGAAATATTACCCATAGAAGATGGAAGGGAAAGAATAAGTTGCGAAATATTGAATGGAAGAAATGAAATGAATTCATATGAAATGTTCCTGCGATAGAGTGATTGCGAAATTGCATAAAATAAAGAAAGAATGTGCGAATATCTCGCAAATAAAATAACAAGAGATAATCAAAAATGAATGATTGAACGAATTGACGAAATGAAAGAATGAGTGAATGGGACGAACCTTTATGGCGTACACCTAGTTCGCGAATGATATTTCGTAAGAGGCAAATGTAAGACCTAAAGTGCGTCATATAAGGGGGTATCTCTTGACATGGCTCGGGGGAAAAGGTTACACCGCCCCGGAACCTGAGTCATGAAAATTTGGGGTCAATAAAGCCCATCCGGGAGATACCTTGGATTTCCAACTATATATATAAGGTTATACCTTGGTTGGACGACCGAGGGTCTCTTCCAAGGAGTCGGTGTATGACCAAGGCGCCGAGGTACAGTTGAGCCAAGAGTGCACAGGGCATTTCAAGTGTCTCGGCCATTCTTGGCAAGTCTTGGCACATCTTGCACTCTACCGAAGAAAACTCCACTTAGGGTGCGATCTCGTAACCATAAGCCCTATAGGTATAAGGGATAAGAGGCTGCGAAAACAACTGGTTTTTGTTAAGACCGGATGGGAGGAGCTAGTCTTGTATGGCCGATGTACGCCTCCTTGAAGGGGCAACCAGGGAGATGATAAGGGCGGCACCCTCCATTAGGGAGCTGATAAGTGTCTTAAGACGCAAATGTCATGAGGCTCCATTTTCGCAAGAAAATTTAGGCTTGTCATATTTGTGCGATGATCCTGAAGAGGCAATAATACTAACGCGAGGGTAAGACGAGATCAATGGGTCTTTACATGAAAGTGTAAAGACGTCCTGAGATTTCGTCGCAAAGACGGCAATGTCATGGGGCTTTACGTTCGCAAGAATATTTAGGCCTGTGTTGATGGTGGATTTTCATTTAAGGTTAAAATTGTAAAAACCAGAAAATCATGCGCTGACATCTTGTAAAAGATAAAGCCATTAATAAGTGTTGGATACTCCCTCACTTAATTCACCTAGAATGGAGCATGTGACAACAATCCCATTCTGTGAATACATGAAATTCATCCAGGATGGAGCATGTAGCAACAATCCCATATACCCTGTGAATTTCTAGCATTATTAATTAATGCGCAATCAGCCTTGTATTTCCTGTACTCATTATCAGTGCGGCATGACGGTCGAGTGTTTCTCTTACTGAGCAACACGAACCTCCAAGCATTATAATGAAACCATGTACGAAATACCCGTACAGGCTGACTCTCGGTGTGTTATACTAGCCCGATTGAGCCCCTCTCGGTGTGTTATATGATAGCAAAAGAAATAAGCTTTTCCTATGTTCTAATCTGCAAGTGCACAGAGCCAATGGAGGCAGTGGCAAGCACAGGTCTTTCCACAGGGAACTAGAGTATGCTAAGTTATTCTAAGGTTTCTTTACTGTTTTGGTGATGAGTGAAAAGTGACAATGAAACAAAGGTTTTTGTTTAAAGTCTTAAGACCGAGATGAAGGTGTGATAGTGAACAAAGGCAATATGAAAAGCAAAGTAAAGTACAACCGATGGTTTAGTGGTACTAGGATTATCAAATCCACCACTCGATTCAAGTTATGTTATTCAACTTGTTTGAATGCTCTTTCTACAGATAAGAGGAGTGTGTCAAGCTTTACTTATCTTAAAGTTTCACCAAATGATAGTTTAGTCTTTCAGCTAAGTATGCTAATTCAGAGCACTAGTTGTCTATTTAAGAACAACTAGTCAAGGGTTAGCAAAAGTGGTTTAAGCTAGGGCTGACATCTTGCACTCAATGAGTTATCCTAACTACAATGGATACATGGCATCCATTGTGAGAGCAAGGCAATGAAAATGCTAGAATTAACTATCTTATCTTTTAAAACATACATGAAGAAAATCAAATAAAGTTGAACTGAGAACAACATAAATTAGGGTTTCATGTCAATCCCTAGTAATTGTAAATTAGCCCATGTGAAAATATTAAACAAGAGAATTAAATTTAATTACAAACTAAACATGAACCCTAAAAATGAAACTAAAACTCGACTCGACCCTCTTTTCCTCTCCCAAAACTCTCTTTTATAACAAACAAGCACTCCAAAATCAAAAAGACCCGAGTACCCAAACTCGACTTTGCTCCCTTGCCTCTCTCCTCGAATCGAACATGCGGAGTGGTTGGAAGAAAACCCTAGCTTCAACTTTTCTCTCACCTAGCTTCTAAGATAAAAAGAAGCTATGAGATAGAAAAATCGAAGCAAGGGTGGCGGATAAGGGGCTAGAGGAGTTGTTGGTGGCTATGGTGGCGAGTGGGGGTGATGGAAGAGGAGATGGTGGCGGTTCGGTGAAAGGGGCGTGGGTGAAGGAGGTGGAGGTATGGGCTGGGTAGGGTTTCTACGATGAAGGTATGGAGATGAAAGAGAAGAAAGAGAAGAAAATGTGTGCGGTTGATGGGGGTATAGGTATAGGCGGTTTTGATGTGAGCGGGTGCATCAATGCTTGATGGGAAGGCCACGAGCGTTGGATGGAGCCGAGGAAGATCCGAACGGCCAAAGGCGGTTTTGAGGTGACTTGATGTGAAGCGGGAGTATCAAGACTTGATATGCGATGAAGCAGCGAGCGTAGGATGTATCTAGATGAGATCTCAACGGCTTGGAGCGTATGGGCTCGGATCCGGGTCGCGGGTCCGGTCTAGCTCAAGCCCATGTCTTGTAGATGAGTTGCTACTTGTTGGGTTGCAACCATTATGCCTTGGCTTTGGCTTTCGCTCCATAGATGCTCGACTCCAATTCTTCGCTCTTTGGCTCCTCGATTCTCCGAGCTTTATTTATTACCTAAAAACACAAAATTAATTAATACAAATATTTATTCTTGAAAACAAAGAAAATACGAGAACTGGGATAATATCTGATTTATGAGCACAAAAGATGAGTAAATGCCAATAAAAAGGTGTATAAATATGCAATATTTGGCACTCATCAAATACCCCCAAACCTGAATTTTACTTGTCCTCAAGTGAAACAAAAATGAAGAAATCCTAACTATACCACTGTCGTAGGTCTCTCGAATGCATTTAGCGTATGCACTAAGCCTTTAAACCCCTAGGTGTCCCTAGTGGACGAGTTGTAGTCTCGTGAGGGTTTACAAGAGGTGTACCCACAAAACCTTCTCCAACTTCAGAGCGTAAAAGAGTCTCAAGCATCCAAGGAGCTATGAGTATATAGAGTTTCTGCATGCTAGTAACAAGAAGTTAGAACTACTAAAGAACGCATTCTCATCCTTAAGTGCTGAGCGAGAAGTAACCATACCATATGAAAGAATTCGGATTCGATTGTGATCATAAGCCTCGACTTCGCCTCACCATTAGGGTTTTATGATAATTGCACTCAAAAAGATCGCTTTTTAGTCTCTCATGTGTGCAGGCAGGAATAAAGAGAGAAATCCCGCACACGTTGTAGGTAAGAAGGCTAACCTTCGAAATAAAACTGGAGACTCCACAAAAGTGTGGACAAAAAGAATCTTTTTCTCGATGATCTCTAAGGAAGGAAATCAACCATTAGCAAGGGTGGGAGTACTCACTACCTTTTCACCCGATCGGCAATTAATATCACTCTCTCATAAGAACCATAGAAACGTCTTCAATCTTCGGTCTTCGGTCTTCGGTCTTCAAATGTTGATGACGAACTTCTAAACTTCACAAAACTTGACAATTTTTAACTTTTCTACTCAATTTCCTTGTTACTTGGAATTTTCTTCTTTACCATGGTGGTATCAAAACTAAGAAAATAAACTACAATTTTTTTTTTTTTTTTTTTTTTTTTTTTTTTTTTTTTTTTTTTTGAAGTTTTTTTTTTTTTTTTTTTTTTTTTATCTTAAACTTACTATATACATTAATTGAAAATAAAAACAGTAAAACTACTAACTCCATGGATGAAGGACTATATCACACAATTTCCATAACTTGTATTGTCTTGATTTTACAAACTTCATTAATTCTCATCCTATTTTCTTTTCTTTTCTTTGTTGCACGTAACCTTGGACTATATCAACTTTTCTTCAAATATTCGATGTTGCTCCGCTTTGCTGACGATGATGTGTTTCTATGGATCTTGCTGATTGAGAGAGAGAGTGATGTTAACTGCAAATCGATATTTAGAAGGAGTTTTCATCTTTAGATGTCACCCTCATGATTGACGGAATTAGCACTCAAGAGATCAAAAGTAGTGCTGAAAGTGGTGCGAAGTTGGGTAGCTCACCATTCCTACCCGGAATTGACGTACGGTGACACACACTCTAAAAGCTTTTCTAGAAAGTCACAAAGAGTGAAGGTCGGTACCTCGCTTGATGTAAAATGGGTAGTCTCCACTATGGTTGATCACAATTCTACTACCGAATATCTAAACAAAGACACCTAATTCGCCCTCAGGGGTATGGTTAAATCCGACTTTAACGCTCTAATCAACTAAGGAACCCGATTGCGTTCTCCAAGACTTCCAAGTTCTTGTTATTTCGGTCAGACTCTCTATGTAAACATAGCTAAAAGCATGCTAGTGACTCTAAAATCTCTAAAAGTTGGAGGTTTTTCATGCAAGTATTTACAAAGAGTTTTTTTTTTTTTTTTTTTTTTTTTTTTTTAAAGAAAGACTAAAAACTCTACATGCAAATGTATGTACCCCAAACCTAAATTAAACATTGTCCTCAATGTGTCAACAGATAATAAGAATTTAAAAAAGTCACATACCGAGAGAACTATGTTAAATAAAGAAAAGGGAAGAGATTACCGGATGTACAAGGGTGTTGCTAAACCATAGAAAGATGAATGCTTTGAAAGCAAACAATCACGAGCGCAAGACAAAAAGGTTGGTTAGCACACATCAAAATTATGCAAAAAGAAAAAGAAAAGGGAAAGATGATGGATGTTTAGTCCATAAGTATGTACACAAGTGAACTAGATCAGTCCACATAGATGGGGTCTTCCAAGTCAACGGTCTCAACTTCGGTGGAATATGCTCCAGAAATGGTTTCAATCTCTGACCATTGACTTTGAAAATGTTCTTGTTTGCTGGGTTTTCAACTTCTACAGCTCCATGTGGGAAAACGGTACGTACCACGAATGGTCCAGACCATCGGGAACGTAGCTTTCCTGGAAACAAATGCAACCTAGTGTTGTACAATAAAACTTTTGACTCGGGGTGAAAGACTTGCGCAGAGAATGCGCTTGTCGTGAAACACCTTCATTCTATGTTTGTACGTTTTGGCACTATCATATGCATCGTTTCTCAATTCTTCTAACTCATTGAGTTGAAGTTTCCCTACGGTACCGACTTTATCAAGATCAAAATTCAGCTTTTTCACAAATTTCAAGTATGCACGGTGTTCTAACTCAACAGGTAGATGACATGCTTTTCCGTACACAAGTTCTGTAAGGAGACATCCCAATGGGAGTCTTGTATGCAGTCCTATAGGCCCATAAAGCATCATTTAAACGCAAAGACCAATCTTTCCTAGAAGGATTGACGGTCTTCTCAAGAATATGCTTAATTTCCCTATTAGAAACTTCTACTTGGCCACTTTGGTTTGAGGATGGTAAGGTGTTGCGACCTTATGAGTGATTCCATACTTGCGCACTAGTGATTCAAAGGGTCTATTGCAGAAATGACTACCTCCATCACCGATTATCGCTCTCGGGGTTCCAAAACGGGAGAAAATGTTCTCCTTAAGAAAAGAAAGAACAACTTTATGGTCGTTGGTTTTGGTTGCAATGGCCTCTACCCACTTAGAGACATAATCGATGGCTACAAGGATGTACAACTTACCTTCGAGAATTCGGAAATGGACCCATGAAATCAATGCCCCAAACATCAAACAGTTCAACAATCAATATGGGTTGTAAGGGCATCATGTTTCTCCTAGATATACTTCCTAGTTTTCGGCATCGGTCACAAGCAACACGAGAATGCATGGCAATCCTTAAACAAGAGTGTTGGCCAATAGAAACCGCTTTGCAAGATCTTTGCAGCGAGTTTTCTTGGCACTAAAGTGGCCTCCACAAGCATGGTCATGACAGAAAGAGATGACGTCCCTTTGTTGAATTGGGGACACATCTCCTAATGATTTGGTCTTGGCAAGTACTTAAACAAATATGGGTCATCCCAAAGGAAATGTTTAACTTCAGCCAAGAACTTAGCACGGTCTTGTTTAGACCAATGCAAGGGCATTCTACCCGTAGCAAGGTAGTTGACAATATCAAGAAACCATGGCATTTCAGCCACAAGCATCAATTGCTCATCGGGGAATGATTCCCTAATCAACATGCACTCATCGAAGATTCAACATTCAACCTAGACAAGTGATCGGCAACAACATTTCTCGACCCTTTCTTATCTCGAATTTCGAGGTTGAACTCTTGTAGCAAGAGTACCCATCGAATTAGACGAGCCTTAGCATCTTTCTTAGAAAGAAGATATCTCAATGCAAAGCATGATCGAGAATAAATGATGACCTTAGACCCTATCAAATAAGATCTAAACTTGTCTAATGCAAACACAATGACTAGTAACTCCTTCTCAGTAGTGGAATAATTCAATTGAGCATCATTAAGGGTTTTACTAGCATAGTAGATCACGTATGGAAGTTTGTCTACTCTTTGGCCTAAAAAGGCTCCTACAAAGATAGTCGGACGCATCACACATAATCTCAAATGGTAATGACCAATCGGGGGTCGACTATAGGGCGGATGTAAGGAGAGCCTTCAAGTAACTCCCATGATTCCTTACAAGAATCATCAAAGACAAATGCAACATCTTTTGCAAGAAGATTGCATAAAGGTCGTGAAATTTTACTAAAGTCTTTGATGAATCGGTAAAAACCCGCATGGCCTAGAAATGATCTAATGTCCCTCACGTAACGAGGTTGAGGCAATTGTTGAATGAGATCTACCTTGGCTTTGTCTACTTCTATGCCTTTTTCCGAGATGATATGCCCTAGAACAATGCCTGAATTAACCATAAAATGGCATTTTTCCCAATTCAAGACCAAACTCTTCTCCTTACACCTAACTAGCACACATGTGAGGTGATGCAAACACTCATCAAATGAAGATCCAAACACAGAAAAATCATCCATAAAAATCTCAAGGAATTTATCTACCATGTCGGAAA
The DNA here is from genome assembly GCA_023531295.1 of Papaver armeniacum. Classification (NCBI taxonomy): domain Eukaryota; kingdom Viridiplantae; phylum Streptophyta; class Magnoliopsida; order Ranunculales; family Papaveraceae; genus Papaver; species Papaver armeniacum. The sequence continues at coordinate 124,412 of JAJJWW010014750.1, forward strand.
AAATGCTCATCATGCAACGTTGAAAAGTAGCGGGTGCATTGCACTGACCCAAAAGGCATACGACGATAAGCAAATGTTCCATAAGGACATGTAAATGTGGTCTTTTGTTGGTCTTGGGTGCTATGTGAATTTGGTTGTAGCAGAATAGCCATCTAAGAAGCGGTAGTACTTATGTTTGGCTAACCTTTCCAAAGATTTGGTCAATGAAGGGAAGGGGAAAATGGTCTTTCTTGGTTACCGTGTTCAATTTTCTATAATCAATACATACTCGCCACCCAGTGGTCACACGGGTGGGAAGTAGCTCATTCATCTCGTTTTGAACTACAGTAATGCCAGACTTCTTGGGTACTACCTGAATAGGACTGACCCACTGGCTATCAGGGACGGGGTAAATGATACCCGCGTCAAGGATTTCAGAATCTCACCCTTGACAACATCTCTCATGTTGGGGTTAAGTCTCCTTTGCATTTCCCTAGATGGTTTGGTGTTCTCCTCAAGGTTTATGTGGTGCATGCAAATTGTGGGACTTATACCCTTGAGATCGGAGATGGTCCAACCTAAGGCTCCTTTATGCTCTTGAAGTACTTCTAGGAGTCTACTTTCTGTTCCGTGTCTAAACATGATGCAATAATCACGGGTAAAGTCTCGAAGGACCTAAGAATGCATACTTCAAGGTATCGGGTAAAGGTTTCAAATCAAGCTTAGGTGGTGTGTCAAGAGGTGGGGCGGATGTGGTATCGAGAGAGTGGAAGAGTTTCCACGCATTCGCCATTTGGCAATATCCATGGGTGGCACGAGACTCAAGCAAAGAGTGGACCTCACTAATGTACTCGAATCGAAGAGATCTAAGTCAAAATTGTCTAAACATGCTTGCACGGGGTCCACCTGACAAAATGTCGGGCAATGAGTCTTGAATCGACTCTCAATCATGTTAACCTCGTGCAATTCATCATCATCACACTCTATGGGTTGTTGGTTCACACGAAAGACATTCGGTTCTACGGTCATGTTGCCAAAAGACAAATTCAATATCCCGCTACGACAATTTATGATAGCGTTTGACGTTGCCAAGAAGGGACGTCCTAAGATAACGGGAATATGATTTTCGGGATTTTGCACAAAGTTGGGTATCCAACACAATGAAGTCCACAGGGAAATAAAATTTATCAACCTTGATTAGCACATCTTCAACGATTCCCGAGGGACTCTCACGAGATCTGTCCGCTAATTGTAGCGTGACAGAGTGGGTTGCAATTCCCCAAGACCTAACCGCACATACACGAGAATATGGCAAAGAGGTTCACACTAGCTCCTAAGTCCAATAAAGCTTTTACGATTGTATGCTCACCTATAGTACAAGAGATAGTCGGGCTACCCGGGTCTTTAAACTTAGGTGGGGTTTTGTTTTGAATAATTGAACTTACTTGCTCGGTGAGAAAGGCACGCTTATGCACATGAAGCTTTCGCTTTTGTGTGCAAAGGTCCTTTAAAAACTTAGCATAGGCAGGTATTTGCACGATTGCTTCGAGAAATGGAATGTTTATGTTAACTCTTTTGAACAATTCCAACATCTCGTTGTATTGAGGTACCCCCTTTCTGTTGCACCAACCGTTGTGGAAATGGAGCAACAGAACATGACTTGGCACAGGAACATCTATATTAGTAGGACTCTTGGTTTTCTCAATGGGCTCGATTCTTTCTCTACGGTAGATGTTTCCGGTGGTGTTGTGTGTACTTGGGAGTCGATGTAGACTCGCTTGAAGGTGGTACACCTACATGGTTCTCAACAATTCTACCACTACGGAGAGTGGTGATGCATTTGCTTGACTATGTGAAGTTTCATTGCGGGTAGAGGAGCCCGCTTGAAACACGATCTTTGGATTTTGTAGGGGTTGACTAGGGAATTTTCCTTTCTCTCTCTCATTCAATGCATCACAGATTTGCCCTATCTTAAGATCTAGGGTTGTGAGACGTTGGTCGGTAGTTTTCTCAAGTTTTGAAAGACCTTGGGTCAACAGAATGACACCTGATCTTCCAAGCTAGTCTTTTTCTCTACCGGTACTGAGGGGGTGGTTGTACTTGGGGGTTTCTAGGATATGAGTATCCTTGGTTGTTATGTGTTGGTCCCCCTTGTACAGGTCCCTTGGACCATGAGAAGTTAGGGTGATTCCTCCACCCTGGGTTGTAGGTTTGAGAATAAGGGTTGTTCTCTTGTCTCGGTACAATGCATTGGCTTGCTCGGACTTGGACTCTTGAAATGCATATAAACCGGACAACTGTCCACTAAATGGTCGAGAACTATGGCATGCGGCACAAGTGGCCTTATCAATTTGGTCACGGAGAGTAGGGGCATTAGATTTTACATTCTTTTCCAACTCAAGCATTTCTATTCTCAGGGCCAAAGATGCCATTTTTGCATTTCCCTCAAAGTCGACTCTATTCTATGAACATTTTGTACAGGGGTAGTCCGTTTCGGTTCTCGGATGGACTCCCATGATTGAGTCTTTTCAGCGACTTCGATTAGAAAAGCCCAAGCGTCATCGGCACTCTTGTCAACAAATGCACCATTGCACATTGACTCGATTGTGGTTCGGGTTCTAACATCTAGACCCTCATACAATATTTGCACGAGTCTCCATTTTTCAAAACCATGGTGGGGACATTGGAGTAATAATTCATTGAATCTCTCCAAGTACTTTGCTAGAGTTTCGTCTTTCTAATTGCACAAAACCATTTAGACTTTGGCGAATTGCCGCATCTTATGGTTTGGGAAAAACTTTTGAAAAACTCCTTTGTGAGTTCATCCCGTGTTCTAATGGATTGTGGTTGTAGAGCATGTAGCCAAGACTTGGCTTTGTCTTTCAGAGAAAAAAGGAACAGTCTCAATTTGAGGGACTCATCTGTCATTTGGTTAAAACGCAGAGTCCCACAAATATCCTCAAAGTCCCTCACGTGATGGTAGGGGTTCTCGGATTGACCCCTCTAAACACGGGTAGCATATTAATGATGCTTGCTTTCGGTTCAAATTGACAAGCATCATTTTGGCGTAACGATGCAAGAGGGCTGGCTTGCTCTAGTTGGGTACATGTAGTCCTTGAGACTACGGGGTTGGTTGAGTTCCTCACCCATGGTTTCGATTCGGATGGGCTCTCTCGATGGAATTGGGCTTTCTGTTGAAGAACTAGGTATGCTAACGATTTCGTCGGGGCGGATTCTCACTAATCGATTTGTTTGGTCTCTAAAAGACACAATCATAGCCTAGTATGCGCCTAGCATGTTAACACACCAACAAGTTCAACACACAAAAATAAAACTCAAAAATAACCCACAAAAACAAAACTAAAACCCAAGAGATTGGTTATTGGTATTGTAAGGCCCAAAGAGAGTAGGTTGGTTCCAGCCCAAAAGGTGTGGGTTTGATTGTTTGTAAGGATTGATTTGGGTTCAGTTTGAATTGTTGGGTTTAGAAAGGTACAGTTGTTTTGTGGTGTTGGGCTTGGTTTTGTGCAAGCCCGAAATGGGTTGATAATGCACACGACCCTTAGTTGAGATGAGCCCAGGTTTGTGGTTTTGGTTTTTAAGGATGCACAGCCCAGATTTGTGGTGTCAAGGTTTAGTGGAATGGCAAGCCCAAAATGGGTTTTAGCTTGAATAGCTCAGGTTATGTGACCCCAAAGATGGTTGAAGGCAAATTGCCAGGCCAGTGGGGAGAAAGTTTGCTGGCCACAGGGTTTGTTGTTGCAGAGTTTGACAACGCAAATGAGCACAGCGCAGCCTGGTAGTGCACAGCTTGGAGAGTTTGGCAACTCAAATGAGCACAAAGATAGCCTGGCTCGGTGCACTCTGGTATTGCACCTGATCGCAAATGGAGTAAGAAGGGCTGGCTTGAGCAAGCAACAGAGAGCAATAACACGGCCATTTAAAAGGAATCAAAAAAAAATTTTGTGATCGGTGCACAGGGTAGTGGTTGTGCTCACTCAATGGTGCAGCATGGTGCAGGGTTGTGTTGTTTAGAAAAACAATCTAAGAGCTAATCAAATTCTACCTCTTGACAGATAATTCAAACACCAAACATTACACAAAGAATTGGGGTAAGCAAAAGAATGTTACAAACCAAATGCTTCACACTAACTTGACTATCCAAGTGCTGGCTCAAGCAAGGTTGGCCAGGGTTATGGTCAACTGGCTCAGTTGAGTTTGTTGCATCAACTCATTCAGATACAAAGAGTCTGAGTTGATGTCAAACTCTGAGCTCAGGGGCTAGCAAGTGCAATACTGGGCTCAGTCAGATACAGATAGCTAAACAGATAGCAAAACAGATAGCAAAACAGATAGCAAAAGTTAACAACTGCTTAGATGCTGAGCAATACAGTGTAAGGCAGTACAGGCAAGGTGCACAGCTCAATGGCTTAAGTCTGCAGCTTCAGGGGCTTGCAATGCAATACAAGCCAGGTGCACAGGTCAATGGGTCTTTGTTTCAATGGCTTAGATGCTGAGCACAGGGCTTGGCAAGGCAAAGCAATATTGAAACTAACATGCACAGATGCAAAAGCCTGTGCTCAGGTGCACAGGGCTCAGCATAAAAAGCTCACAAAGCTCACAGTTTTTTTTTTTTTGCAAATTCTAGTACTCAATCTTGTATACATACAGGGTAGGGTTAGGAGATAAATACCACCAGTGCTATGCTGGGTTGTAGGCACTCCCTAGTGGGCTCTTCTCAAGCTGCTCCACAGGCACCTGTTATCTCAGCCAAAAGATTTCAGTTCTCAACACTTCAAAGCAATAAAGCAAGAAAGACAGAATTGAACTGAGGTGGTATCAACTAAGGCGCAGATAACAGCAAATTACAGGGCTAAAAATCCAATTGACAGCAGGTATACAAGTGCACACAAGATATCACAGATGATTCATAGAAAATATTTACAACTATGGTTGGAAAACAGTGAAGTAAAGCAGTAAAGAACAAGTAGCACGCTACCAGTTCCCCGGCAGCGGCGCCAAAAACTTGATAGCAAAAGAAATATGCTTTTCCTATGTTCTAATTCTGCAAGTGCACAGAGCCAGTGAAGGCAGTGGCAAGCACAGGTCTTTCCACAGGGAACTTGTGTGTGCTAGGCTGTTCTAAACTTTCTTAACTGTTTTCAGGTGATGTAAGTGACAATGAAACAAGGTTTTTGTTTAAAGTCTTGAAGACTAAGAGATGTTGTGACAGTGAACTACTTGGAAAACTAGAATTGATGATAAGTGGCACTAGGATTATCAAATCCACCCTGTCTCAGGTTATGGGATTCAACTTGTTTGAATACTATTGTTCCTATGGTAATTGAAGATAGTGTGTCACTTCTATCTCTACCTAGGAGGTTTCACCAAGGGATAACTTAATTCACAGCTAATGTGCTAACCTAGAGCACTAGTTGTCTAATCAAGAACAACTAGTCAAGAGAGTTAACCAATATACAATGAACTTGGGCTGCAACATCTTCACTACAATGTGATCCTAACTACAATGAATACAGGGCATTCATTGTGAGAGCAGAGCAATGTTATGTTCATAATTAAGCTTATCATGTAAGTTAAAGCATACATTAGTAAATCAAATCAAGTTGAAACTCAGAACATAAATTAGGGTTTCATATCAATCCTAGCTATGGTAAATTTAGCTCATGTTAAACATTAAGAGCAGAATTAAAATTAAATTACAAACTAACATGAACCCTAAAATTGAAACTAAAACTGACTGCCCCTTTTTCCTCTCCCAAAACTCTATTTTATAACAAACAAGCTCTCCAAAATCAAAAGACCCGAGTACCCAAACCTGACTTTGCGCCTTGCCTCCCTCTGAATCGAACATGCAGAGTGGTTGGAATAAAACCTAGCTTCAACTTTTCTCTCACCTAGCTTCTAAGATGCAGAGAAGCTATGAGATAGAAAAGTCGATGCAAGCTAGGTGCGGATAAGGGGCTAGAGGAGTTGTTGGTGGCTATGGTGGCAGGTGGGGGTGATGGTGGAAGAGGAGATGGTGGCGGTTCGGTGAAAGGGGCGTGGGTGAAGGAGGTGGAGGTATGGCTGGGTAGGGTTTCTCCGATGAAGGTATGGAGATGAAAGAGAAGAAAGAGAAGAAAATGTGTGCGGTTGATGGGGGTATAGGTATAGGCGGTTTTGATGTGAGGCGGGTGCATCAATGCTTGATGGGAAGCTCAGCGAGCGTTGGATTTCGCTGAGGAAGATCTGAACGGCTAAAGGCGAATGAGGCGACTTGATGTGAAGCGGACGTATCAAGACTTGATATGAACGATGAAGCGACCGTAGGATGTATCTAGATGAGATCTCAACGGCTGGAAGCGTATGGGCTCGGATCCGGGTCGCGGGTGCGGGTCTAGCTCAAGCCCATGTCTTGTAGATGAGTTGCTACTTGTTGGGTTGCAACTGTTGCGCTATGGCTTTGGCTTTCGCTCCATAGATGCTCGACTCCAATTCTTCTCTCTTTTGGCTCCTCGATTCTCCGAGCTTTATTTATTACCTAAAAACACAAAATTAATTAGTACAAATATTTATTCTTGAAAACAAAGAAAATACGAGAACTGGGATAATATCCGATTTATGAGCACAAAAGATGAGTAAAGTGCCAATAAAAAGGTGTAGAAATATGCAATATTTGGCACTCATCAACCCCATTCTGTGAATACATGAAATTCCTCCAGAGTTGGAGCATGTAGCAACAATCCCTTCCTCGTGAATTTCATATCGGCCTTGTATTTCCCGTACTCATTATCGTGTGGCATGACGACCGAGTGTTACTCTTTACAGAAGTAACACGAACCTCCAAGCACTATAATGAAACCATGTACGAAATACCCGACAGCCGATTCTCGGTGTGTTATACTAGCCCGAGCCCTCTCGGTGTGTTATACTAGCCCGATTGAGCCTCTCGGTGTGTTATACTAGCCCGATTGAGCATCCCAAGATCGACCATATCGGTCCGGATATGATCCGATCGCAGTCATCCAACTTCACAAGCATGATTGGACGACCCGCATCAATTCCATCACCCCAAGCAGGTATGGAATACACACGACCGACCCCGCATGGTCGACTATTGGCCTTTGCTTGCCAAGAAACCGTCCGTACCAAGCATTATGGACGGAAAACCCTAAATTAGGGTTCGCGGCATATTACATGTGCCGCAAAAACAGTCTCAACCATCCATCTTCGCAGGTATAGATGGAGGGTGTAGATGTAGACTCAAAAGGCCGGAGCATGTCGACACAATCACCATGTGACCGCCTACACACTTGACCAGTCGGTCAAAACCAACCATGGTTGGTTACAACACAATCGTCCACCGAAATGGCATGGTCGCGCGGCTTTGAAAGCCAAAATTAGGGTTCGAGCCATCACGCGCGTCCATCTTCTCCGGCACGAATGGAGGGTCACGGATCAAATCGAGCAGGTCCGGGTCATACCAAAGCATGACCACCGTGGGCCCATCTACCTCACCATGCGGTCGGCCAAGGCATATCATGCCCGGCCAATCCAAAACGCCCCGCTCAAACATGCGTGGCTACACTTCCCAAATTGCAAATCGATCTCGACCACTCAACTTCAGGACGAATTGGGTGGCTTAGATCACGTTTCATGAGACGGTAAGAGCCTACCGTCTACACGCCAAACCAACCGCCAAGACCGACCAAGCTAGGTCGTCTTGGAAAACGCGCCGGAAAAGGGTATGGCGCGCGGCTTCTTGCGGTATCAAACTCTTATCGCAAAATCAATCTCAACCACTCCTCTTTGACGGTCAAATCGAGTGGCCCAGATCGCGCTTTCATGAGGGAACGGAATACAGGCACCTACACCATCATGCCGCCAACACGCATGTATGGTCGGTCCTCTCCAAAATCCTTCCCACGCTTGGTTTCGACCAAGCTAAATAGTAATGCTTGCGCACCTCTTTAAAAACCTAATTTCATCAACGGTCGTAGATGAGTGTCTCAAACATCATCTCGTCCGTCCGACCTCACCAGACTTGGTTATACAACCTCGGTCAGGAGTTATTTGGTTAGTGAGCGGTCATTACACATCACTTTACCACACCGTAATGCAAGCACTGCATAAAATACACACGATACTTCACAAGTATCGACTTTCAATAACACAGCTTATTCAATTCAGATTACATGCTATCTTTCATGGATCCACGATCCACATTCCAGACATCAATCATGTCACAAACCGGGGATACTTACTGGGGTATTGGTCCGCGGTTTACGGCGTGCGGCGTGCAACGCGCCATCACAAGAACGTGTTAGGAAGTCATGGACGGTTAGAGATGAACAGGAAAAGTGGGCAAGACCGGTCGTGTGTTACCGACACACAACTCCACTACTCCATCATTCCACTACCTCCACTTCCCACGAGAAACGTGAATGAGGCTCAATGACTTGTATAAATAGGGTCTCCGCCCTATTTCCAACAAGGACAAAAAGGAATAACGGAGAACAACACAAGTTCAGACGACAGAAACCAAGTGTTAATACAAAAACCGTGTTCAAACACTCAGAGCCTGCTTGCATCAACCGCAAGCCTGCTCACCTTTCTGTTACAAGTCATAAGCAAGCCAACACCTTCACAATCTCAACACCTTCTTCGCTTCCTCCCTAAGATCAACCCCATCTCCTTCACTTTGTGACCGAAACAAGTCTCGGAACGGCCATTTCTTGGTTTAGGCCGGACTTGCACATGATTGATCTCTCGAATCTACAAGCACTCACCGCGCAGTGCATTTGTTGAAGGTTTAAATTCATTCCTCATCCACACCCCAAATTACCAAATTCTCAGAGTAGTTTTCACCCATCAACAACTCCATTCTTGTTGTTTCTGGTGGAGCCGTCTATTTGGAGAGGAAAGTAACCTAATTAGGCGAAATCTCTTATGACCGCGTCTAAAGAATTTTGTGGGATCAAGAAGCTCTACGAGTACCGTTGGTGAAAAATTAGATAATTGCATTGTTATTTTAGTTTTCGATTATTGATTTGATTGATTAACAAGTTGTTGAAACTTTGATTGCACCTAGTTTTATTATTCCTAAGAGCATCCTTATTTTTTGACATAAGGGTCAATCAAACTAGATCAAAGTATCGACGTGATCTTTAGAACTGTTGTTAGATCTAAATATATCTTGTGATAATTCATTCAGTTGCTATTTGGAATACGATCAAAAGGAGTAAAACAACTTGAGATAGTGACTTCTGTGTTGAGATTCACGTGCATGACCAAAAGGTCGAAGATCCAGGGATACTCGAGGAAACTAAGTAACTAGCGGTAGTTTACTTGGTCTCAACTATACAAAGTTGGCTTATGTTCTTCGTATATCGGTTTAATTTGAGTATTCAAAATCGGACTTGGTCTCGGGATTTTTCTCGCATTTGCGGTTTCCTCGTTAACAAAATCTTGTTTATGTCATTTACTATACTTCAACATTATAATTGTTTATTATAATAAAGTAAATACACTTGTACGTTAATCCAAGACACTTGATAAGTGATCCTATAGTCAATCGGTTTTTATACCGTAACTATTTATCAAGAGTATACCTTGTTGTCGTATTGTCTCGACTATTGTCCATAAACGACCACACTTGGTATTATACTTATATGTTGAAATTAAAATATTGTGCTTTATTTGGGTACCCTCATCTTTTCAAATTGTTTTAGTGTTTTGTTTCCTTATCTTTTTGGTTTTGTTGCGAGATCGTAAGGATTCAAATTTGGTTTATTTCAAAATTTTGTGTATCGTTTGCACAACATAAAGAAGATGTTGTTGTAAACGTAGGGGTACCAAGGTACACCACCAACTTTTTCTTAGGAAATATGTATGGACAAACTCATCACAACTCCGAGAGTAAAAAACTCAATCTAGGAAAGTGCCTAGAGTTATATCTCTCTCTATGTTGTTGTTCAGATTAGATTTGAGTCTGTTGATTGAGTGAAAATAAGAAAAGATGATGTTGCTGGTGAAGATAAAAGAGGGGTATGCCTGAGACAGAGAAGATGATGCTGCTCATGGAAGAAAATGGAATTAAGGTATGTTGCAGGATCTGAAATTGAAGCAGGAATTGGGTTCTATTGTTGGTTATGGAGCAGTGAATGGAGTTAAAAGTTGAGAAGAACAAGGATCTGAAATAGAGGTGCTTATGACGCTGTTGTGAATCTGAGATTGGTGGATGAGCTGATGGCGATCTGTTGCAGTAGAAGATGGATTCGTTTGTTGTTTCCATGAATATGATGTTGTTATTGAAGCTTTACAGGTGTGGTATTTGCAGGTGGAATGAGGAGATGGACCTGAGCATGGAATTGATGCTGAGATATAGGTTTTTAAGATGGGTATTGGTAGTTCAGGTCAAGGAAATGGAGAAATGGAGCACTGGTAGTGGTCTGATACTGAAGTCCAAGATGGAGGTATTGTTTCTGCAGGAATGAATGGTTGCACCTGAAGTAGATGAATGTCTAGGACATGTACAAATTATAAGTGGCAGTGGTTTTAGATGAAATTTAGCTGGTGGTTGAAGAAGTAGTTGAGTACTTGGTAATGTTGCAGCTGAGAGATGTAGAAGCTATGGATGTGACAGAGTTGAGCAGGTGTGAGTCAATGGCTCGAGTTGTGTATGAAAAACACCTGGGTTCCAGTGATTTTGAGATGAAAATGAAAGTGGTGGTGAGCTGAACTCGTTGATGGGTTTGGGTGAATTTATCATACAGAAGATGAAGAAGCTGAGTTGCATGATAGACACATTTATGTGTCTATTTTGTTCTCAATTCTTCGTAATGTTAGTGACTCGGTTTTGTGCTTATTTTTCTATTTTATGTATTTGTAGGTGTTTTGGAGAAATAAATTCTTATGGAGAAATTGGCTCGAAAAGTTGTTATTTGGACCTCCAGAGAAAATTACTGAAGGCACCCCAGAAATGCGTTAGAAGAACCCTCGGAATGTGTTAAAAACACCCCAGAAAACTTGTTAAAAACACCCAAGGAATTTGATAAAGTAACCCCAGAAATTGCTAAGGGACATCCTAATTACTAAGGGGCAACCTAATTACTAAAGGGATACCGGAACTGGTTAAGGGGCGTTCATCTTCAATATTTCAAATATTGAAATTTAAGGAAAATCTATTATCAAAACAAAGAAACTAGGTTTGGGACTTGAAGGCGTTTTAGAGAGATTAAATAGCTTTAATTGTTTGGGTATCTTCCTTTGGGCCTAACATGGTCGGTAAGTCTGTTCGATTCAACTAGATTGGGCTGGATCGTCGGGGTTTTAGTTAAACAGGGAGAAGAAAGTTCTCGGGTATTTCTGTTATATATGGGAAGCTACGTGGAAGTTAAGATTAAGAGAAAAGATATTCTTCAAGATTGTATTCATCTTAGAAGTTTTGACAAGTTTAGAAGACGCGTGGAAGTGTAAAACACGTAAGAAAATATCTCGAGATAATCACATGTTTTCATGTGTTTGGAGTAAGAATAAACACGAGTTTGACTCATTCTTGGGCAACAGAAGAACGTGTTTTGAACGTGATGGAGTGTATTTGCTTGGCAGAAGATGTGTGATATTTGGTGGTTGTTCTGGCTATAAAAAGGGTCATGAGGAGTTGTAGAGGGGCTATCGAGAGTTAGGGGTAGTGCAGAGCATCAAAAAAATCGCTGCAGAGCAATTCTGTAGCAGCAGCAGAGAAGAAGACGGAGAAGTTATAGACGACACCATTGAAGTGTCATTATGAAGAACACGAAAAACAGACACAAAAGAACTGTCGTTGTTGAACGTTGTCCGCGATAGTACCTTTTGTAACAATTAGGTTTATTTGCAACACCCGGCTTTAGCAGTGACGTCAGAACATCACTACGGGCGTAGCAAATCTCGTCTTATACAATTTCTTCAATAAAAACCTTTTAGGGCTATGCAATATTGTTTTGAGTGTGTTTTTATCATGATGAGCTAAACCCCACACTCGGGACAAATAAGGAAGATGGATTTCATCTATGTGGTAACTAGAATTAATTCTTATTTACTTTTTGCACTGTTTATTAATTGTTTTATGATTTTTATTGAATGATTATTATTTCAATTGATGGGTCATGCTTATCTTAAATGATTTGATGTCCTATGTCAGATTTACGCTCATTGCTTTTAAAAATCTATCTTGACAAATATTAAGAGTTAATAAATTTTATTATTTGAGCCATAATTATCCTAGGATTAATTTATAAACTACATGAGTATGAGAAACAGTGAAATCCTAAGTCCCAAAGAGCTCTTGCTCTTATTACCTTTGTTTACATATTTTTGTTAGTTTCAATATTTTCTTTTATTAAGTCTAAAATCAATAACTTCCCAAGTCCGAGAATCGAATCCCTCTACTTATCATTGTAAAAACTACATCATTGCAGTTGTTGCAGAAGCTACAAAAAGGGTGAACCAGGGTATGAGAAGTTGGCTTTGCAGGCATGTTGCAACTCTATCACTGATGGTGTTGTTGTAGGAGATGACATTGGTGGTGTAGATGAGGAATCGGAGTGCATGATTGAATTTCAATGGTGACCATTGTGAGTATGGTGTTATGTATGAGGTGTGCACGAAGAATCGGTGGTCTTTGCCCCAAACATGAGATGAAGAGCTAGTGCTAATGATTGTTGCCAAGGAACCTGAACTGTGGATGAGCAGATGGAGAATCAAATAAGGAGCGGAAATTATGGGTTCTGGAGGTGTTGATAGTGTTGTTGGTGGTTTTGCTGTGCTGCAGGGGATTGAGATGGTATTGTGTTCTTGGTGGAAGTATAGAAGAGGAAACTAGCATTGCCATTGTCTGAGCTGAGCTGGTGCTGTGTTATGATGCAGAGATGATGGCTACAATTGGTGGTCATGTTGTTGGCAACTTTTGGTTGAAATAAGTTGCAGGAGAGTGAAATGACACTACACCAAATTCAAGGATTAATAACTTTTAGTTGCGAATTACATTTGCAAAAATTTGCAACAAACTTATCACGGTTACAAAACTCAAGAATCGCTTTATCTTGTTGCGATTCGCAATCAATTGAGTTGTATGCGTGCGAAAAGTGAGTGGTGACTACACTTTCAATCCGACTCATTATTCAGCTCATTCAGATCCTCGAGAAAGCTTACTCGGTTCCCCATCTATTTTTATCATCGAATGACCTCTCATTTTCTATCTCTTTCTCTCTCGTTCTCCTGTAAATTTTCCCTCTTTCTACTACCAACAGTCCAACACCATCGTGATCATGAACATCAAAACCAAACCATTATTGTCTAGGAAGAAAGTTATCGTCTCTATGAACTATTGCTTCTCCTTTTTATTTTACTTCTACAAAGTAAACCCTAGATTCGATTTTTTCCTCTCCTTTTGATTTTTCCACTCAAAATCTTTAACCCGACTTCCAATCTTAGTTCGAGTCATTCTCACCAAGTTATTATCTGGATTAATTTGATTACAAATTACGACTTTTTGACCTATAATGAGGGAAATCGGAGTAATTCGGGTTTTTTTTCTTCAAATGTCATATGTAGAATATAGAGAGAGGGAGAAAGCCGGTACTATTATGATTTCATAAAATCCCTAAACTTAAATCTCCACAGAAAACCCTAGATTTTCTCATGACCAAATGAAAACTTCATCTTCTTCTCATTTGAATTATTTTTTTTTCTCATTTTTCCTTCTTCGTTAGGGTTCCACGAATCAACATCAATAAGTGTAGTTAGGGTTTTCAAAGCTAATTTTTCATGTTTCTCTTGCTCATTTCAAGGTAGAAATTAATGTTTTCCAAATCGTTTTTCAACAGTTTCGAGCAACATCCGGCGGATATAAGATCTTTTGGTATAATATCGTAACACTACTTCTCCTTTAAATATTGATGATTCATGATATTTATGTGGTCATCTTCTCTATTTTAATCATAAACTCATGTATTTGAATGATGAATTATCAATTTTGTATGTTCCCTGGTTGGTCTCAATTATCATTACATAGGATTTCTTTGTCGTTATTTTTACCATCATCCACTTTACTACCATGGTCTTTGAAAACTCTTATTACAATCTCTGTATCTTTGTGACTTATGTTTCATTGGCCAGCGTTTCATATCGAAGGAATCAAAACTCTAATGTCTTGTATCTTAAATTAGATTTAATGTATTTTGTCATTCTTTAACTAGATATATATACTTGAAAATCCCTCTTAATGTCTTGTATCTAAAATCTATTGGGCGTACTGATGTTTTTTTGATTGATTTTGTAATGCTTCCTCAAGTTGTACTAACCCGTGTTAGTAATATGGAATCTTGTATATCGTTACGTAGTTACATCTATTGTTTTAACTTTTGTTCGACCGTGTTTTATGTAGCTAGTTTGAGTTCGACTTTCGGATTGTTAAGGCAGTGTTGCTTATACCCCTCGATTTTTAAGAGATTTTAATCTCGTGGTTATGGTTTCACTCTTGAGGCTCATTTGTGTTCGTCGTAATCGACTTGTTGAGCATGTCCTCAAGAGAACTGCAAGGTATGCTTTTAAGCTAGTTAATGTGCTTTTCCAAATATATTGTTTATTTCATCTTATTCTCTATGCTCGTTGTTATTACCCCGACTACATAACATGTGTTCTATGTAAGGGGGTATCGGGGCGTGAAGTCTAAATTCAAAGCTCAAGTGTAGTTATATTTACTGGTAGCTCAAGTGCAGAAATCTCCTTAGGTACTACAATAAGTTTCTTTTTATCGAATTTTGTTTGTTAGCAGCCAAGGCTGTCAATCTATTTTTTTTTAATTAATAGTAAGTAGTTTCGACTTGAGGATGTCTCAACTCTACAAAGTGATATGAAGCATGGTATGGTTCTTGACTTCTTGTCCCGCCCAAGGTGCTAGCTTCATACTCATGTTTGCTATGAGGGACCCCGAACTTGTTGTTTTCCTCGAAAATGAGTTGATGTAAGTACTCCAATGCATTACATTATTGATGACCGACATCCAAATTAAACCCTAAAATGAAATTTGCGGTTTGGTGACTGTTAGCGTTGATTTAGTCTTCTTTGTAATGTTTTCCCCCAAACAAGGTGAATCTTTCCCCATTTTAGCACACTTCTAGTTTTTGTCTTCCTATAGGAAAAGCTTAGGTGTATTCCATATTTTTTTATAAAGTTAATCCTAACTTTGTAAGAGTTATTATGTAGCATGTCATAAAAAATAGTCTAGGATGTGTAGGAGAAAATTGCGAACCTTTTGAGATTGGTTTTTTCTTCTAAGAATGCTTGTGATATTGCAAAGTCTCTGCTATGTAGTCTCTTCTGCGTAGCCTTTCCGAAGCCAAGATAAAGGAAAAGGGGGTCGTGATAGGCGTAACGCGCCAACGATTGGAATTCATCCACTCTCTTATGAAATGAAACTATATCCACCAATCTTGTCTCTTATATCTTCACTCACTCCACTAGTGCAATTTTTCCTTATCCCTGACATCAACCGAGAAGAAACAGAAACTATGGAGTTCTAGTATTTATAGATGGAGTTGTCACTTGAGAGAATGAAGACACATTCATGTGCTTGCGCTTTTCTTTTAATGTATAAGCGTTTTTATTAATCTCGATTCTCGCTTCTAGTGGTTTCGATAGGTGTTATGTTTAACATTTTTTTAGTTAATATGAGATAGGTGATAGTTATAGGTTCATCTTCATATGAAGCTAAAGCACATGTATACTTTGAACTTATCTTGTTTTTCATGTCTTCATTAGGAAAGTTCATTAAGATCAATTACTAATGTATTGTTTTCCTTGTGTTCACAGGAAAGTATGCTCGACAAGTAGTCGTCGCTCTTTGGTCAATACTTTTGCAAGTCCTTCTTCCAGTCCATGTTCACCAATTGTCCATGTTTAGTTTCTGTTTGAAATCGAATTATTTTATCTATTTATGTTCTATGGTAGTTTCTCTATAAAAATGTATACTTTTCTGTGATTTCTATAGTGTTATGTAATTGTTTTCACATTTGGAACTTGAGAAATCAGAGTTTGTCGAACTTGTAAAATGAAGCCAAGAATATTGTTCATCCAATTCAAAATTGTTTTTGATAGTTTTGTTGGATTAATTTGATTTCCAAATGAACAGGGTGATTTTGTTACAAGGAACTAAAATTTTTCGATTTTGACATCGTCAAACCTGGTTTTGATCGGTCAAAACCACTATTTGATGCAAAAATTTCATAATCGAGATCCTCTGTTGCGATCTTCCAATTTAACAGTTGCAGAACAGTTAACGTTGCAACAGGGAAATTGTTGCGACAAAAAATTTGCAACGACAACTAGACCATTCATAAATATTGCAACATCTACTTTCAGAATAAGAGCGTAA
Organism: Papaver armeniacum; assembly: GCA_023531295.1. NCBI lineage: Eukaryota > Viridiplantae > Streptophyta > Magnoliopsida > Ranunculales > Papaveraceae > Papaver > Papaver armeniacum. The sequence continues at coordinate 140,805 of JAJJWW010014750.1, forward strand.
CTTTGCAACCCCCTCTTTGCAACTCGCCAATTACCGCTTCTAATCCCTAAATTTGGTGTTGTGTGATAGTGCTGAGCTACTGGTCAAGAAACAAGATAACAAGTGTGATTTCAGGACAGAGCTATGAGTTTTTGAGCGAAGTTCAGATGTCAGAACAATGGGACTTGTAGGTGTACTCGGTCTGTGAGAATCAAGAAGGGGCTTTTGGCATGGACTTCTCACACAAGGTTCGAGTGTTTCTTTTGAGTCGCAAGTGAAAGATATAAAAGAGCCGAGACTTCTTCATTATTTTAATGTCTCCTCTTCTACTTGTTTTCAAGGGTTTAACATGGTGCTTTTTTCTTTTCTTTTTGTTATGAACTCCATTAACACTAGTAGATAATTTATTTTATTGGTTAAAGATGTGGTCCGGATTTTGCTAGCATGTTATTTGATTTATGAATTAGTTTCCTCTCGATATTATCATTCACTTTCTACGGTTTATAATAATTGCATGATTAATGTATTGAAATATGATCGAGTAATTGTTTAGTTAAGTGGAATTGATTGAACTCACATCCATATCTATAACTAATTTAGGCTTATCATCGAAAGTGATAACCTTGAATATGAGTACCATGATATGATTACGGATAGTAGTGATACTTTCTTGTAATCATATGTAGAAATTCACCTTTGTTCGAATTGTTTGCTAATGTATTTCAATTGCATTGATTAGCCTATTTCACCATTCTTAATGCATCTTTGGGAATTGAACTTGATTAGCGCAAGGCGTCGGGTTATTCTCCGGGTAGTATTTATACTTGCATCATTTTACATGGAAGTGTGATGACTTATTTAGAAATTTCCAGAGTATTCTTGCAATAAGGTATTCTAGGACTTTTGATAATACGAGATTAAATACTCTAATTCTAATCGTTCATTCAAATACTTGTATATAATTGAAGATGAAACCTTTATCCAATATCTACATTTGTTTGATTGGTGTGCTTTACTTTTAGCGGTTTTATTTAATTTTGTTTTAGTTTATTGAAATCAAGACCCCCCTTGCTATTTTAGTAAACCAAACAACTTGACAACTTTAGTCCTCTCTGTGAGAACGATCCTTTTCTTTCCCTTGCTATATAATATATTTTAAGTAGTGAGAAAGTAATTTATTTTTGATGCATACGACAGTGATCGGTACCAAAGACTAATGTCCGAGTGTCAATCAAGTTCGTTCCAACAAGTAAGGTCAGATTATTCAACTATGATTGAACTACACACAACCTGTGATATTTCAATTATATGAACAAAGTCCAGATTTGAACACCATACTGTATTAATCCCCTATAGACTCTAGCGTACTACAACTTACATTCAGACTGGAATGTAGTTGAGATCTAACCAAGTCTCACACCGATTAAGGTACAGCCGCATTTTTACGCCTATTGAATCACTACACCAAATCGCCATTTTGTTACACAAATAAGTGTGACATGTGATTTATTATCACACTTATTAGTGTCATAAATATGGTGTTTTTCTTTGTTACACATCAGTGGTCACACTTATAAGTGTGACTTTAATTAATTTAAATCACACTAAAAAGTATATCGAATTTCTGACATATATAAGTGTAACAAATTAGGCAGTAATTAAGAAAAAAATATTTATTTTTATTTCCCCACCCTCTGTTTTTTGATCCATACACACTTTCCCAACCCACCACATAAATTGTTAGTGCATAATATTAAAAAATAGTACCCAAAACTGTTTCAACGTCAACTAATATCTCAATACACTTTTAAAACACTAAACAATAAAACTAAAAATTATTATAAATTAAAACATAAACTCTACTCTACCTAATAGTACTTATCTCAGAATAAGGTAAACAAAGTTTAATTTGTAAATTGCAAAAGCTTCTTACGCCACACTACCCAACCACCACCAACATACGAAGATAGTGTATAGTAGTCATCACCTTGAGGAGGGTCCTGGACAGTGCACAATCATTATAGACGATTCTATGCGAACTTTACTCGTTCTTTTGGACAATTCTGTGGTGACAGACTTCACCACATAACTGCAACTATTTTTCCATTCCTCGTCCAAAGAAATTCACATTCGATATGAAGACTCTTCATAACAGAATTGTCGAAAGGTTGTGGCTCTAGTAAAAGCATGATTTTCGGGGAGCGAAGTCGAGTTAAGGTATAAGCATCATTCAAGAGTGCCTCTTCGCTTGTCGATGATCACTGGATATTTTTTTGCCATGACCTGTAATGCAAGAGTACAGTAATCAACATAATGTGTATTATCATTAACTTAAAAATCTTAAAAGTTAAATCGATTATAAATACCGAGAAAAGGCTAACCAGTAATCATGGGTAAGTTAACTTTTAGGATCATACAGATCAGATCAAAAAAAAAAAGCAAAGAAGGATGAACTGAAACGTGGTGTGCCAAATATTAATGGAAAAATAAGAAAGGATTTCTAGTCAAAGTAGCCAAGATATTACATGGGAAAGACTACCAACCTACAAAAATTGTATGCCATTCAACATACTTCTCATTTGAAATTTCAGTTTCACACGAACCAACATCACAATTTTCACTTATAGTACTAAAACAATCCCTATAGGAGTTAGAAGGTTGCAATTATTGAAGTACAAATTTGATATGGAAGTATAAGGTTGCAATCATTGAAGTACAAATTTGATTAACACGTTGATCTTAGACAGTGATAGAAAAGATAGGACAACAATGACGACCAAAGAAACAGGGTTATTATAATAAATTGTAAGAGTTGGGTTACCTTTTTTAGTCCGAGTTGCATTTGTTAACTGTAGAATCGCGAAGAGCAGCAGTCAGGAATGCTTGCTTAGCACGCTTCGCAGAAACGCTGGAGGAAAAGCCACGTAAAGACCTTTTACCCTTGTCTGGGCCAAAGACATCAACTAAACCATCAAAATCAAAATCATATGAGCAGTTAGTTCCTTTCTGTTTTCACTTCTCATAGGCATCTTTGACTTGTTCTGCGTAATATGTGTTACCCAATAACGGTTAGGAAAGTTCAAGCATGTCATAGGCATCTTTGACATGCTTTTAATTCTTGAAATACCTACATATTTTTCAACTGCTAATGGATGAATAGTTCCATCGCTTTTTTCATGACCCTTCATCCCAGCGTATTCGCGATCCTCTGTAAGCATCCCATCCTCTTCTGCCTGGTCATTTGAATCCATATTGGTTGCATAACCATAACAAAATATAATTTCAAAATAACTAATAGAATTGAGGAGTGTATAAAACATAAAAGGAGACGACATTTGTTCGCATAGGTACGCCTCCCAAGAGTATGGGGGATTGTGCATTTTTTGTTGTTCTCTGATTTCTTTTCATGGCTTTCTCCGACTCCTTCTTTGAACTCAAAGATTTACTAAAGCGGTCCAATTATTGGAGTAACCCCATCTGGAAAGTTTGCTAGAATTTGCTCTTTGCTTTTCCACGCATTTGGATCCAAACCAGCTTGAATAGTCTGCTTCAATTTGTGGTTTACCTCTCGCTATCCTGAAATAATTTTGTCGAAGTCGGGTATTTGAATGTTCGAACTTCAGTGAAAAGGCTACTTCGAGGTTAGGCGTACCAAGTGCGAAGGAGCATTAAACTCAAACTCGCTCTAAGTAACAAAATGTAATGGTCGTGGTCATAATTCAACAAGAAAATATAATGTGTGATAAAAATATGGACAGACATAATCCTACACAACAACAACAGTGCATGCAACACATAGTACCTTTGTAAAGTCTAACATACACCAAAATGAAACTCAATACTCAAGAGTCAAGAAGAAATGTATCTAAGAAAACTTGGTGACCTAAAAACAATGGGTACATACCATTAGGCCATTCCACACATCATCCTTGAAGTTTTCTGGGACATCCTCCAATCTTCATAACTTATTGGGCAATGGGTTCGTATAAGTTCCCATACACGAGAAGCAAGTTTTTCCGCATTTTCTTTATCGTCTACAAGATGCATCAACTTCAACAAAAAGTTTGAAAATGTTCCCAACAGATCCATTATTCTCGCAATGATTGAGTGGTTGTAGTTTGTACACCATCACTGCCATGTTGATTTGTATCCATGCTACACAATAAAAGATGAACACACTATTCTCATTACATTTAAACATATTTGAGCTATAGAAATGCATAAAGACTTAACATTTCTTAAGAATTCGCTACAGATCAACAAAAAACCAAACTTTTCAAAAGACCTAAGAAATTATAAGCAACCACATTGTTCACATAAAAAAAAAATCACAACAATGAATCAAACCCAGTGTTTGCATAACAAGAAAACCACAAGAACTCTTGCATAAACAAGTTAACTAATTGACTAAGTATATAAATCTTTACCAAAAAGTGAAAGGAAGAAAATTAACACATGAATCATATTGTTATTTAATACTAACCTGATGTGATTGCAAATGAATCTTTTAAATCGTACCAATTGTTTCTTTTAACCTAAAAATAGAAATTAGGGAAAACATCAATTACAAAGGCGGGTGATCTGAGAATAGAAACGATCATTAATAAACGGAAATAACAAACATTAACAGTCCTTTAATTATGATTTCTCATTAATGATTTGCTTTTCATATAGAAACTGAAAAGGGATCTGTAATAACAAGAGGTTGGTGAACTAAGACTAAAACCAATTTAAAATACATCTCTAAAAACATTTCATGGTAAAAAAAGTGGTTATCTTCGATGGGTTCATGGATTTTTCGGGTTATGGACTTCATAAACATTTTGGTATGATATTGTATGCAAGGATAAGTGGGTTCAAAATCATGCTTAATGGCTTTTTATGAGGGTAAAAAAAATTATCGCAACCACAAGTGAAACTCAGTTCTGAGTCAATCAAAAGCACAAGATACCAATATTATATTCAATATTGAACAAGTAGAAAAAAATTATATACACCAATCACATAAACTATTAAACAAAGAGATATTTTGTAAAAGGGCAAGTTTTCTATAAGTGAGAATATGCAATTGATGCATTTGGGTCGTTGACTAAATTTTCCAAAATTGCCAGAATGCCCTTATAAAATAGTTAGAATGCTGTCCTAACTTTAACCAAGCTACACAGCCACATTTCATCGAACGGCTAAATTTTCAGGGATAAATTTACTAAATATTCTTCTCCGTTGTACTTCGTACTAAACTAGGTATTTTTTCTCAGAAGACGAATTTCCTTTTTTGATTTGAATAATCCCTTTGGTTTGATTTGTATCTATTGAAATCAGAAGACGAATTTCCTCCCTCCTCGTTGGGGGTTTGTTTATTAATGGTTTGATAGTTTGCTTTTGTTTCTTTTCTAATAAAACAGGGCTCAATGGAACTTGAAAGGGAAGAAGAAGAAAGGGATGATGGAACTTGAAAGGGGATGAAGAAAGAGAACAAGATGATGTTGGTCCGAAAATAAGAAGAATGAAAATTCATAGAAATGGATGAAGATTCATTCATAGAAATATTGAAAAACTAAATGCTTTGAAAATTTTAAAAACGCTTATATGTATGGTCACCAATCTAACATTTATGTAACGGTCTTTGGTATTAAACAAATCATAAATAGCACCTAATTACTAATTTGTTTCTAGTTAAACAAATCATAAATAGCTAATTTGTTTCTAGTTAGTCGTGAAGAAATTCAATATTCCACTACCCTCATTTCATATTCTTTTTTTCATCTATCGTTAGTAAGCAGTCGACCACTAGTAGCCTCCCATGCTTGTCATGAAGGAAAAGGAATCGCTCTTTTAAGTTTCAAATCGCCTGTGTTCACAGTCAGAAGCCAGATATCATCGGAACTGCTATAATTGGCATGGAATCAAATGTTCCAACGATGGCTTTCATGTTGTCTAAATAGACTTGGAGAATAGACCACAACCATGCAACCAGTTCATAAGAAATCCCCCTTCTGCCTGCACTACTGGTAACATCCCTCCTTCCCGTTTCACTCTTACCCATTTAGATAATCTAGACCATAGCTTCAACATATTTACGGACACACAAATCCCTAATAAGTTTCCCAGCCTAAAAATTCTTAGACATCTTGACCACCCAATTTTCAAACTTATCTTCTCTACAATACTTGGACATCACTTGCAGTTTTATAGCTACATACGCATTGTTTTCTACATCTACCTTGCCCCTAGTATCATCATCTACAAAGTGGGTAAAAGGGTTGGTGAATCAAAATGTACTAAAGCTGGCCGGTGTCAATCTACATGAGGCTGATGTAGCATCTTTACAAGAGAGTTTTGCTTAACCAATCTATTTTCCTCCAATTTACAAACTCTCCAGATTACAATCTCTAGACCTATCTCGATAATTGGATAGCAGGTTATATTCCTTTTTCCATTTACAATCTAAAAAATCTAAAATTCCTTAATTTGCCTACAAATAATTTTCAGGGACACATTCCAAATTCAATCATCAAGAAACACAAACTATCTCAGAGATTTTTCATTAGCGTCAAAAATCTAACAAGAACATGGTTGGAATCTAAACATAGTAGACATTTTAGATTGCAACTCTCTAACTTCTATGTCTAGCCCATGAAAGCGATATCCTAGAATTGAAGATCTACAGACATAAATATATCAAATGGAATAATCCATCAGGTTATCCTTCTAGTCAAGCGAGAGGGAAACACCAGATCCCCTTTAAAGCACTACCGAAATGCAATGTACAAAAATGTTACCCAAGACAAGTTACAGGGAATCTTAATCTCAAGTGGTCAGGATGTCATTTGATTAACAGTGTCAGTAACAGGTGGATAAAAAAACACTGTCAATTACTTCCCTATATTCCTATATGAGATCACCACACTACCAAATAAACAGAAATGGTCAGGATGTCATTTGATTCAACAAGTTTGCAAGTCCCAGAGAGAAAGATGCAACCTTTATGCTTCTGAGGACCTAAAACTCTTTCACAATGAAATCAAACCTCGGAGTATAAAGAAAAGAGAGGCGGCTCAGGTTTGGAATTTACAGAATCAAGCAACCACAAAATAAGGAAAAATTAAACATACGAAACTAAAGATCGAAACAGTACTGTTGCTGTAGTTGCAGGAAATCCCACAATACACCCCTCACAAGAATTTACTTAAGTAATCCATTTGAAGATGAATAGCTATAAATTTTATTGATTATTTTCTTGAAATGTTTACAAAGGAAGAAGAAGAACAGAGCTAAAGAAATTACAATCACTCTAGATTTTCTCTCTCCTAATGACTTGCTTAACAATTCAAAAAGAACTCTCTTTCAACGGACTTACTCAACCCTTTATATAGGGTATTACATAGTGGATGACAGCTAAGCTGTCCTTTATTTTCGGGAATAACTCGCGAAGTATCGCAAGTGTATAAGTGTTCGTCTTCGCGACATTCCTAAATCTCGCCAAGTCTTCACACTTTTCTCATGTTAAAATTTGTCGTCATTCATTGCGTCATTTATTTTACGTCCCCGCGACTCCTTCATGATGTTGTCGTTTATTACTCTCGCGAAGTATTGAGGTTGCGATATTCTGATCCTACATCTTGCCTCTTCTCATGTCTTCTCTGTGAAGAAGAGAATGTCATGAGAACTAACATTTAGAAATGTCGCAACTGTTTGTTTTCTATCTATTTTTTTTTACCGACAAGATTCCGTGAATTTAGGAATGACTGTTTACACGTATCTAAAATTTCACTTTTTACCGGCACATTTAATGTTATCCGGTTACTTTTTCCCCATCTATTTAAAGGAGAGTTCCTTATGAAACTTCTTCTTTTCTTTTACTTCATCTTCTTTATTGTCTGCAACTTTTCTCTGCCGTTTTTCCCTCATCGTCTTCTTCATCGTCTTTCTGCTACAACTCTTCTGCTACTATTTCTATGGCATCAAAGTCTGTTGATTTTGCTAATTTTGATTATTTCATGATTGATCTCTCTTATTGAAGTCTTTTATTTGGGTACTATTCTTCTTTTAATGTTTCTCTTGCCATTTTTGTTTCAGCAAGGATAAATCTAGCATCAAATCCACTGTTACAAATCCTAGTGCTTCCATGGGTTCGCAACCGAAACAACCGAAATCATTTGCCTCTAAAAGAAAGCCTGCGAATAATAAGGTATTTAAGAAACATTTACTCTTTTAATAACAATATTGTTGCCTCTGTTTCTTATTTAGCTTGCAATTGCAGGATCCGATAAATCCCCAAAAAGCCTCGCCCTTCTAAACCTCGGCTGCGCCTTCGATTTCTTTTTCCTGGGTTTAAACTTGCTGCTTCTCCTACAATACCTTCGCAAGATAATTTATCTTCTCTAGCGATTTCTTCGCAAGATAAACCAACTCTTTCCTCTCATGATAACTCACCCTCTCATGCAAGGATCTCGCATGACGAATCAATCCCTGAATTTTCCGTTAATGAAATTCTTCAAAATGAACCCCTCTCCACTTTTACTCTTAATACCTCTATCTCATCTCCCCTTGTTGATCAAGTTCCTCTGACTGGCATTCTTATGACTAAGGATGACTCAACTTTTGCCTCTTCTTTCATCATTTCCTCTTCCTCTGGATCTACTTCTCTTACTAAAGAAAACTTGGAAGGGATAGATGTTGCTTTTAAAGTTTTATCGGATACCATGAATGATATTAAGAAAATTTCCACTGATCCTATCAGGTCTAGTGTTTATGAATCCTTGAGTAAGTATTTTGGTTCCGATACCATGTCGCGAGCATCCTTGGAACAAGAAATTAAGACCTTGAAAAACAGCCTTCATAATACTTCGCTGGATCGCGATAATCTTCGCAAGAAGAATGAAGAACTGAAAGGTATTCTTTCCTCCCCATTTTTTTTTTTTTTTTTTTTTTTTTTTTTTTTTTGAAGACTTTGTTCTTCTTTCAAGCTTTGAATCAGAAACGTAAAATGGAGATATATCAAGTGGAATCTATCGCGGAAGAAACTCGAACGGAAAGAGATGCTTGGATGGAGCAATATAACCGATTAGATAACCTCCATACATATTCTATTGACCAGATAAATAATCTAACCCAATAAAACGCCTATTTAGTGCAGAAACAAGAATTATTAAGTAACGAATTTTCGCATCTCTCATATTCTTTGACTAAATCTAATTTGGAGTTGGAAACCTTGTCAGATGAAAATGGAACTTTATCTCAAGAGAAGCGAGCTTTGTTGGACAAAGTGGCGATATCCTCGCAACAACTTGATGTTTGTCGAAAAGCACTGAATGAGCAAGAACAATCTATCTGCTCATTGAAAATCAACTCAAAGAAACTACTACCGAAAGAGATAAGCTTATTCAGGGTAGAATAACTCTAAGTGTGGAAACAAACCAGCTCAAGGATGAATATACCAAGTTAAAAGAATCTCATTCCTCCCTTGCGAAGGAAAATAATTTACTGATTTCTAATGAAAAAATCTTGCGTTCTCGGTTAAAAGGTCTTGTCGGTGATGGTTTTGATAATGCCACGGATCATTTGGAGAATAGTTGCTTGGCCCTGACCCAACATCTTATCTCGCAAAAGGAAGGTAGTCATAAAATTTGACTGCCTCATCCGCCATTTTCCTTTTCTAATTTCTTACATTACTTTTTATTTTTAACTCTGTTGTGCTTTTATATTTTCGCAGAATCTGAGAAAGATCTTCGCACTTCGCTGTCTACTTTGGAATCCTCCTATGCCAAGATTCGCAAGGAAAATACAACACTTGTCGCTACTCTTGCCCATTCTCGTGATCGTGCCGCAAGAAGGCTTAATTATCTTAGCCATCTTAAAGATATCCAAAGTAGGAATCAACAGAAGGCACTTCTTCGTCAATTTCATCCCAAAGCTGAAGTTTTTGTGAATGAGATCTTACTCTGTAAATCCCTTGAACCTTTGGAAGTTGGAGATGATGAAGTTCCTAATTCTCCCCCGATAGTGATTACGATTATGAAAGTTTGTGAAGACATCGCGAACAATGAAATTGTCGATAAGAATCTTCATGAAAAATCTTGATGAAAATCCTCCTATTGGCGAAGATGAAGTCGAGAATCCAAATGAAAAAACTGCTGATGGAAATCCTCCACCTAGCGGAGGTGAAGCTGATAAAATTGTTGAAGAATATTTATCATCTCCTCGTTGCCGAGAATGCCAATGTAGATGTAGAAAATTAATCTACTTCTGTAATTTTATATCTTCCAGTCTCTTTTCTCGTATGACTTTTGCATGGGAAGTTTTTCAATTTCTGTTGAAGTACTCTTTTTGATTGGAAAGACCAAGTCCCTTGATGAATAAACCCTTATCTTCTCTTTCTACCTCATTTTAGATTTACAATTTTAATCTCGCAAGCGTGTTTGCTTACCTTTATTTATGTTGAAATTTATTATTGCGACAAGACCGCAGGATATCTTCACAAATGAAGAAATCTATTGATCTTGTCTTATCATTGATTGTGTGGTCTTATTTTGCCTTCCTAATTAAAGGTCTTATTTCGCCACCCCTCGTTGCGAAATAATCGCAGGACGTCTTTACATTTTCATGTAATGACCCATTGACCTTGTCTTATCATTTCTTAAGTATTTTTGCCTCTGCAGGATATTTTATTTGCGACAATATGACAGGCTTAAATACTCTTGCGAATGTAAAATCCCATGACATTGCCGTCTTCGCGACGAAATCGCAGGACGTCTTTACATTTTCAAGTAAAAACCCATTGATCTCGCCTTATCCTTGCGTTAGTATTATTGACTCTACAGGATCATCGCACAAATATGACAAGCCTAAATTTCCTTGCGAAAATAAAGCCTCATGACATTTGCGTCTTTTGACACTTATCGCCTCCCTAATGGAGGGTGCCGCCCTTATCTTCTCCCCTGGTTGCCCCTTCAAGGAGGCGTACATCAGCCATACAAGACTAGCTCCTCCCATCCGGTCTTAACAACAACCAGTTGTTTTCGACCTCTTATCCCTTATACCTATATGGCTTATGGTTACGAGACCGCACCCTAAGTGGAGTTTTCTTCGGGCCGAGTGCGGCATATACCAAGACTTGCCAAGAATGGCCGAGACACTTCAAATGTCCGAGGCACTCTTGGCTCAACCGTGTACCCCGGCGCCTTGAGCATACACTCGACTCCTTGGAAGAGATCCTCGGGCGTCCAGGGTGGTATAACCATATATATATAGTTGGAAATCCAAGGTATCTCTCTAGGATAGGCTTTCATGGGCCCCAAATCTCCATGACTCGAGTTCCCGGGAGCGTTGTAACCTTTCCCTTGAGCCATGTCAAGAGATACCCCTTATATGACGCACTTTAGGTCTTACATTTGCCTCTTGCGAAATATCATTCGCGAACTAGGGTGTACGCCATAAAGGTTCGTCCCATTCACTCACTCATTCATTTTTGTTAATTCATTCAATCATTCATTTTTTGTAATGTATTGCTTGCGAGACATTCGCACAATCTTTCTTTGTTTTATTCAACCTCGCAATCATTCTGTCGCAAAAACATTTCATCCAAATTCATTTCATTTCATCCATCTTTTATGGATAATACTTCTTGAGATACAACCTATTCCATGGTCTATCCAATCTTTGTCCTACATCTCTCCCTTCAGGATCCATTAATCTATATGCCATGTGCCAACTATTTCCTTAATGATATAAGGTCCATCCCATTTTCTTGCCAATTTGCCACCACTTTCACGCTGATATATTGGTGTCTCTCAGCACTGCATCTCCCTGGTTGAAATTCACGTATCTTGACACGTTTGTTATATTCTCTGGCCAATCTTCGCTGATAATTCTCCATATGTTGTAGTGCTCTCTCTCTTTTTTCTTCTAATTCATCTAATTTGATCAAAATGTTACCCGCACTGAGATTTTTCTCCCAAGCTTCTTTCTTTGTTGTTGGAATCATAACTTCTGTCGGGAGTACAGCTTCAACCCCATATGTTAAACAAAAAGGTGACATGCCTGTAGCTTCTCTTCTAGTTGTATTATAAGCCCATACCGCATTGGGCACTTGTTCGCACCATCCTTTATTGTATCCCTCTAACTTCTTCTTCAATATGTCTGCAATTGTTTTATTTGTTGCTTCGCATGGCCATTAGCCTCATGGGTATAGAGGAGTTGATTTTCCACATCGTATCTCGAAATGCATTAAGCAAGAATTTCCGTATTTTGTCCTTCAAACTGTTTCCCATTGTCGATACCAACTGTGCTGGAATCCCAAATTCGCATATAATGTTCTCAAATATGAAAGTAAAAACATATTTATCGCGAATGTGTTGTACCGCTTTCACCTCCGCCCATTTTGTGAAATAATCGGTGAGCGACAATTAGATATCTTTTCTGTCCTGTTCTGGTAGGAATGGTCCCACAATATCTAAGCCCCATTTTCCAAAAGGCCACACACTTGTTGAAGAATTTAATGGCGCTCTAGGTGCATGTATCTTCTTCCCATGTCTTTGGCAATCTTCGCAACGCCTTGATATTTGTTCCGCGTCCTCATGCATATACGACCCAGTAATAGCCCCGCATTTTTGCTTTATGTGCTAAAGATCTTCCACCACTATGATTACCAAAGCATCCCCGCTATGCAACATCTTCAATATGGTTTCTCCTTCCTTCCTTGTTACACATCCGAATGAAGGTCCATTAAAAGATCGTCGGTATAGTATTCCATCTCTTAATTCATAATTTGTTGCACGGCTTTTTAATTTGTGTGCCTCTAATCTATTTCTTGGTGTTTCCCCTTTCATCAAGTATGCATGAAGTTCTCGCTCTCCAATCTTCTTCGCAAAGTGTTTGTGTTCCATCTTCTATTAGCATTACATCCATTTCCCACTCTTCTTCTTTATTAATTGACGGTGTTAAAAGTGTTTGTATTTTTATGTTTCTCGCAATCGGATTCATCATCATACTTGATATAAAGGCAAAAGCATCTCCGCGAGTCTATTGTTTCTCCTTGATATATGTCTCCAGTTTATTTTCTAGTATCTGCACCGATAGCTCGTCAACAAGTTTCTTGTACTTTTGCAAAGATAGTTCATTTGTAGTGTATTCCTCTTTTATTTGGCGAATAGCCAATTGCGAATCACCGGTAATCCTCACATTTTCCAATTTCATTTCTATTGCGAATCGCAAAGCATGTATTATAGATTCATATTTCGTTTCATTATTGGTTGACGCAAACTCTAATCCGAAAGAAAAAGCTATCTTATTGCCTTCCTCGCGATATCACAACAATTCCAATCCCATTACCTTCTCCATTAGACGACCCATCTACTAATATTTCCCATATATTTGGTTGGGTTAACAAGTCTTTTGGATCACCATGTTCTTCTTCTACGTCCATCATTTCTTCTCTTTTGGTTCATCCTCTTCCAAAGGAAATTTGCTGGAAAGTCTCGTGACAACTTGTGATTTTGGTGAAGACAATATTTCGTATTTGAGTTTGCAATGACTTATTTGAGCATTCCATCTTTCAACTCTTCCCGATCTTTTTGAATTTTTCATTACTGATTCGATTGGTATTTTTGTCACTACCTTAACAATGTGCGCTTGAAAATATATGCGAAGTTTAAATATTGCGTAAACTAATGCCAAGATTAGTTTTTAAATTTTCGAGTAATTCCTTTCTGCGGCATTGAAAGTTTTCTTGATGTAATAGATTGGTTTCTCTACTCCTGCGTCCACTCGCAGTAAATACCGCACTTAATGCATGCGAGGTCGTCGCAAGATAGATCAATAATTCTTCCCCGGTTCTCGCTTTTTTGTAAAATTTATATATCCATTAAATGTTCCTTTATTCCTTGTAAGGCTTTCTCACACTCGTCATCCATCTAAACTTTGATCCCTTTTTGATGAGAATGTTGAAAAAGTGCTTGCATTTATCGATGACCAGCGAGATAAACCTTCCTAGCGAAGCTAGCAACCCATTTAACTTTTGAACATCTTTTACCTGCCGCAGTGTTGGCATATCGCGAACTGCTTGTACTTTCTCTGGGTCGACTTGGATTCCCTCTTTTGATACGATGTAACCTAAAAAATTTCCGATGCAACTCCAAAGGTGCATTTTTTGGATTTACTTTGATGTTGAAATGTCTCATTTGTTCAAAAATTTCTTTCAAATCCCGTATGTGGTCTTTTGCTTTCTTACTTTTTATTAACATATCATCTACATACACCTCTAATGTTTTGTGTATCCATCTCGCAAACACCTTCTCCACCATTCTTTGGTATGTTGCTCCGGCATTTCGCAAACCAAACGGCATTTTTGTATAACAAGATAATCCTCTTGGAGCGAAGAAAAAAGATGTTCTTGATCTTCTTGGCGAGACGAATTTGATTGTAACCTTTATATCCATCAAGAGATGATATCCTTTCGTTTCCTGCCGCAGCTTCAACCAATTGCGGAATATCTGGTAACGGGAAACTATCTTTAGGACAAGCTTTGTTTAGATCGGTGTTGGTGCAAAATTAATCACCCCAACAATCTTCGAGATGTGTGTATGATGATCGAATCGCCGCCGTTGATTAGATTCTCCAAAGAATTGTTGATTGAAAATGGTGGGGGTACTGCAAAGACACTCCGATGCTAAAATCAACAAGAGTTCTATGCAAGTAGGTTGTTAAGAAAAGGAATAGAAATTGTGTACCTTTTGTGTTGAGATTTAACCTCTATATATGGCGAAATAGATGTGGCTTTAAGGTTTTGATAGTTATCCTAATAACTTCCCTCATCTGTATAAACCTCAAATAACATCCAGATTCATGATAAACCCTAATATTTACCATAATCCTCATTTATCTTAAATAATAATTATAAGTATTTAAGATAATTATCCTCTTTATTTAGGATCCTGCATTTATCTCAAATATCATTAATAATTATAAATAAATAATTATTCAAGACTCTTTGGGCTTCAATAATAAGCCTAGTGGGTTTCCATAATAAACCCTTTGGTTTCCCTAACAACCCAAATCCAGGCTTCCATAATAAGCCATGCGGGTTTCCACAATAAACCCACCGGTTTCCACAATAAACCGGATTAGGCTTCCATAATAAGCCATGCGGGTTTCCACAATAAACCCATCGGTTTCCACAATAAACCGGGTTAGGCTTCCATAATAAGCCATGCGGGTTTCCACAATAAACCCACCGGTTTCACAATAAACCGGATTAGGCTTCCATAATAAGCCATGCGGGTTTCCACAATAAACCCACCGGTTTCCACAATAAACCGGATTAGGCTTCCATAATAAGCCATGCGGGTTTCCACAATAAACCCACCGGTTTCCACAATAAACCGGGTTAGGCTTCCATAATAAGCCATGCGAGTTTCCACAATAAACCCACCGGTTTCCACAATAAACCGGGTTAGGCTTCCATAATAAGACATGCGGGTTTCCACAATAAACCCACCGGTTTCACAATAAACCTTATTAGGCTTCCATAATAAGTCATGCGGGTTTCACAATAAACCCACCGGTTTCCACAATAAACCGGATTAGGCTTCCATAATAAGCCATGCGGGTTTCCACAATAAACCCACTGGTTTCCACAATAAACCGGGTTAGGCTTCCATAATAAGCCATGCGGGTTTCCACAATAAACCCACCGGTTTCCACTTTCCACAATAAACCGTATTGTACCGACATCAAATAGCTTGTGCGGTACGCACATACACTATTTTAATATGGTACAAACATCGCCCCCTCTTAATTCTCAACTTGTTGATGGATTAAGAAAATCAATAGAACTAACCTTCTCGGGTCGTTCAAATTCGCCATATGTTGCTTATCCGATAACCTTTTGTGGCCTTGGCCAGCATGTTGTGTGGCCTCGCCCCGAGCTCGGCTTGATAAATCAAAGTACCAAAAATGTACTTAACCATCTCAAATCACCAAACATGTTCAAAGTACCAATAATGTACTTAAACTCCATATAGTAATTACCCAAATGCCAAATAGATTGGCATGTTATGTTCTCTTGCTCTTCCATTAGCTAACATATGACCTAAGTGTTGGTCTTGTAAATATTCTTTAATTTCATCTCCCACCCTTATGGTGAATGAAGCGTTTCCTTGGTTTTTCTCTTTGATAGAAAAACACTTCCAATTTATCTCTTTAATAGAAAAATTATCTGGATTAAATTAATAATTCAACTTCAACTTTGAGAACATACCTCACTTCGAATGCAGGTTGCTCCCGTATCTTGCTAGGCACATTGATTGCCCTTATGCTCCCGTAATGGCCTTGAATTTTCCGACTCAACGCGCTTGTGTCTGCAAATAATGAATGTGCGACAATCTCGTGTACAGTTGACTGTCGACATTCATACATTTTCTTTCATAATAAGCTATTGGTTTCTACAATAAACCGAACTGGGCTTCTATAATTAAGCATGTGAGTTTCACAATAAACCTTTGGTTTCTACAATAAACCAAATTGGGCTTCCATAATAAGCCATGTGTTGGTTTCTTTAATAAACCACCGGGCTTCCTTAATAAGTCTGTTGGGCTTTCTCAATAAGCTAGACTTGGTTTCTTTGATAAACCACAGGGCTTCCTCAATAAGTCTGGTTGGGCTTCCTCAATAAGCCAGACTTGGTTTCTTTGATAAACCACCGGGCTTCCTTAATAAGTCTGGTCGGGCTTTCTCAATAAGCCAGCTGGGCTTCTATAATAAGCCATATGAGTTTCTTTAATATTTTTCCTTTGCTCCTTTCGCTCCATTTTAGCTTCAGCTTAATTATGTTGAAACACCTTGTTTTCTCCTTTCTCTTTATTAGAAAGACATCGCACAATTTCCTTTATAATCAAATACTTCGTCTGTCTTTCTCTTTACTAGAAAGACATAGCAACTGTTTCTTTGATAACCAAAATGCTTCGTCTTTGTCTTCCTCTTTTATAGAAATACATTGCAACTACTTCGTCTTTGTCTTCCTCTTTTATAGAAAAACATTGCAACTATTTCCTTAATAACCAAAATACTCCAGCTTTGTCTTTCTCTTTTATAAAAAGACATTGCAATTATTTCCATCATAATCAAATACTTCGTTTGTCTTTCTCTTTACTAGAAAGACATTGCAATCATTCCCTTGATAACCAAAATACTTCGTCTTTGTCTTCCTCTTTTATAGAAAGACATTGCAACTACTTCGTCTTTGTCTTCCTCTTTTATAGAAAAACATTGCAACTATTTCCTTAATAACCAAAATACTCCATCTTTGTCTTTCTCTTTTATAAAAAGACATTGCACGTATTTCCATCATAATCAAATACTTCGTTTGTCTTTCTCTTTACTAGAAAGACATTGCAATCATTCCCTTGATAACCAAAATACTTCGTCTTTGTCTTCCTCTATTATAGAAAGACATTGCACGTATTTCTTTAATAAATACATGCAAAAGGTGTTCTCAATTGTGACTATAAACTTGATTTATAATGTAATCGGGGAAGACTTACCTCCCAAGGTGTTCGTTTCTTCCACCTTAGTCGCCCCCATTACTTCCAGTGATATTGAAAATGATGTGCCCTATTGTTTGACTTCCTTAACCATGTTGGTTTTGATTGCATGCTAGGCGTCACTTTAGCCGCCCCAATATCTCGTAGAGATATTTCCAAATAGCAAAGACGCCCCCATGTGAATAAGGAACTAGATCTATAATATCTAATCCTCACTTACTAGATGGATCTGGGCTTATGATATCCTTTCCGTTGACATCTTGTTTCTGGGTTCATCGTGATTTTTCCTTTTGGAATCGCCCTCAAAATGTTGTCTTGGTGTGGCGTGTCCCTCGGTTCCGGAACCTTTCGCCGTACATGAAAAATTTGCTTTCTTTGCTTATCTTCAATTGATTATGTTGGTGACGAACCTCGAGCAATAAATCAAAAGAACTTTGAATTCGATTATGTTGCTATCCACGAACCTCGAACTCGGTCATATTGCTGCCCCAAGTGCATACAAAAGTTTCTTGAATATAAAATTTTTTGCTACCATGCTGTAGGGAATCGAAAGACGATTCAAATGAGCCGAAAATCACTCAATTCGGACTTAAAACGAAGAAGAAATTGGCAAAACAAGATTTGAATGAAGCGCGCACTGAATAGAGTAAGTTTACTGAGCCGTGTTTTGTTGCACAAAACAAGTGGCAGCACAGATGGTTGAAGGATGGAAGGTGCAACCTACAGGTCATGAGATCGATTCCTCCCTCCTGAACTTCTTTTTCTTCTTTTTCTTGAACTGCCAAGGCACTATCCAGACTGGATCCGAATGCTGACATGGCAGTCAATGAATGGATCGGTGATACCGACGTGGACCTTGGCCGATATGTCACCCGGCGACTTGGCATAAGCTGCCGACGTGTCACCGAGATGACGTGGCGATCTTGTTGGCGTGTCGTCATCTGGACGACGTGGTAGGTCATCCGACTGGACCCGGGCTTGACGACGTAGTGTATGTGCCGACATGGCAGTGACCGATGCCGACTTTGTCTGCCGACTTTACCGAGGTGCTGATGTGGCACTTGGTTTGACCGGGTTGGTCTGGACCCACTGGACCGCGCTAAAACGGTTGAAGGCGAACCGAATCGAAATGGCTGAACCGGGTCCGGCCGCCGAACAAGCTATTGGGCCCGATGGATGGATCGGAGGTTGGACAGATTTAATGGATGAGATCTTGTGAATCTGACGGTTCGGGATTAGCTTGATCTGGGGCTGCACTTGAACTTGGATGAAGATAAGGTTTTCGCAACGCTTTATTCAAGCACTTGTCACGGTTTCCTCAACTAATTCGCAACAGATTTCATCAAGCACGCAACGGTTTCTTCAACTCGCCGTAACTTGAGTTTCCTCGCAACCCTAACTTTTTGCAAAACGTTACGACAACTTTCTCGCAACTTACCGATCGCAACTTTCTCGAAGTTCGAAACTTTCGCAACTCAATCTTCCGCAACTTTCGAAAAGTTGAAACTTTCGCAACTCTGGATCTTCCGCAACTTTATGAAAGTGTTGAAACTTTCGCAACTTTCTCGGGATCTTCGCAGCAACTCTTCGCAAGAGTTACGTAAACGTTCTCGCAACTTTTCTGGATCTTCCGCAACTTTTCCGGAAGAGTTCAAAACTTTCGCAACTTTCTGTTCACAACGGTTTTGAAAACCTAGTTTAAAAAATCGTTTGAGAACAATTTCTTTCACTCGGAGAACACGATCTTTACTCGTATCCCCTTAGTCGGCGCCAAAAGATGTTGGTGCAAAATTAATCACCCCAATGATGAGCACGAAAGTGCGACGCATTTTCACCCATAAATACATTAGTTAGGCCTCATTTTATCTCTAATAAACTTGTTTGTAGGTGTTTTTGTCAAATAAGCTCTTATGGAAAAAGTTGCTCGAAAAGTGGTTTTTGTACCCCGAAGGACACATGTTATTCGGACTCTCAATTTTGGATAAGGGGCACCCAATTACTAAGGGGCACCTCAATTACTATTCGCACTCCTGGATTGGATAAGGGGCAGTCATCTTCTTCGTTTGAATTTCAATTTTCGGCGGGAAAATGGTTGCAGAATTAGGGTTGAAGATTTGGAGGTGTTCTAACGAGATTCAATGGCTGAAACCAATTGGGTTTGTTCCCGATACCTAAACAGGTCGGGGTATGGGTCATCGTGTCGATCAAATTTGGCTAGATAATCAACAATCGATGAAACAAACAAGAACATTTTTGGCGGGAAAATAATGGCAGTGAAGAAGAAGATTTTTGGCTCGAGTTTTGGAGGAATTTTAGAGAGACTTAACCATTTGAAACTTCTTGGGCGGACTTGTTTTGACGTAACAGGGCTGGTATGGGTCTTCATTTCGGCTAGAAGTGGCTAGATTGTCGAGTTAAAGTCAAACGGGGAGTGAAGAAAGACACGGGATTGTACGTGTTTTATTTGTGCATGGCGTTAGTGTTTTGACTTCGTCTGAGGTGTTGGTAACAAGTTTGGAGTGTGAACAACACGAGCAGAGGCGTGAAAGAAAGAAACTAGGAAGCAAATCCCGTAACAGGGAAAGAAAATATTCTCTCTCTACTTTGCCGAATATTGGAAGAATATTGTGGAGTGATTACAAAGATTTTGAAGTCCGTGATTATAAATAGAGTTTCCCGAGAGCAGAGAGGGATATCGAGCGATTGGGAGGCTACGGGGTCGAGAGAAGTCTTTGCACAGAGTAATCTGCAGCAGCAGCAGAAAAAAATAGTGAAGAAGTGAAGAACAGGACTATCAAAGACAGTCGTAAAAGAAACGTAAACACGCGGAAAAGATAAGACTGTCATCCTGCTTGTGGTCAATCTGTTAATCTTTGTCACGGTGAGTTTGCAACGCTTATAAACGTTGCAAACTCCCGGTTTAATTTGATTTTCTCATTTTTCTTCTTTGTAAACACCATTTGGGCAATAAAAATGAATTTTGAGTGTGTCTACATCATGAGTAGCTAAGCCCCTACGTTGGGTCGACGGAGGAAGCTGATTTTCGCACATGGGTGAATTTATTCTATTTTCTATTTGACTTTTGCATTAATTTATAATAGAATTATGATTTGATAAAATTAGTTGTGATTCAATTAGATAGGTTATGCTTTGAATTAAGATAATCTATGCTTAGGGATACAATTAATGTTTTGAAGATCTACTTTGGCAAAACAAGAGTTGATGTTTTATTTATTCACTGAGCGATAATTGTTGAGAATGAATAATGAACCTCGTTTTGTGAATTCGGTGGAATTCTAAGACCCAGTGACTCTCTTTTATTTATTATTTTATTTAAACCTTTTAATTTAATCTTAACAACATCCGAGAGAACGAATCTTATAATACTACTACGAAAATTAAGAAAAATCTTAAATCACCCAACAATCTTCGAGATGTGTGTATGATGATCGAATCGCCGCCGTTGATTAGATTCTCCAAAGAATTGTTGATTGAAAATGGTGGGGGTACCTGCAAAGACACTCCGATGCTAAAATCAACAAGAGTTCTATGCAAGTAGGTTGTTAAGAAAAGGAATAGAAATTGTGTACCTTTTGTGTTGAGATTTAACCTCTATATATAGGCAGAAATAGATGTAGCTTTAGGGTTTTGATAGTTATCCTAATAACTTCCCTCATCTGTATAAACCTCAAATAACATCCAGATTCATGATAAACCCTAATATTTACCATAATCCTCATTTATCTTAAATAATAATTATAAGTATTTAAGATAATTATCCTCTTTATTTAGGATCCTGCATTTATCTCAAATATCATTAATAATTATAAATAAATAATTATTCAAGACTCTTGGGCTTCAATAATAAGCCTAGTGGGTTTCCATAATAAACCCCTTTGGTTTCCTAACAACCCAAATCCAGGCTTCCATAATAAGCCATGCGGGTTTCACAATAAACCCACCGGTTTCCACAATAAACCGGATTAGGCTTCCATAATAAGCCATGCGGGTTTCCACAATAAAACCCATCGGTTTCCACAATAAACCGGGTTAGGCTTCCATAATAAGCCATGCGGGTTTCCTGATAAACCCACCGGTTTCCACAATAAACCGGGTTAGGCTTCCATAATAAGCCATGCGGGTTTCCACAATAAACCCACCGGTTTCCACAATAAACCGGATTAGGCTTCCATAATAAGCCATGCGGGTTTCCACAATAAACCCACCGGTTTCCACAATAAACCGGATTAGGCTTCCATAATAAGCCATGCGGTTTTCCACAATAAACCCACCGGTTTCCACAATAAACCGGGTTAGGCTTCCATAATAAGCCATGCGAGTTTCCATAATAAACCCACCGGTTTCCACAATAAACCGGGTTAGGCTTCCATAATAAGACATGCGGGTTTCCACAATAAACCCACCGGTTTCCACAATAAACCGGATTAGGCTTCCATAATAAGTCATGCGGGTTTCCACAATAAACCCACCGGTTTCCACAATAAACCGGATTAGGCTTCCATAATTAGCCATGCGGGTTTCCACAATAAACCCACCGGTTTCCACAATAAACCGGGTTAGGCTTCCATAATAAGCCATGCGGGTTTCCACAATAAACCCACCGGTTTCCACTTTCCACAATAAACCGTATTGTACCGACATCAAATAGCTTGTGCGGTACGCACATACACTATTTTAATATGGTACAAACAATCGGTAAAATCTATACAAATTCTTATCCCTTTTTTCTTCTTTGGGACTATAACCATATTTGCTATCCATTCGGGATATTTTGCTTGTCTAATGATTCCCGCATCTAGCATTTTTCTGAGTTCTTCTTCTATTTGTGGATGATATGTTTGTTGCGATCTTTCTAATTCTTTGTTTGAATGGTCTTACATTTACAGCCGATTTCCAATTTATGACAAGCCACGAGATGGATCTATACCGGGCATTTCATCCATATCCCATGCGAAAATATCTTTATAATCTCATGAAACAAATCAATAGTTCTTCTTTCTTCATCTACTTCCATTTTAGTCCCAATTTTTAACATCTTGGGCTCTTCTTCAGTTCCAACATTCACTTCTTTTGTTTGTTCTGCTGCGATATAGCTAGCTTTTGGTTCTTCCATAGGGGTTGGTCCTTTCATTTCCTTATCCTGTGATATTGTGCTAGGTATTCCTTTTCCTTCTTTTGCTCTTATCATGTAAATTTTAAATTCTTCTTCTTTTTTAGCCGCTTTTACCATCTTCTTGCGATCTCTTTGCTTCTTCACTCGTTCTTCATAATGCTTTACTTCGTCTTGATGATATATTCTCCCTTTATCAATATCTCCTCTGATTTCACCAATTCCAGTTGGCATAGGAAACTTGATACGCTGATGAAATGTTGACGCTACAGCCTTAATTGCATGTACCCATGGCCTCCCTAGCAATACGTTGTATGGCGATTTCATATCCGCTACACTCAATGTCACCTGTGTTTCAATTCCTCCAAGCAGAATTCGTAATTTTGCCTCTCCTTTAGGTTTCGTTATAGATTTACCAAAACCATGGATATAATATGATGGGGGAATCATTTCTTCATCTTTATATCCTAATTTTTTGTAAGTATGGTAAAACATGATGCTCACCAAACTCCCTGTATCCACCAAAGTTCCATTTATTGCCCATTCTTCCGCTGCCTTTGCCGGTTCTTCTCCATTTTTGCATTCATTTATTGTGATCACTAATGGGGATGTATGGCTCAAACCCTCTTTAGGTATCTCTGCTGCTGTGAATGTTATTTTCTGCTTTTCCCACTCTTTCAAAGACGATGTTTTCTCCCCATCTATAATTTTCTTTCCTTCAAAATCTCGTTTATGTATTCTTCCTCTGATGTTTTCATGAAATTCATTAATCATTGTTTTTGTAATTGTACTGTACTCCGTATTTTCATCATATTCCTTGTTTTTTTAATTTCTCTACTTCATTTGATTTAACATTTTTCTCTCTCATTTTCTTGATTCGGACAATTTTAGCTGCAATCTTTTATCTTCAATCCTGTTTCATCCCTGTTTCTAGCGCATATGTAGTTGCAGGAAATCCCACAATACACCCCTCACAAGAATTTACTTAACTAATACATTTGAAGATGAATAACTATAAATTTTATTGATTATTTTCTTTAAATGTTTACAAAGGAAGATAGAACAGAGCTAAAGAAATTACAATCACTCTAGATTTTCTCTCTCCTAATGACTTGCTTAACAATTCAAAAAGAACTCTCTTTCAACAGACTTACTCAACCCTTTATATAGGGTATTACATAGTGGATGACAGCTAAGCTGTCCTTTATTTTCGGGAATAACTCGCGAAGTATCGCAAGTGTATAAGTGTTCGTCTTCGCGACATTCCTAAATCTCGCCAAGTCTTCACACTTTTCTCATGTTCTGGCTGTCGTCATTCATTGCGTCATTTATTTTACTTCCCCGCGACTCCTTCATGATGTTGTCGTTTATTACTCGCAAGTATTGAGGTTGCGATATTCGATCCTACTGATTTGCTTGCCTTTCTTGTAAAGGTTTCACACTAAAGTTTTTCATTGTAAGCAAAAATTCACAAGCACATATGTAGCTACAGGATTATCCTATGTTGCTGATAGTGATAAGAAACACCAAATTGTTCATTTAAAAACAAACCACAATAATGAATCAAACCCAGAGTGTTTGCATAACATTAAAACATACTCACATAACAAGTTAACGAATCGACTATATAATAGAAATCATCACCAAACTGACCAGATCTGATTGCAAATTAATCCTTTACACCAACTGTTTTTTTTCAACCTGAAAATAGAAATTAGGGCAAACATCAATTAGGGCAGAAAAACAACTACAGAAAACCCTAACAACAATTTTTATCTTCAATTAAACGAACTCCAAATCATGCTAATAACTTATCTGAAAAATCAGGGTAGAATAATAACAGAATCTCATGATTTGATGAAGAACAAAAGAGCTGTAAAATTCTTCCATAAGAAACTGGTTAGGCTTAACGAAATCAAAAGATTTTTTGAGGGGAATTTTCTTACAGGAAAGAAATCTCAGATGCATAATTGCTATGTAGATATTTTTTTTTGGTTCCTCTGTAGATGTATAACGGAGATTACAAAGTACTGAAAAATAATTGAAGAAGAAGTGAGAGATTTACCTCGATTGAAGATAATATTACTTTTTTACTTTTTTTGATTTTTTTTCCCTTAAGGTTTTTAATACTAACCGTGCATAAATATCGGAGTAAAATCTGCGAGCAAGTATTTTTTGGCGGTAATTATTTGGCTGGAGCAGGAAATTTATTTCCACTTATTTTTATTTTATTTTGATATTTTTCTAATCTTTTTTATTGAGATGGATAATTTGTCACACCATTAAGTATCACAAAATTACTTAAAAATAAAATATAATTATGAAAAGATATATTGTTACACTTTTTAAAGATGTCACACCTATTTGTGTAACAAACTCTGTCACACAAATTAGTGTAATAATGCAGTGTTACAAATTACTCCATTCGGTGTAGTGAATCCCAGCAGGACTCTGCGCACATGATTCCCTTAGTTGATCTCACCCACAACTAATAGTTGCTACGACCCAAAGTCGAAGATTTATAAACAAATATGTATCCCATAGATAAGTCTATTCATTTTTTTGTTTCCGTCTTAGGATAAATCAAAGTGAACAGGATCTGGTCTTATACTCCCGAAGAGCAGCCTAGAAATATTAGTGACCTCACTATAACCCAACTGATTAACAGAAAAAGTTATTGCGGAATCACAAGAGTCTGAGACGAAGAACTATTGTGATTACTTTTTGTATCTTACCTATCAGAGATAAACCTCGAGTAAATCTAAGAGAAGATAAAACTCAATACGATAGGAAAAGTAAGATCAGAATACACTACAGTCATAAAAGTTGGATATGGCTTCACGAATCCCAAATGAAGTCTTCAGTCGTTAACCTAATAATTAATTTGGAAAACCCAAGGTTAATGGAGAATCGATTCTAGTTTGCAACTACGACACACAAAAGTGTTGGGATTAGGTTTCCCAGATGCTAAAGTTATCCCTTATATAGTATTTCAAATAAGGGTTGCTTACAATCAAAGATAAGATATCTTAGTAACAAAGCAATTGATATTCACCGTTAGATGAACTCCTGATTTAAGATTCAAGCTAAGTCTGCTTAGAACTTAAATAATAAATCTCCACCGTTAGACGATATTAGCTTGATACACAGAAATGAAATATACCTATATTTAGATATGGATGAACCATACCCAAACGTGTATACCTTGTTGGCTCAATAATAGTTAACCGAAGTTAGCCACATGAACACTTATAGTTTATCCACATTCATCTAACACCTTTAGATCAAATATGATGATCTATCAATCATGATATATAATCAATTGAATCTAAATATGTTTTAAGAGAGTTATTCAAATGTTCATCATCTCATAGAAATATATATGAACCATTTGAAACATATTCGGTTTGGTTTGTCTTAAATACAAAACAAAGCTTGGGTCCAAGAGCATAGCTCAGTGGTATTCCATCAACTCCAGTAAGGAGGAAGTCAGGGGTTCAATCCTTGCCGTCGTAGAGGTTTGTGGTAGATTAGTTATATAGTGGGTTGAGCGGTGTTGGGTCTGGCAGTGGGGCCAGTCCAACTGGCTGGTTTCGGGCGGGCTTGGGTCCGGCTTTCGCGAAAAAATAAAAAAAATACAAAACAAAGCTTGGCTAAGTTAGGCTAGATAAAGAGCGACCGAGATTTGTCTAGGAGGAGATAAATCTACGGTAGAATAAATGATCTATTAAGTGCTTTATGAATTAGTGTTTCACTAATTGCTCATAATAAATGATCTATTAATTCAACAGTCGCCTGTTAGGGTTCTTTACCCGTTATACATTGGAATAGTGGAAGGAAAAGGAGGAAATAAAGACTTGCTAAAAGAACGTTGTATTTATGACGCTCGCGTGGCACATGAAGGCAGATAAACGTTAGATCAAATCTAGAAAACTACACTGGGAGAGGAGGGAAGATCACAACAGGTAGTTAGGAAAATCCAATGTATCCTGTCCGCTGGGTGACTCACCAAACACTACTGTTGTATAAGCATTGATTAGTGTTTCACTAATTTTTCATAATAAATGGTTATTAAGTTTTAAATAATAAAAGTCATATTAATTAATTTAATAAATATTTATTTCCATTAATAAATAATTTTGATAAAAATAAAAATACTATCAATTGAAATTTGTGGCGTTAGTGGAAACGGTGGCGGTTCTTATAAAGTGGTGGAGGCGGAAACATTAGTGGTGGTCAGGGGCGGAGCCAAGCCCAATTGTAAGTCCTTTTGGTCTTTTTTGGCATAAAGTGGGCTACAAAATCCATTTCAAAACTGTATGCAACTTTCCAAGAATTTTTGCTCCGTCTTTCTCAAAATCCTGTCTCCCCCCATGATGGTGGTAGTGGTGGAAGAAGTAGTGGCGGCGGGTGCTGGTGAGTAGCGGTGGACATATTAGATTTGTGTTGTTGCAACAAAGATAACATTGTATTATGAAAGATGTGGTTGGTTGTTATTATCATGATTGATAGAGGCAGGTACCATATATATCAGGTATGATATCAAATTATATATGACATAATGTTAATGATCGTTGGATCACCCAAATAGAACCATCTCTCTCTCTGCCTCATCATACGGTTTGTGGTGGTGGCGGGTTTTGGTGAGTAATATCATATTATGTTAATTTTTTAACTCCATTAAACGTGTAACAATATAAAGTATAAAACTTGGTTGATCGTTTTAATGTCGAAATAAACTCGGTTAAAACACATGACAATTAAAAAAAATATTGGAACCAATTTTCATGTTTTTTAATAACTGCAGACGAATTATACGAATAAAGTTCAGAATATATGTAATTACTTATTATAGAACCGTGCCGTTACAACACGGGTTATATTCTAGGAATTGTACAAAACACCTATACAAGAACTATTTCCTGGACATAATGCTACAATTTACAAAACAAGTTCGCATACCTTATTTCATTAAAGTTCTAGGGACTTTGGTTCGCAAACGAACCTGAGTTCATGAGTATGAAATTCATACTTACCGAGTTTGGAACATAACCACTGTGTTTGCAAACATAGTCTGCGAACCACAGTTCTGGACTTTGTCCTTGTCGTGTCGTTCGCAAACAGAGTATGCGAACCACGGTCCGGACTTTGACATTGTCGTGTCGTTTGCAAACAGAGTTCGCAAACCACAGTTCCGGACTTTAACAGTTAAACCCGTTCGCGAACAAGAGTTCCGAACCTGAACTAGAACTTCACAGTTCGCATACAAAATGTACACACTGCGATATATCCAGACATTGGTAGTAGTTTTTAAACTCTCATTTAATCATTGAAACATCCTTAGAAGACAACAATGGTAATCTTACACGTACCACTAGCTTCAAGTAATTTTCAAGTGATTAATCGATCAATACGAAACTTCCCAAGTTAACATCAAATGATTGTCTCACACAAATCATGTAAGATGTTCAAGGTAATTTTCACATGATCATCTTGACTTAATATTTAGTTTCCAACAAATAAATTGTCTCCAACTAAACTCGTCAAGTAGATGATGAAGTTTAAGATAAAGCTAAAAGCTTAGAACATGTATATCGAGAAATATATAAGTGATATAAACTCGGCTCGAAATTTCAATTGCGTATAATATAAAAATCTATATAGCTATACGACTTAGCCTCTTTAGAAGATAAAATTGAATAGAATTCTGAGTGATAGATAAGTTTTAGCCTCCACATACCTTTTGTTGATGAAGTTCCTCCAAGATATTCAATAGATCTTCTTCTTCAATTGGTGAACACCGTGAAGTCTAATGATCAACTACGCACTTCTATCCTAATCCGAGACTTAGCTATAAGTAGACTAGAATTCAAGTATACAATTTTGATCAACTAAACTTGACAACCAAGCTTGAGATAGCAACGCTTGCGAGTTCGACCGAGCAGTGCTCTAACACTTCACCTTCAAATGGCAGAACGCAAATTATGACTGGCTCATTTCTCAACTCCACTATCATAGACCGAGACTTAACTAATTGTAGACTAGAAATCAAGATATAGTTTTGACAACAATCTTGATATAGCAACACTTGTGAGTTTGACCGAGCAAACCGATCCTAACTAGTTTTGGGAAGCATGGTATAACCAGTGATAACCTATATTTGGAAACATGGTATAACCGATCCTAACTTAGTTGGGAGTCATGGTATAACTGGTTCCAAGAGCAAAACCAATTTTCCAATATTCGCATATTTATTTATGTGGTGTGTGAATATTGAACTAGGGTTTGCTAAGATAGGAATCTTATAGATGTCGACATTATTTGAACATGTGCATAACTATTATCATTAATTTTTCAAATATATTTCTTGATGCTCAAGGTAATCCCAAATCGAAATATTCAAAAGCATTTAATTATGATTTTCAATTTATATGTTTTAATTACCAGCAATTAAATCATAACCTCTGGAAAAGGTTTATTAGTTAATGTGATAAACTAATAATAAAAAATTTCTAAGAGAGATTGGTTAAAATTTATTGGAAATAGGAAAACTGAAATTAGTTACTTTAATGCATATCTTGAGAATATTTTCGGTTTTGGAATTTCCTTGTTGCCCAAACAACATTGGTCTATATATACTTGAGCTTGCATTTTTTGCAGACTATTGTAAGAGCCAGGAAAACTCCATTCTTGTTGTTTCTGGTGGAGCCGTCTATTTGGAGAGGAAAGTAACCTAATTAGGTGAAATCTCCTATGACCGCGTTTAAAGAATTTTGTGGGATCAAGAAGCTCTACGAGTACCGTTGGTGAGAAATTAGATAATTGCATTGTTATTTTAGTTTTCGATTATTGATTTGATTGATTAATAGTTGTTGAAACTTTGATTGCACCTAGTTTTATTATTCCTAAGAGCATCCTTATTTTTTGACATAAGGGTCAATCAAACTAGATCAAATTACCGACGGGATCTTTAGAATTGTTGTTAGATCTAAATATATCTTGTGATAATTTATTCCGTTGCTATTTGGAATACGATCAAAAGGAGTAAAACAACTTGAGATAGTGACTTCTGTCTTGAGATTCACGTGCATGAACAAAAGGTCGAAGACCCAGGGATACTGAGGAAACTAAGTAACTAGCGGTAGTTTAATTGGTCTCAACTATACAAAGTTGGCTTATGTTCTTCGTATATCTGTTTAATTCTGTAGTATTCAAAACTGGACTTGGTCTCGGGATTTTTCTGCATTTGCGGTTTCCTCGTTAACAAAATATTGTTTATGTCATTTACTATACTTCAATATTATAATTATTTATTATAATAAAGTAAATACACTTGTACGTTAATCCAAGACACTTGATAAGTGATCCTATAGTCAATCGGTTTTATACCGTAACTATTTATCAAGTGTATACCTTGTTGTCGTATTGTCTCGACTATTGTCCATAAACGACCACACTTGGTATTATACTTATAGGTTGAAATTAAAAGATTGTGGTGTATTTGGGTACCCTCATCTTTTCAAATTGTTTTAGTGTTTTGTTTTCTTATCTTTTTGGTTTTGGTTGCAGATCGTAAAGATTCAAATTTGGTTTATTTCAAAATTTTGTGTATCAATTTGCATAACATAAAGAAGATGTTATTGAAAACGTAGGGGTACCAAGGTACTTTTTCTTAGGAAATATGTATGGAAAAACTCATCACAACTCCGAGAGTAAAAAACTCAATCTAGGAAAGTGCCTAGAGTTATATCTCTCTCTCTATGTTGTTGTTCAGATTAGATTTGAGTCTGTTGATTGAGTGAAATAAGAAAAGATGATGCTGCTGGTGAAAATCAAAGAGGGGTATGCCTGAGACAGGGAAGATGATGCTGCTCATGGAAGAAAATGGAATTAAGGTATGTTTCAGGATCTGAAATTGAAGCAGGAATTGGGTTCTATTGTTGGTTATGGAGCAGTAAATGGAATTAAAAGTTGAGAAGAACAAGGATCTAAAATAGAGGTGCTTATGACGCTGTTGTGAATCTGAGATTGGTGGATGAGCTGATGGCGATCTGTTGCAGTAGAAGATGGAGTCGTTTTTTGTTTCCATGAATATGATGTTGCTATTGAAGCTTTACAAGTGTGGTATTTGCAGGTGGAATGAGGAGATGGACCTGAGCACGGAACTGATGCTGAGATATAGGTTTTGAAGATGGGTATTGGTAGTTCAGGTCAAGGAAATGGAGAAATGGAGCACTGGTAGTAGTATGATACTGAAGTTCAAGATGGAGGTATTATTTCTGCAGGAATGAATTGTAGTAGCAGGAAATCCCACACTACACCCCTCACAAGAATTCACACAATCAAGTCATTTTAAGATGAACAATTATATTATTTATTGATTAATCTCACAAATGTTACAAGATGAAAAGGAAATAACTAAAGAATTAACAACCGCTCTGAACTTTCTCTCTCTTAATGACTTGCCCAACACTCGAAAAAGATCTCTCTCTTCTTAAGCCTGTTCGGCTCTTTATATAGGACATTACATAGTGGATGACAGCTAAGCTGTCCTTTATTTTCGGATCTGGCTTGCGACACTCTCGCAAGTATACAAATGTTAAATCTTGCAACACTCCTAAATCTCGCTATGTCTTCACATCTTTCTCGTGTTTAGGCTGTCGTCATCCGTTGCGTCATTTTTATTTCCAATCTGCGATATCTTCGCAATGTGTCGTTCAAGGATTTCACAAGGATATTGATGTTGCGATATTCTGATCCTACATCTTTCCTCTTCTCATGTCTTCTCTGTGAAGGAGAGAATGTCATGAGAACTAGTACTTTCAAAGTGCCGCAGCTGTTCATTTTTTCATATTTTTCTGTATTAACATGATTCTGTACTTTTGCGCAGAATTTATTACACGTATCTCTTCTTCCATCCATTTCTTGACACGTCTTTTTCAACTGCTATTTCTCAACCGTTCATGTCTACTCTTCGCATTAAATGTGTTTTCCTTTTCGAGAAACCTTCTCTCTATATATACTTTTCTTACCCCTCTCTTCTTCTTTTTTACTTTCCTTCTTACTTTCACTGCAATTTTTCATCAACATCTCTCCGTAACTTCCGCTTTTGCTGCTGTAAATCTTCTTCTTTATATCCCTTTTGATCTATTTTATCTTCATTCCCATACTCTTAAAATGCCTCCAGTTGGTCGTAAATATGAAAATTCTCTGGACAAAGTTCAGAAATATTTCGAAGAGAAAGGTTTCGTATTAACCACCATTCCCAATCAAGAATCTAAATCCATTCTTTCTACCAAACTGTTTGCTGATCATCATTGTGATGATAAGGAAATCATAATTTCGCTAGGTCAAATTCTCGCTGGCCTTCCCATTCCTCTCTATGATCCTGATCTTCCCTTATTTTATGAAATTCTTGCTCATGCGAAATTCTCGCGAGCTATCTACCAATTGAGTGGAGATTATATCCGTTTAATGCTTGAGTTCGCCAACCGTGGTGCTGGTAAAGGGTCTCTTTACCCAAAAGAAGTCCGAGATCCTAAATTTGAGGATTTAGAGATATTTGCCGAAAAATATACAGTGGAAAGCTTCTTCGAAAACTATGAAGTAATAAATATGAAGAATGATAGAACTCATCTGGGGTGCTCGCTTGAAGAGAAGAGAAAATGTCTCCAGCGATAAAATACTTATGCAGGATATCGACTGGCATTCTAGCAAAAACAATGTTCCTCGTCACTCTAAAGACAACAAATGGTGCGTCTTTCCATTAGTTTTGAAAGGACCTTACATTTCAGGTTCAAAGGTTCTTCCTGCGAATCTCTCCAATTATCAACCTTGGGTATTTAATTGGCCCGAGAAAGCGAAAGAGGTATTTTTCTTAAAAATTTCGCTCAGTTTACAATCTTCACTCCTTTTAATACCTATTAATCTTGCGAAATTTTTAGGTTATCAAGTTAAGAAAAAGCTACAAAAGGACTTCTAAGGCAAGTACCCTTGCGGCGCTCCGTTCGATCACAGATGAAGTAAGAAATATTTTATTTTATTATTTTTAACAATATTGTTTCCTCTGTTTCTTATCTTCATACGTGTGCGAAGGTGGGTGTTGAAGTTGTTGAAGAAGAAGAAAGTTCTAAAACTGCGAAGACTAAAGGCAAGGGTAAAGGTCCTCTTCGCAGGGAGAAGTCCACTCCCCCACCTTCAAAGAAGCGAAAGATTCAGTCTAGCGAAAGCTCTGGTGATGAAGATAATGATGATGTTGATACTTCTCTCGCAAAGGAGGATTTTCCAACTGAATCTTCTATGTCACAACTGTCCAGCATCTTCTCTGACTCCATGCAAGGGATTGGAGATGATCGTCTTTCTAGTACGTGCAAAGCTCTCGCGAGTATCTGCGATGCTCCTTTACTAGAGGGTGATGATTCTCTTCATGGGGTCTCCATATCAGTGACTCCTAGCTTTCTAAATTCGCTTGGTGTCTTGGTATGTCTTTGTTCCCTTATTTCTTCATAATTTTGATTTTAAGTTATATTTTGATAATTTCTTTACCTTCCTTTACTGATCCGGGAGAGCTTCCTTCGATGTTGCCTTAGATCTTGAGAAGAGGCGCAAGTATTCTCGAAAAGAAGAATCTTCAACTTCGTAAAAGAAATGAAGAATTGAAGTCGAAGCTGCTACTCTTCGCAAGAGAAATGAAGAATTTGAAACTGAATCTGCTACTCTTCGCGAGAAGACTAAGCAATTAGAAGATGATTCTTCCACTCATAAGAATAAGATATCTAGTCTTCAAAGTGCCAACCAATAACTTTATGGTATGAGACTTTTCTCTTTTCCTTTGTTTCGTTCTCTCATTATCTTCCCTCATCTGATTTACCATTTTCGCAGACGTCTATAACCTTTCTGACGAAGCCATTCTTCTTCACTCATTCCATGATCCTATGGATAACAATGCCCTTCTTGATCACCTCAACAATTCTCTGAATAGTTTTTCCAATGACAAGATTAAATCTCTTTCTCTAAACGAACTTCAGTCCAAATTTCACCTCTTAGAAATTGATCATAGATATAGTTTAGGCTTATCTAACCAATTTAAGCGTCTCTATCTTAATTCTAAAGAAAAAATTAATACTTTAAGAACCAAAATCAGTGATCTCATAGATGATAAAGATCGCATCGCTAGACAAGGTGCTCAAGAATCTAACCGCAAAATTGCTATACTTAGCGAAAGATAGAATCAAATTCGCTCCCTTCTTCTCATAAATAATGACGATGAATTCGTTTGGGCTGCGAAAGTTCTAGATGATGCCAGAAATAATTTAGGTGTTAAAGTTAGTCTTCAAGCTGAGCACACGTTCTTTGTTAGGGATATGATTTCTGACAGAGAAGGTTGTTAATTGTTCTTCTTTATTTAACTATTTGTCTTTCATGAAATTGTCGTTGAGTTGCTGATTCATTTTCACATATTCGCAGAAGCTGAAGAGAGATTTCGTAAAAGAATTGAAGAGCTCGAGTCTGAGAAGGAGCAACTCGCAAAGAACCTTTCTTCTCGGGATGATAAATATTCTAGATTGAAGAGGCAACTACAGATTACTGTTGCGAATTTTAAGAATGATACTACTCTTTTTCGCAATCAGACTATTAAAATGGTCTGCGACGGCCGTAATATCCCTCATTCTGCATATCCTTGCCTTCTTGAAGAAATTCCCAATAATGTGCCTTCTCTGAATATTTCTGACAGCAATGCTAGTGAAAAAGAGGAATCCGATGGAGATGAAGAAGTAGAAGGATCTGATGAAGATGATGAAGAAGAAGAATCAAACGAGAAATAGTTTTATTTTCTTCCTTCTCTTTTTATAATATATGTACATTCGTTCTTTTAATCTTCTATTTTTGTAATCTTTTGCTGTGAATTTCTTGGATCTTCAAATACAAGCTCTACCTTTGTTGTTCCTTTCTGCACATGTTAAAAGAGCAATTCTTTTTTGCAATATAATTAATCAATATATTATCAACCTTTCATTTTATGAGTGCGCAAATCTATCATATGAAGACAAATAACATGTTTTTATTCTATACATTCCCATACTTGCCTCTGTTATTTTCATTTAAATGAAAGATTGAGCAAGTTACTTTTTGTAGGATCCAAATATCGCAACAACAACACACTTGCGGAATCTTCATTAACAACGTCGCGAAGCCGTCGCAAAGTGATTTCAGAAATGACATAACAAATGAAGATAACGTAAACATGAAGAAAGTGCGAGGATCTTGCGAGAATTAGAGTGTCTGCGAGATTTAACATTTATACTCTTGCGAGGATGTCGCAAGGTAAATCCGAAATTAAGGGAAATATTAGTTGTACATGTTTGTCATCCACTATGTAAATACTATATAAAGAGGAGAGCAGGAGAGAGAAAGGGGGGATAGACATTTTTAGGAGAGAGGTATTATTTTAGGAGAGAGATATTATTTTAAGAGAGAAAAATTATTTTAGGGAGAGATATTTTTAGAGAGAGATTTATTTTCTTTATCATCTTCTCCCCCTAAAGTTAGATCTAGAGCTCTACAAAATATCCATTAATGGAGATTGTAAATCTAATTCTTATGTAACCTCAAAATCATAGTGAAGAACCATGGATGTAGATCACATTGATCGAACCATGTAAAAATCCTTGTGTCCATTTTATAATTTTAGCATTTTTATCTTCATTTTCATATCAAATAAGTTTAGATCTAGAAATTATTATCAAGATATAGTGAGGGGTGTAGTGTGGGATTTCCCGCAATTACATATGCGCTAGAAACAGGGATTGAGTAATGGATTTTGTCCTTCCTGTAACTTGTTGGATCAAGAAATTTCCATGAAAATTAGTTATTGTTCATATTTATTTCTAGATCTTAAAGTTTCAGGAGCAAAAATGGAAATTTTATGGAAAGAATCACACTTTCAGGGAGAAAACACCGTCAACAATTCAAAGACATGAAAAGAGGAAGAGAAAAATATAGGTTGCTGTAATGAAATTTAAGGAAGAAAGCTAATTTTTTAATGGAAGATTTCATATTCAGGAGAAAAAGAAAAAGGCAAATTGTTGAAGGAAATAAAGGAAGAATGAAGAAAATGATAAGAACAAAACGCTGTGATTTTTATCACAAACAGAAACTCGCGCAGATGGTTTGAGTTGGAGCGAAGAAGCTTGATGTCGCAAGATCAAATCTCGCCACAGTCATATTTTTTCACATTTTTTCTACAGCCTAGAGAGGAGAAAAGAATAAGAGGTGGTTACATGCGAATCTTCGCAAACGGAAACTGGCACAGATGGTCAGGGATTAGGAGTATGGGTTAGAGCTCGCGTGATCAATTCTCGCAAAGCACAATATTTTTCACACTTTTTTGGAACTGCTGAAAAGAAAGGAAGAATAATAGAGTGGCAATATGGTCTTCTATCGCAAAACAGCAGCCAGCACAGATGGTTGTGCGCGAGGTATACTAGGTGGATGTCGCGAGTTCAACCCTCACATCACTCATATTTTCCATATATTTTTTCCAGAACGGTAAAGGGTGGATGAACTCAAGTACAGCATTATGTGTTTCTTTCACAAATAGCAGCTAGCACAATTGGTCACTGGCGAAGAGTATAAACATAAGGTCGCGGGTTCGAGTCTTCCCTTTCGCATAGAATTTTTGTCAATTTTTTCCCTGAGTATCAAAGGGTGAATATAAGTCATGTATTAGCATTCTGCGATCCTTTCGCACAAGAGGGATAGCACAATTGGTCACGAACGAACATGAGGAGCTTAAGGTCGTGGGTTCGAATCCCACCTTCTGCATATTTTTGAACTTATAAGAGCGAAGAAATGGAGTAAAGTTATAGTATTGTATGTTTCTTTCGCAAGCAGCAAATAGCCCAGATGGTCAGCAGTGAAGAGAAGGAGTTTGATGTCTAAAGTTCGAATCTCCCCATTCGCAAAGATTTTTTGCACTTCGCAAATGTTTACCTTGCGAACGTTCGCAGCATGAACACTTTGCAGATGTTCGTTTACTTCATGCAAATGTTTACTTCGCACAGTCTTTGATAATCTCGCAAGGATATCTCGCAAGAAGAAAGTAGGTGATTATTTCGCAGGAACACTTCGCAGAGGCAAGGCTAGCACAGTTGGTTAGGAGGCATGAATGCAAGCAGAAGGTCGCGGGATCAATTCTTGCTTCTTGCATATTTATTTTTGTTATGCGAAATTTCGCACGGATTTTGCCTATTTCGCAAAGAAGAAAATTGATGATTATCTCGCAAATTAATTTCGCAAGAGAGGGTTAGAACAGTTGGTATGATGCGAGAATATGCAAGAGGCAGGTCAAGGGTTCAAATCTCATTTCTCACACTTCTTTTTGCTGCGAGATAACTATATTTTGTGCGACGTTTATACATTTCAAGGATGCTAGCTCCGCAAGCAAATCATATACTTCGCAAGAGACAACAACAACAACAACGAATCACATAAAAGCTAAGTACCACTTTCTTTGAACATTTTACTTTTACAGAAAATAAAAGATTTTGATTTGATTAAAAAAAAAAAAAAAAATCAAAATTACAAAGATTTCAAGATTTCAAAGAGTTCAAAATTATAAAGAATTACTAAGATTTCAAAGATTTCTAAATTACAAAGATCTTAAAGATTTCAAAGATTTGAGAAAAATCTTGCAGATTAATTTATATATTTTTCTTGAATATTTACTTTACTTCAAATGATATGATATTATGAGAATGAATGAAATGACAAAAATGAAAGAATGAGTGAAGGAAGTGTGAGAAATGAAGGAATGAATGAAAGGATGAATGAAAGAATGAAGACATGCGATAATTTCGCAAAGATAATGGAAATGCGATAACTTCGCAAAGATAATGAGAAGAGAAAATCAAAAATGAATGATTGAATGAATTGACAAAAATGATTGAGTGAGTGAATGGGACGAACCTTTATGGCGTACACCCTAGTTCGCGAATGATATTTCGTAAGAGGCAAATGTAAGACCTAAAGTGCGTCATATAAGGGGGTATCTCTTGACATGGCTCAGTGAAAAGGTTACACCGCTCCTGGAACCTGAGTCATGGAGATTTGGGGCCCATGAAAGCCTATCCGGGAGAGATACCTTGGATTTCCAACTATATATAAGGTTATACCCTGGTTGGACGCCCGAGGATCTCTTCCAAGGAGTCAGCGTATGACCAAGGCGCCGAGGTACACGGTTGAGTCAAGAGTGCGGGGAGCATGGAACTTCCTTACCACTCTTGACAAGTCTTGGCACATGTTGCACTCGGCCCGAAGAAAACTCCACTTAGGGTGCAGTCTCGTAACCATAAGCCCTATAGGTATAAGGGATAAGAGGCTGCGAAAACAACTGCTTTCTTTTAAGACCGGATGGGAGGAGCTAGTCTTGTATGGCCGATGTACGCCTCCTTGAAGGGGCAACC
Source organism: Papaver armeniacum (assembly GCA_023531295.1). Lineage (NCBI taxonomy): Eukaryota > Viridiplantae > Streptophyta > Magnoliopsida > Ranunculales > Papaveraceae > Papaver > Papaver armeniacum. The sequence continues at coordinate 178,919 of JAJJWW010014750.1, forward strand.
AGGGAGATGATAAGGGCGACACCCTCCATTAGGGAGAGTGTCAAAAGATGGCAATGTCATGGGACTTCAAATTCGCGAGAATTTCTAGACCTGTCATATTATCGCAAGAAAAACATCCTGCAGAGGCAAAAATACTAAAGAAATGATAAGACAAGATCAATGGGTCTTTACATGAAAGTGTAACGATGTCCTGCGATTTTGTCGCAAGACGGCAATGTCATGGGGCTTATGTTCGCAAGAATATTTAGGCATGTCATATTGTCGCAAAAATGAGGGGTGGCAAAATAAGACCTTTAACTAGGAAGGCAAAATAAGACCACACAAGATAGGTAAGGCAAGGTCAATGGGTCATTACATGAAAATGTAAAGACGTCCCTGCGATCTTGTCGCAATGACAAATTCAGCAGAAACATCTGCGAGATTATGCTTAATCTTCCATTTGCATACAAATAACGAGGCAAGTATGGAAATGGGCGAGGCAAGCGAAAATAACATACATTTAATATTATAATCATATTATTATGCGATACTAATAGTGCGGGAATAAGAAAAGATGAAGCACAAGTAAGAATTTGCGAGGAACAATAAATACGCAAAGATGAATGCATATACTAGAGACAAAATCGGAGAAATGAAGAATGGAAGCGATTTAAAGCTACATCAATTTTAAAGCCGCAAAATGAGCTAAGTAACACAAACATTAGCTATACACTGCAAGTAGATAAGCATTCTCATCATACAAGCATCATACTCGCATCATGAAAGCATCGCATAAGCATTTCATGGCATAAACATCACATACACATTTCATAACATAATCATTAAATAAGCATTATATTCGAACAAGTATTTTACAGAATTTTAGAATTATTCAAAACTTCGGAGAGATATTCAGAATTTTGCAGAATTATTAAGAATTTCGCAGAATGCAATTATTTCACAAGATAAGATAAGCAACTTGAAGAGATTATACTATCGCATGAGCACAAAGCATGAGACAGAGGAAAAATAAGAATGCAAAAACAATTTGCTCAATCAACACTTTCTCAAGGATTCTACCCTCATAGATAAAGAACAGAGGCAACTATGGATAACCAAGAAAACATTTTATGTTCTTCATCTTCTCGGCAAGAATCATTTCCAAAGTGGATGTTCACTAGTGAATAGCAAGAATCCTCACCAAAAATGGAGTAATAATTTCGCATAAATAGAGGTAATACTTACTACTCTTATTCAAGGATAAATACTTCTTATATTTCGAGGATTAATACTTCTTATACTTCATACTTCTAATTTCGCATGATTAGTTCGCAATACTTCTTATTCGCAATCAAGGACGGATACTTCTTATACTTCTTCAAAGATACTTCATACTTCGCATACTTCAAGAAATGATACTTCTTATTTATTTCGCAAAGCTTCGGAACTTCGCAAAAGAATAGAGGCAAGTACGTACTTTTCAAGTCCAGTATTCTTTCGCTCGTTCCTTCAGCAACAAATATCAAAGATACTACAACAACAGATTTTTTCTTAAAGATCGCTCTTCAAGCAATATTCAAGAAAAAAGAGGCAAGATGTAGGATCCAAATATCGCAACAACAACACACTTGCGGAATCTTCATTAACAACGTCGCGAAGCCGTCGCAAAGTGATTTCAGAAATGACATAACAAATGAAGATAACGTAAACATGAAGAAAGTGCGAGGATCTTGCGAGAATTAGAGTGTCTCATGAGATTTAACATTTATACTCTTGCGAGGATGTCGCAAGGTAAATCCGAAATTAAGGGAAATATTAGTTGTACATGAGCTGTCATCCACTATGTAAATACTATATAAAGAGGAGAGCATGAGAGAGAAAGGGGGGATAGACATTTTTTAGGAGAGAGGTATTATTTTAGGAGAAAGATATTATTTTAAGAGAGAAAAATTATTTTAGGGAGAGATATTTTTAGAGAGAGATTTATTTTCTTTATCATCTTCTCCCCATAAAGTTAGATCTAGAGCTCTACAAAATATCCATTAATGGAGATTGTAAATCTAATTCTTATGTAACCTCAAAATCATAGTGAAGAACCATGGATGTAGATCACATTGATCGAACCATGTAAAAAATCCTTGTGTCCATTTTATAATTTTAGCATTTTTATCTTCATTTTCATATCAAATAAGTTTAGATCTAGAAATTATTATCAAGATATAGTGAGGGGTGTAGTGTGGGATTTCCTGCAATTACACTTTTGAATAGTGATATGTGTTCATGTCTCGATCTCGCAGCTTTTGCTGCTGAATTTTCGCAAGTAAGGAAATCTTGGTTTCTTCCAAGATTTCCTTTTTTCTTTTTCTCTTATGTGGTCTTATTTTGCTTTCCTAGTTAAAGGTATTATTGCGCCACCTCTTGTCATTGCGACAAAATCACAGGACGTCTTTGCATTTGCATGCAAAAACCCATTGATATTTCCTTAACTCTTTCTTTGAAATTTTTGTTGCGACAATATGACAGGCCTAAAAATTCTTGCGAAAATAAAGCCCCATGACATTGCCGTCTTGCGACGAAATCGCAGGACGTCTTTACATTTGCATATAATGACCCATTGATCTCGTCTTATATTTGTCTTTTGTATTATTGCCTCTTCAGGATTGTCGCACAAATATGACAAGCCTAAATTTCCTTGCGAAAATAAAGCCTCATGACATTTGCGTCTTAAGACACTTATCAGCTCCCTAATGAAGGGTGCCACCCTTATCTTCCCCCTGGTTGCCCCTTCAAGGAGGCTTACTTCTGCCATACAAGGCTAGCTCCTCCCATCCGGTCTTAACAACAACCAGTTGTTTTCGCAGCCTCTTATCCCTTTTTCCTATAGGGCATATGGTTACGAGACTGCACCCTAAGTGGAGTTTTCTTCGGTCCGAGTGCAGCATAAGCCAAGACTTGCCAAGAATGGCCGAGACACTTCAAATGCCCCAGGCACTCTTGGATCAAACGTGTACCTCGGCGCCTTGATCGAATGCTGACTCCTTAGAAGAGACCCTCGGTCGTCCAACCTAAGTCATAAGCTTAGATTGAAAATCCAAGGTACCTCTCCTGGATGGGCTTTATTGACCCCAAATCTCCATGACTCAGGTTCCAGGGGAGGTGTAACCTTTTCCGTGAGCCATGCAATAGGTACCCCCTACTATGACGCACTTTAGGTCTTAAATTTGCCTCTTGAGAAATTTTGATTTCGCGAACTAGGGTGTACACCATAGTAGGTTCGCCTCTGTATGATTACTTTGTCGATTCTTCTGCATATAAGCTCTTTTGTAATTTCGCAATCTCATCTTTGTAATTCATAAAAGATATTTTCTTCTTCTGCATATCAGCTCTTTTACAATTTCGCAATCTCATCTTTGCAACTCTTTTGCCAATACATTTTTTTTTTTTTTTTTTTTTACAATCAACCATACATCTTCCCTTCTTCTCAGTCAAAAAATCAACAAATACATTCACTCTTTAAGTTTCTTACTTTTGCTCCTCTCTGCCTCTGCATTTTTGAATTTTTCTGTCATTTTTTTGTCTGTTGCGAAGCCTTCGCCGCTTCTTATCTTCATCATATATTGGTTTCGCAGCGTTTCCTCTTCTCTCTGTTCTATTACATCTACCATCAATCTTTCACCTTTTTGTTTTTCTTTGATGTTGTGTTTCCAATTATTCTTCTTCGCAGCTCTTTCTTCGCAAGATTCTATATCAATTTCATAACACTTATTTCCTTCAATCCAATCTCCTTTTATGATGCCAATACCAGTGGGATAGGGAACTTGATACATTGATGGAAAGTCGATGCCACACCTAAAATCTCATGTAACCAAGGTCGTCCAATCAATGCGTTATATGGTGATTCCACATCAACTACACAAAACAAAATTTCAGAGGACAATCCTTTCAGTGGAATTTGCATATGAGTTTCTCCTTCAGACTTATTTGCAGTACCGTTAAAACCATAGATTTTATAATTTGAAGGTATTAGATCTTCATATTTCCCTCCCATAGTTTTGTAAGTATGATAAACAAGGATATTCACGGAACTTCCAGTATCGATCAAAATTCTGTTGATTGCCCATGAATTCTCAGCTTCATCATCTTCATCCTCACTAGGTTTTGGGTTAATCTCCAATCTTACCACTAATGGGTTGTTGTGCATTTCTCCACCCTCGGGTACTTCTTCTGCGGTAAAAGAGATAGTCTGCTTTTGCCATTCTTCCAGTGGCGATGTCTTCGCAATGTTCATTACTTCTCTATTATCGGCATCTCTTGCGAAAACCCTACTGAGAGTGTTATCATGAAAATCTTCAATTGTCTTGTACGAATGTACGATAGAGTTACAAATCAGATTCTTTGCCTTTGCTCCAACTTCTATTACAAATGTTTCTCCTCCTTTTGTTGTATTTACGCTGCGAATTTCTGGCGGTGGTGGTAATGGTTGGGACTGAGATTGGTTTTTTAGAAAATGATTTAGCTTCCCTTGGTCTATCATTCTGAGGATGATTCTTTTCATATTTCTGCAATCATTTGTTGAGTGTCCATGAAAATGGTGATAAGAACAAAATTCATGAATTCTGTCGCTCGGAGGCGGTTCACTTTCCATGTTCCATGGCGCGGGTATGTTTTCCATCAAAATTGTAGCTTTCCATATTTATCCACACTAGAATTCAGTGGTGTCATCTTGATTTCTTCCCATATTATCCTGTGATTTCGCTGTCCTCTTTGATAGTTTTGCCTCTGACCTCCATAAGTTTCTTGTGGATGATCAAGTCTTTGAATTTTGTTATTTCCACCACGGCTATAAAAGTTTCTTTCTCTCTCGAATTCTTCTTGATCCCGACTTCCCATAGCTACTAATTTCTGCTGACTATCTCCCGTTATCCTTTCTTGTTGTCCTTGCGAAGTGCTCGCCACTGTACTTATCAGTTTAGGTAACAATCTTGCATTCTCTTCTTTTGAACTTGTGTTTGCAATTGGGTATGATTCCATCTCATTTTGCTTTTCCTCAAGAGCAATATACTCCTCCTGAAGTTCTCGCAACTCAGTCATTGTGACCTTATTCTTGATTCTGAAAATTTGAATGTATAACAGATTGGTTGCGAACATAGAGTTAATGAATGACAAAATGAGATATCTTTCGTCCACGCGACCATCCATATCACTGCACATTGTCTTCCACCTCACGGTTATATGCTTCAAGTTTTCGCCAACCCTTTGCTTTAACCCAAATACATCTTCAATGCCAGGTCGCGAGGAATTGTTACTTATATACGCCCCTAAAAATATAGCCTGCAAATGGTTGAAAGATGTTATAGTATTCTTTGGCAAACCTTCGAACCATTTTAAGGCTTCTCCTGTTAAACTTGATGCAAAATATTTGCACAATATAACATCATGGTTCTCCCATTGTAGCATACATCTCACATAAGCTTTGATGTGTTGTACCGCACAAGTTGTTCCATCAAAAATGCTCGTTAACGCTGATAAATTGCACTTTGGGGGTATTCCTCCTGACTGTACTTCTTGTGTGAATGGAGTTTTCGCAGCCTCTTCTATGGCTTCATCCAATTGTCTCTTACCTCCTTCTCTTTTATTATTTATCATTCCTCTCATTTCCGCTAACTCTCTCAAATTTGTTCATTTATACCAGAATTTGGATCCATTGGTCTTTTTAATTCTGCCTCTCTTCTTTTGAATTCATGTCTATTTTGACTTTCTTGTTCATCATTCTCTTCTCGTCTTTCTCCGCGATCTTCTCTTTCATTTCTTTCATTAATTCGCACACCGTTATATCTCTCATTTCCTCTTCTTCACCGCCTTTCAGTTCTCCTTTGTACTCTATCATATTCTTCATTGATATTATCATTATTGCGATTTCGCTCACGTCTTCTTTCTCGATTATCATGATTGTTCAGGCGAATTGCCTCTTGTAGCTCTTGTTCCTCCACTTCTGCTCTCAGTCTTTCCCTCTCGCGAATTAGATGTGTTTGTTCAGAATAGTGTCTTTCAATTTCGTCTTCAACTACTCGTTCATTTCTTTGTACTTCTCTCCCATGTAATATTCTCCTTCCTTCTTCCTGATTTCCTTCGCCATATTGATTATTTCGCCCCTGAAGGTGTCTACTTCCCTGATTTCTATCATTTTGCCCATTTTGAAGAGTTTCAGCACGTTGGATATAACGATCTTCCATTATTTCTCTTCCTTCACGATGTTCTTCGCCTGGATTTTGTACTCCCTCTCGAGTTTCTTCATTAGCATTTTCTATAGGCAAATTTTGTCTTATTTCTTCTCTAACTGATCTTGAACTTGACCTTGTAGTGCTTCTTGATCTTGTATTTTGTAACCTCATGTTTTCCATCCTCAACTCATGATTTTGCCTTGTCAGATTCGCACGTTCTTCTGCTTCTAACCGCCTTTCTTCATGCATTGTTTGCATCAATGCCTCTAACGCTGCAATCTCTTCATTTCCATGGATTATTCCTCCAATTACTTCTTGGTCTCTCTCCTCTTGTCCCTTTCCTCCTAATTGCTGCTCTTCTCCCATTTCATCTGCAGAATCTGATCGTCAAGTATGTACACTCACTCTGTCATAATCCACAGTTCTGTTTTATATTGGTGTACGTTGAATTGGTGGTTGAACTCGATTTTCTACATTGTTCCTTGTGTTCATTCTTGAAGATTCCTCCACTTTGTCTCTCCCTTCTCCAGCAAGTCTCCTACTCCTTCTAACAGTTATTGGTTGTTCTGATGCACGTCTTCTTCTAGCCATTTTTCAATCTTAGTGAATTGTTGAAAATTATATGAAATTCCTTTCCTATTACTCCAAATTCTTTCAAATCACAATATCAATCTTCAATCAGTCCCTTTTTCTAGTGCCATATGTAGTAGTAGGAAATCCCACACTACACCCCTCACAAGAATTCACACAATCAATTCATTTTAAGATGAACAATTATATTCTTTATTGATTAATCTCACAAATGTTACAAGATGAAAAGGAAATAACTAAAGAATTAACAACCGCTCTGAACATTTTCTCTCTTAATGACTTGCCCAACACTCTAAAAATATCCCCCATCCTTAAGCCTGTTCGGCTCTTTATATAGGACATTACATAGTGGATGACAGCTAAGTTGTCCTTTATTTTCGGATCTGGCTTGCAACACTCTCGCAATTATACAAATGTTAAATCTCGCAACACTCCTAAATCTCGCTATGTCTTCACATCTTTCTCGTGTTTAGGCTGTCGTCATCCGTTGCGTCATTTTTATTTCCAGTATGCGATATCTTCCCAATGTGTCGTTCAAGGATTTCGCAAGGATATTGATGTTGCGATATTCTTATCCTACATGAATGGTTGCACCTGAAGTAGATGAATGTCTAGGACATGTACAAATTATAGGTGGCAGTGGTTTGAGATGAAATTGAGCTGGTGGTTGAAGAAGTAGCTGAGTACTTAGTAATGTTGCAGCTGAGAGATGTAGAAGCTATGGGTGTGACAGAGTTGAGCGTTGTTTTAAGTTTTGTTCGACCGTGTTTTATGTAGCTAGTTTGAGTTCGACTTTCGGATTATTAAGGCGGTGTTGCTTATACCTTGAGTTTAAGAGATTTTAATCTCGGGGAGGTTATGGTTTCACCTTGAGGCTCATTTGTGTTCGTCGTGAATCGACTTGTTGAGCATGTCTGAAGAGAACTCGAGGGTATGCTTTTTAAGCTAGTTAATGTGCTTTTCCAAATATATTGTTTATTTCATCTTATTCTCTATGCTCGTTGTTATTACCGACTACATAACATGTGTTCTATGTAAGGGTATCTGGGCGTGAAGTCTAAATTCAAAGCTCTGAAGTGTAGTTATATTTACCGGTAGCTACGAAGTGCAGAAATCTCCTTAGGTACTACAATAAGTTTCTTTTTATCGTAATTTTGCTTTGTTAGCAGCCAAGGCCGTCAATCTATTTTTTTTAATTAATAGTAAGTAGTTTCGACTTCAGGATGTCTCAACTCTACGGTGATATGGAGCATGGTATGGTTCTTGACTTCTTGTCCCGCCTTTGAAGGTGCTAGCTTCATACTCACCGCTATGAGGGACCCCGAACTTGTTGTTTTCCTCGAAAATGAGTTGATGTAAGTACTCCAACGCATTACATTATTGATAGTGACATCCAAATTAAAACCCCAAAATGAAATTTGCAGTTTGACTTACCTGTTAGCGTTGATTTAGTCTTCTTTGTAATGTTTTCCCCCAAACAAGGTGAATCTTTCCCCATTTTAGCAAACTTCTAGTTTTTGTCTTCCTATAGGAAAAGCTTAGGTGTATTCCATAATTTTTTATAAAGTTAATCCTAACATTGTAAGAGTTATTATGTAGCATGTCATAAAAATAGTCTAGGATGTGTAGGAGAAAATTGGAACCTTTTGAGATTCAGTTTTTTTTTTCTTCGGAAGAATGCTTGTGATATTGCAAAGTCTGCTATGTAGTCTCTTTCCGCGTAGGCCTGTCAGAAGCCAAGATAAAGGAAAAGGGGGTCGTGATAGGCGTAACGCGCCAACGATTGGAATTCATCCACTCTCTTATGAAAATGAAACTATATCCACCAATCTTGTCTCTTATATCTTCACTCACTCCATTAGTGCAATTTTTCCTTATCCACAGACATCACCAGAAGAAGGGAAACTATGGAGTTCTAGTATTTATAGATGGAGTTGTCACTTGAGAGAATGAAGACACATTCATGTGCTTGCGCTTGCTTCTTTTTAATGTATAAGCAGTTTTTATTAATCTCGATTCTGCTTCTAGTGGTACCTGATAGGTGTTATGTTTAACATTTTTTTAGTTAATATGAGATAGGTGATAGTTATAGGTTCATCTTCATATGAAGCTAAAGCACATGTATACTTTGAACTTATCTTATTTTTCATGTCTTCATTAGGCAAGTTCATTAAGATCAATTACTAATGATTGTTTTCCTTGTGTTCACAGAAAGTATGCTCGACAAGTAGCTGGTCGGCTCTTTTGGTCAATACTTTTGCAAGTCCTTCTTCCGGTCCATGTTCACCAATTGTTCCATGTTTAATTTCTGTTTTTGAAACTGAATTATTTTATCTATTTATGTTCTATGGTAGTTTCTCTATAAAAATGTATACTTTTCAGATTTCTATAGTGTTATGTAATTGTTTTCACATTTGGAACTTGAGAAATTATAGTTTGTCGAACTTGTAAAATGAAGCCAGTAATATTGCTCATCCAATTCAAAAAAAATTGATAGTTTTGTTGGATTAATTTGATTTCCAAATGAACAGGGGTGATTTTGTTACAAGGAACTAAAATTTTGACTCGATTTTGATCAAGTCAAACCCTGGTTTTGATCAGTCAAACCACTATTTTTGAGGTTGCAAAAATTTCATAACCGAGATCCTTCATTGCGATCTTCCAATTTAACAGCTTATTAAAGTTAACGTTGCAACGGTGGAAACTCATTGCGACAAAAATTTGCAACGACAATTAAAAGGCCGTTGCGAAATACGCAACATCGACTTCAGAATAGAGCAGAACTTTTGCAACCCTCTTGCAACTGCCAATTACCGTTTCTAATCCCTAAATTTGGTGTTGTGTGATAGTGCTGAGCTACTAGTCAAGAAACAAGATAACAAGTGTGATTGCAGGTGATGGAGCTATGAGTTTTGAGCGAAGTTGCAGTGTAACAATGGGACTTGAGGGTGTACCGGCTGTGAGAATCATAAGAAGGAGGCTTTTGGCTTGGACTTCTCATACAAGGTCGAGTCTTTCTTTTGAGTCGTCGCAAGTGAAAGATATAAAATAGCCGAGACTTCTTCATTATTTTAATGTCTCTTTTCTACTTGTTTTCAAGGGTTTAAAACATGGTGCTTTTTTATTTTCTTTTTTGTTATGAACTCCATTAACACTAGTAGATAATTTATTTTATTCGTTAAAGATGTGGTTTGATTTTTGCTAGCATGTTATTTGATTTATGAATTAGTTTCCTCTCGATATTATCGTTCACTTTCTACGGTTTATAATAATTGCATGATTAATGTATTGCAATATGACCGAGTAATTGTTTACTTAAGTCTGGAATTGATTGAACTCATCCATATCTATAACTAATTTAGGGCTTATCATCGAGCGATAAGAACTGAATATGAGTACCATGATATGATTACTGGATAGTAATGATACTTTCTTGTAAGCATATGTAGAAATTGACCTTTGTTCGAATTTTTTTGCGCAATGTATTTCAATTGCATTGATTAGCCTATTTCACCATTCTTAATGCATCTTTGGGAATTGAACTTGATTAGCGCAAGGCGCGGGTTATTCTTCCGGGTAGTATTTATACTTGCATCATTTTACATGGAAGTGTGATGACTTAGGAAATTTACAAAGTATTCTTGCAATAAGGTATTCTAGGGCTTTTGATAATACGAGATTAAATACCGAATTCTAATCGTTCATTCAAATACTTGTATATAATTGAAGATGAAACCTTTATCCAATATTTTCATTTGTTTGATTGGTGTGCTTTAGACTAAGTCTTATGGGGTGCTAGTCTAGCACCTAGATTAGCGATCGGGACTACCTCCTAAGTCTTATGGGAGTGCTAATCTAGCAGCTAGATTGCTTGATCCCGTCAGCCAATAGCCCGAACCATTTCGCCCACCCGGTAAACCATTCGCGCTCACACAATGAATTCACGCTTTTTAAATCTCCCAAATCGGATCAAAAATAAATCTCTCAAATATTTGAACCATTCCATTAAAAGGTAGTTTTTCAAGCTCGAATCATTCAGTAGTAACTATCTAGCATGCTAGTTCACATGCTAGCAACTCGGTAGGAGAGAGCACTAGTGTTAACTTTTTTGCCACACTTTTTTTGAATTGCAACACTTAAGTGCTAATCTAGCACCTCAATCTAGCCCATAAGACTTAGTCTTACTTTTAGCTATTTGATTTAATTTTGTTTTAGTTTATAAAAATCAAGAACCCCCCATTGCTATTTTTAGTAAACCGAAACAACTTGACAACTTTAGTCTCTCCTCGTGAGAACGATCCTTTTCTTTCCTTTGCTATATAATATATTTTAAGTAGTGAGAAAATAATTTATGTTTGACGCATCTGCGATTGATCGGTACCAAAGACCAATGTCCGAGTGTCAATCAAGTTCGTTCCAACAAGTAAAGTCGATTATTCAACTATGATTGAAAACTACGCACAACCTGTGATATTTCAATTATATAAACAAAGTCGATTTGAACACCATACTGTATTAAGCCGCTAGGACTCTAGCCTACTACAACTTACATTCAGACTGGAATGTAGTTGAGACCTAACCAAGTCTCACACCGATTAAGGTACGTCGTATTTCTTACACCTATTGAATCCCCGCAGACTCATATTACATAATTCCCTTTAGCTGATCTCACCCACAACTAAGAGTTGCTACGACCCAAAGTCGAAGATTTATAAACAAATATGTATCCTAGATAAGTCTATTCATTTTTTATTTCCGTCTTAGGATAAATCAAAGTGAACAGATCCGGTCTTATACTCCCGAAGAGCAGCCTAGAAATATTAGTGACCTCACTATAACCCAACTGATTAACATAAAAAGTTATTGCGGAATCACAAGAGTCTGAGACGAAGAACTGTTGTGATTACTTTTTATATCTTACCTATCGGAGATAAACCCCGAGTAAATCTAAGAGAAGATAAAACTCAATACGATAGGAAAAGTAAGATCAGAATACACTACAGTCATATAAGTTGGATCTGGCTTCACGAATCCCAAATGAAGTCTTCAGTCGTTAACCTAATAATTAATTTGGAAAACCCTAGGTTAATGGAGAATCGACTCTAGTTTGCAACTAGGACACACGAAAGTGTTGGGATTAGGTTTCCCAGATGCTAGAGTTATCCCTTATATAGTATTTCAAATAAGGGTTGCTTACAATCAAAGATAAGATATCTTAGTAACAAAGCAATTGATATTCACCGTTAGATGAACTCCTGATTTAAGATTCAAGCTAAGTATGCTTAAAACTTAAACAATAAATCTCCACCGTTAGATGGTATTATCTTGATACACACAAATGAAATATACCTATATTTAGATATGGATGAATCATACCCAAACGTGTATACATTGTTGGCTCAATAATAGTTAACCAAAGTTAGCCACATGAACACTTATAGTTTAGCCACATTCATCTAACACCTTTAGATCAAATATGATGATCTATCAATCATGATATATAATAAATTGAATCTAAATATGTTTTAAGAGAGTTACTCAAATGTTAATCATCTCATAGAAATATATATGAACCATTTGAAACATATTCGGTTTGGATTGTCTTAAATACAAAACAAATCTTGGGTCCAAGAGCATATCTCAGTGGTATCCCATCAACTCCAGTAAGGAGGAAGTCAGGGGTTCAAATCATATATGACATAATGTTCATGATCGTTGGATCACCCAAATAGAACCATCTCTCTCTGCCTCATCATACGGTTTGTGGTGGTGGAGGGTTTTGGTGAGTAATATCATATTATGTTAATTTTTTAACTCCATTAAACGTGTAACAATATAAAGTATAAAACTTGGTTGATCGTTTTAATGTCAAAATAAACTCGGTTAAAACACATGACAATTAAAAAAAATATTGGAACCAATTGTCATGTTTTTTAATAACTGCAGACGAATTATACGAATAAAGTTCAGAATATATGTAATTACTTATTATCGAACCATGCATTACGGCACGGGTTATATTCTAGTAATTGTACAAAACACCTATACAAGAACTAATCCATGGACATAATGCCATTTGATTTGCAAAACAAGTTCGCATACCTTATTTCATTTAAGTTCCAGGACTTTGGTTGCAAAACTAACCCGAGTTCATGAGTATGAAATTCATACTTACCGAGTTTGGAACATAACCAGCGTGTTAGCAAACAGAGTATGCGAACCACAAGCCGGACTTTAACAGTTAAACCTGTTCGCGGACAAGAGTTCGAACTCGAACTAGAACTTCACAGTTCAGCATACAAAATGTACACACTGCGATATATCCGGACATTGGTAGTAGTTTTTAAACTCTCATTTAATCATTGAAACATCCTTAGAAGACAAAAATGGTAATCTTACACATACCACTAGCTTCAAGTAATTTTCAAGTGATTAATCGATCAATACGAAACTTCCCAAGTTAACATCAAATGATTGTCTCACACAAATCATGTAAGATGTTCAAGGTAATTTTCACATGATCATCTAAACTTAATATTTAGTTTCCAACAAATAAATCATCTCCAACTATACTCGTTAAGTAGATGATTAAGTTTAGGCTAAAGCTAATAGCAGAACATGTATTTCGAGAAATATATAAGCTTTATATAAACTCTATTTCTAAATTTCAATTGCGTATAATATAAAAATCTATATAGCTATACGACTTAGTCTCTTTAGAAGATAAAATAGAATAGACTTGAGTGATAGATAAGTTTTAGCCTCCACATACCTTTTGTTGATGAAGTTCCTCCAAGATCTTCGCAGATCTTCTTCTTCAATTGGTGAACACCGTGAAGTCTAATGATCAACTACGCACTTCTATCCTAATCCGAGACTTAGCTATAAGTAGACTAGAATTCAAGTATACAATTTTGATCAACTAAACTTTACAAACAAGCTTGAGATAGCAACGCTTTGCGAGTTCGACCGAGCAAAGGTGCTCTAACACTTCACCTTCAAATGGTAGAACGCAAATGATGACTGGATCATTTCTCAACTCCACTATCATAGACCGAGACTTAACTAATTGTAGACTAGAAATCAAGATATAGATTTGACAACAATCTTGAAATAGCAACACTTGTGAGTTTGACCGAGCAATGCTCTCACAGTTATATTTACTTTTGCACACCCAAAGTTAGTTGTTTGTATAATAATAATGTGGATGGAGTGTCCATATTTTAATTTGGTTTGTGAGTCATAAGAACTTTATATTGATTTATATTGGTTTTCCTCTCCAGGCTTGAATATTTAGGAAGTATTTGCGAGAGATCGCTTCGTTGGGTTAGTATTTCAGTAATGATGTAATAGTCACAAAGATTCCATGCATACCTGTAGGTAACTTAGTATTTCATTTTAATTGATCTACCGTTTTTTTGACATTCCTAGGGTTGATCGTTCGGCTACTGTTAATTAAGTTTGTTACAATCAAATTTGTTACTTCATTTTGGCACAAATAGTTCATTTTGAACGCGGAACACCATTTCTTTTTTTGAAATTTACTTCCGCACGCTACATCACCATGTTCCGAGAATTTCAGTAGTTTTATTACTCTCTTCTAATCAATTTGAAACATTCCCAAATGACATCAATGACGAATATCATCAGGGATATTTTCAATTGATTAACTTGAATCATATCTTAATTCATAAACAATAAATTGTTCTTCACTAAATTCATCAAGTATATGAATGATTATTGCTTTGAATTATATTTCGAGATTTCAACAAGACAAGTTTGACTCAAAACTTCTTATGTGCAATGTTTAAAGTCCACGTAGTCATACGAATTAGTCTCGTAAAGATAGAAAGGTGAATATTGAAGCAATAGGTTGGTTTAGTCTTTACATAACTTTTGTTGATGAAGTTCCAAATGTCTTCAATTGTTCCCCGTCTTCAATATGTGATTCGGTGATGTATGATACTCAACTACACACTTCTAATCTAGTCAGAGACCTGACTAAATGTAGAACATAAATCAAGATATAGTATTGTGCAACTAAATTTGACAACAAGTTTGAGATTGCAAAACTCACGAGTACGACCGAGAAGTGCTCCAATACCTACTTCATAAGAAAAAGATACGTGTGAAATACTAGAGAGTGATCAACAAATAAGTTTGAATTGGGTAGTTGAGCAATTAATGAGCGAGCTGAGTAGACAGAACAATCAGTTCAGCAGCCTGAAGATTAACGGGACAAATGGAGAGACCTCATTTGATGAAATACATGATGAAAGCGACACATATAAACGCATATCAGAATGGAAAGGTTGACTAGCAAGGATAAATCCTAACTCGAAAATGATCCATTCGCAAGTAAGGTACAATGAAAGTCGTGATTGGACGAAGCGAGTAAACGTTATGAGATGTCATCCACTGTTTGTAACTTCCCTATAAAAGGGGCCAAAATGTGTAATTTGGTTTAGTTTTTAATGGTTCATAACAAACTTAGAGAGTTTCATTGTGGGCGATCTTCTATTGAGCTAAGAACTTGTAATCTCCATCCTTGCATAGTGAAATCACCTCCGTGGACGTAGGCTTTAATGCCGAATCACGTAAATCTCCATTGTTCTTTATTTTGATTACTTGCTTCTTAATCTTGACTTGATATTCAACTGATAACTCTTTGAATATGATGTAGCATTACCCACAATTATATCAAGTACTAAAAAGGAGAAATTAATATATTTATACATACCGAAGTAAAAGTACCGTGGTATAGATATACATACACACGTTTGTAATAGTTTTCATTTTGAGAGATTGTAAAAATAAATCTTTGCATTAGCTATGTTTTTAACAACACTAAATTTTGCATCTTTTTTGGCCCATTACAAGACCAGGCATGGATGCGTGATTAGAAAATTAATTGGTTGTTAGACATACTGATTTGTAAGATGCATTAAACGCGTAAAAAGCCTATTGAGTGAGTGTGTGACAACATTACTAAGTAAATATCAAATCAAAACTGAAAAAAAAACTTTTGGAGAACACCAGTGAGAAATGCCATAAAACATTAAAATTTATGTCCAAATTGTATCATTTTATTTTATGATCAATTTTATTACAATATTTTTTTTTTTTTATTAATTTCTCATGAAAATTATATGTAAAGTATAATCAATGCATAAAAAGACTATTTTTCCTGGCATTGTCACTCACTCTTATTCCTAGATTTAGCTTGTTAACCTCTGTACTTTAAGACCAAGATTAGATTAAACAAGGTTCCATTCGATATATAGTTGATAAATTCCATCTCGACGTACTGAATACACACAAGCATCGACGCAATCATGGTCTCTTTTCTCGTTAAAGATCTGATAGCCTTATTTGATCCAACCTCCACTATTATTATCATACCATGAAAAACTACACCGTTGGTATAGTTTCCAAGTAAACATTGGACTAAATTTACAACACCAAGCTCAATTAAAAGAATTTGCACTACACCATAATCATCATGATCCGACGACATAAAATGTAGACATGATTTAGGTTTAGATAGGTTTCTCAAATATGAGAAGACCGGAACATTAAACTTTGTTTATATATGTGTGTGTGTTTACATGACGTGTCATACATGGAATACAATTTTCGTAGCTTGGCATACAAAACATAAATTTTGTAACTAAAACTATAAATTAAAAAAACACTACCATAATAAGAAAAATAAAGACTAAATTTCTTATTCTCTAACACCTCCCTCGATCTAAGCGGTGACCAGATAAAGTAAGCTTAGAGCATAGAGAAGAGAAACGATCTCGTGAAAGCCGCTTAGTGAAGACTGAAAATTTGTGGGTCTAACAACCACACCCAACAATTCGTTTGGCAATCTTAGAGGACTTACTCCAATACACTTTCTAGAGAATCAACTAGACAGTCATACTCAATCTAGAGTAAAGTAAATCAAAGAGTTTAATATCTTTGTTTCACAATGTAATCAACAAATCAAACAGATAGAAATCCGCGAGCCTGATTATTATGTGAAACAACTTGAACGGTACCAAAGATCAATGTTCAAGTGTCAATCAACAACCCAAGGTTGGATATTCTAATTGATTGATCTTAACGCACAACCTGTAATATTTCAATTATATAATAAAATATAATACGGAAAAGAAATAACACAGACACCAGAATTTTGTTAACGAGGAAACCGCAAATGCAGAAAAAACCCGGGACATAGTCCATATTGAACACCACACTGCATTACGTGATCGCTTTCGTAGGCGTCAAAAATAAATTACACTTTCTTACTACTCAAAATATAAATATAGCAAGGGCAAGAAAGGATCGTTCCCACAGAGATGACTTAGGTTGTCAAATTGTTTCGGTTTCCTATAAATAACACCGGGGGGTTTTCTGATTTTTATATACTAAAATAAAATAAAAGCAAACAATAAAGGTAAATAAATCAAATCAAGGATGAGAAAGTATTGGTCATGGATTTCGTCTTCAATCACAAACATGTTTTCAACACAATAACTAGAATTGATATCTTAATATCAACTTTTATCAAAGGCCCTAGAATACCTTGATCGCAAGATATCCCGCTAATCTCCTCTGGTCATCAACAAACACATTAAAAGATGCGAATATGAATTCTATCTAAAAGAACAACCTAACGTGTAAAAGCACTAATTAAGTTTAATTCCCTAGATGCATTAGGTTCTATGAAATCAGGACAATCAAAGCAATCGAACGTGTAAAAGCACTAATCCGATTTAACAAAGGTATAGTTCACATAAGATCATAAGAATATATCACTATAAACTATAATCTTATTTATGCTACTTGCAATCAGAAATTATCACTTTTGCGTATAATAACCCTAATCTAGTAATAAAGATAAAAGAAAACTCAATCGATTCGCGACTCGACTAAACAAGCATTCAAATCATGTAACAATATTGATGGTGAATCATAAACGATAAAGCGTGGAGACAAAACTAATTTATCATATCAAAAGGTATATTTTGTGAAATCCAATTATTCCATAACCAATAATAAAGACTAGGTACTCATATTCATGGAGTTCATAGCAAGAAGGAAGAGAAAACCTATCATGTTTCTAAACCCTAGAAAACAAAGTAGAGGCAAAAGATAAGATATCTCCTAAGATGAGAGAGACCCCTTTTATACACTCTCAAATTAGGTCGCACCCTTCGCTAAAAAAAACCAGTCCTTAAAACAGCCCAAAAGTGAAGCCCAAGAAATGACCCAAGTCCACCCGAAGTCGAGACTGGATCGGATCGGTGAGTCAACTCGCCCGACCCGAAATTAGCCGAGTTCTGGCTGTATTCTTCCTGTTTCCAGGCCAAATTCCAGGCCTTTTCAATTGCATCTCCTCCCATGCAAGTCCTAACATTCATAACATTTTGAGACATTCATCCAATCAATAGTAGCACCTCCAGATTCTTGGTTCAACTCAATCAAGCTCAATCGACTCCTCGCATGTTGCAACTCCACTATTCTTTGCTGCTTCGCCTAACCATCTAAAACTTGAACATCTCCAGCTCTGCGATACATACCACCTACCACCTCTTCTCTGTTCTTTCTTGCATCAAAGCCAGCCATAACTCAAACCAAGCCATCAGTTGTAGCTGCTCCAAACCCATTCATACTGTAGCTGCAAATCATTCACCACTTGCACATATCACCAGCTAAACTTCCTGCAATTCAGACCCATTTTTATTTTAAGCATGCTTCTACCAACAGATTCCTCCACATCACTTATTTGCAAAGACAACAACTTTTGGCTCAAGCGCAAACCCATTCTCGAATCCATACATCATTATCAAATAAAACCGAGAAGCTCTTACTTCAGTAAACGCGGATTAGAGACAAACCCATTGTTCCATTCACTGCAAACAAACCAAAGTGCACTCCATCATCACCTTGCTTCTCCAGCTTCATAGTCTTGAGATTGAACCCAGCTTCCTCTTGTTCCAGCTGCCCATTGCATAATACCCACTCCATCAGTGCCTTCAAATATGATCTTAACCCATCCGTCCGCAACCATGGCTTGCAGCAGCTTCAACTTCTTTCACCACCTTAACCTGCAGCTCCAGCCATTCCACTATGCCTAGCCATTGCATAAATTCCAGCTCAACTCCATTTCAGCTTTAGTTCAATTTATCTTCCCACCTACAGCCACCAATTACCACCTGCAATTCTAAATACCAGCTTCATCTGAGAAAGCAACCAATTGCATCCTTCACCATTCTCAGTTTCACATCAACAACATCAGTTAAAAACCAACTGCACGCAATTCAATTCTAGCTTGACTCAGGTTGTAGCTTTAACAATATAAAAGCTTCCATTCAAGTTCAACTGCAGTCCAGTCACAACCGTTGTAAACACCCGCTTCATCGTGCAATTGGTTCGGCTACCTTGGTACAGAATCGACAAAACGAACCCATTATGCCTTAGCCTAGCGAGACTCTCCCTTGAATCTCCACCATCAATACCAATTTGCAATTGCTCATCAAGTTAGCATACTCAAGCCATAAAAACTGCACCATTTCCTGCACACTGCCATCACCTAACCTGCTCTGTCAATTCAACCCTAATCTCAGTTACAAGGCCAGCAACACAAATCCCCTATGCTCATACACCAGAATCACCATTTAACTTCAGTTCTTCATCCCTTTCTGCAAACCCTAACAGATTCATTCTTGACTTCAAATTCCATTTCTAATAAACCCATCTTTGCCTTGTTCTATGTTAATCACCAATTGAGCACAGCTGCAACATCTTCCGGTGATTGTAACTCCAATCTGCACCCATCTCTTTCACGTTCTCTAGCCTAAATTCGAACAACATCCAAATCATCCACCAAAACCCAAATCTGAGAATAATCCATCAAGCACAATCCTTGCAATTTCATCAACAGGGCCCATGAATATCAGCACCATCCTCTCGATCTTGTTACAGCCGCTACCAGATTCCAAACCCATGTCTCTCTTCATCAATCTCTCCACCAGAAACATCATTTTATTCTTCTATACTTCGATTTCAAGCAAAATAAGTACAAGAAATCAATCTTTCATTCTGCCAGACCCTTGAAATCACAGCTCTAACTTGAATTCAGGCTACCCACAAATTGAACCCATCTCCTCGACTTCATAGTATCATCATCACCTTCGTTTTCATCTGAATAATCAAACCCTAACCAGTTCCATCAAAACCCATTACAGATGCAATCATCACAAATCCAACTCCCTTTATTTCTGAAATCGACAACAATAATAACTCCAATCTCAAGTTCATCTTATCAAGCATTTCTCACCCTAATCGAACCAGAGCTTTTCCATCTCTCAATTTCGTGTTTCTTCGTGGATTTCATGATTCTTCTTCTTTGGCTGCAGAGAACAATGGAGAAGAGAGAAAGGGAATTATTTCTCAGGGCTTTAAAAGTGGAACGGCTATTTGCACCCACTGTGCTTGGATACAGCCACCCATTGGCAGCCCTTTAACCTTAGCTGGGATCAAGATAGCACCCGCCTGTGAAATGCCCGTGACACCCGTTTTGCGCATTTTTCCTCTTCGTTTGCTTCAAATGACTCTATTGCACCTAAATACTCAAAATCAAACATAAGATACATAATTCACACGAAAACTCGCAAAGAAAGCATAAATACTAGATATAAAATTAGGTGTTTTAGACACCTATCAAATTCCCCCACACTTAGACTTTGCTAGTCCTCGAGCAAATCAAACTAAACAAATACATACAACTCCGTGTCGTCGAGGATGCGGTCACTTTTACCATAAATAACAAGCCTTTGAACCCCTAGTGTCCCTAGTGGACGAGTTATAGTCTCGTGAGGGTTTACTAGAGATATACCCACAAAACCTATTTTTCCAACTTACTAGTTCTCCGAAATGATAGCATCCAACGCGCTAAGAAGACATAGAGATTCTGCACACTAGTCATAATAAGTTAGACACATAAATGAACACAATCTCATCCTTAAAAGTTGAGAGAGAAATAACCATCCCTTATCGAAAGAGATTCGGGTTCGGAGTGATTAAAAGTCTCGACTCTGCCTCACAAGAAAGGGTTTTATGAAGTTGCTATCAATAATAAATAGATTTTTTATGGGTCACACATGTGTCCAGGTAGAAATGAAGAGAGAATCCTGTGACACATTAAATGGTAGGAAGGCGAAAACCCTCCGAATTGTTTTGAAAACCCACATCTTTTATAATTTTGAAAACCCATTTTTCTGACAATCTCTAAGAAAGGAAATCAACCATTTAACGAAGGTGGGAATATGCTTACTTACCTCGTTATCCGTTCAACGTGCCGCTAGGACCACTCTCACAGCATCCATAGAAACGTCTTCGGTCTTCAATCGGTGTCTTCATCTTCGTCTTCGGTCTTCAACTCTTGACGATAACTCTTGAACTTCGTAGAATCTTGACAATGTAACTCTTTCCTCTAATTCTTATTGCTTGAAACTTCATTGTAGATTTTCCTTCTTCCATTGGCTTTATTGAAAGAATACAAAACGAAAAACGAACTATACAAACCCAAAATATGATACAATGAATTTTTCTTGTCTTTTTTTTTTTTTTTATATTTTTTTTTATGAGACAAGAAAAATAAAACAAATACAAAATGAAAACAAAACAATAAAACTAATAATGCACCTAACAAAATTTTCTCTTGTCTTTTTTTTTTATATATTTTTTTTATTATTGTTGTTTTTTTTTTTTTGACAAGAGAAAGTAAAATACAAATAAAATAAAATGTAAGTACACGGCCATGGTGTAAGTACTTTACCACTTGATTCTTCACAACTTGTATGTCTTGATATCATAAACTTCTCGAACTCTCATCTTTATAATCTTCGCTCTTGTACAATAGTCTTCATTTGTAAAAATTCTGTTCCTTGTCTTGTTGCTTTACTTGAATCTGAAATCTGCTCATTTCTGTACTGTTGCTTGTAAACCTTGAACGTCTTCAACTTTCCTTCGAATTTGTGATGCTCCTCTTGTTGATGATGATGGTGTTTCTATGGACCTGTTGGTGTAGAGAGATAAGGTGGATGGTGCTAACTGCGAACAAGATTACAAGTGGTATGTAAGTTAACAATTCGATGTCACCATCATGGTTGATAAAAATAACACTCAAGAAATCAAAGTAGTGCTTCTATTGGTGTGAGGTTGGACAGTTTACCATTCTGCCCGGAATTTATATACGGTGACACACACTCTAAAACCACAAATTTAGACAGGTACAAAGAATTGAAGGTCGGTGCCTCACATTATGTAACATGGGTAGTCTCCACTATAGGGGATCACTACTCTAATACCGAATTCAGTCTGCACCTTATTTTCCACTGGCATGGTTAAATCCAACTTTAACTCTCATACAATTAAGAAACCCGATCATGTTCTCTCCGTCATCTCTAAGTTCGGGTCACTCTTATGAGAATTCGATGTAATCTTAGCGACATGTATACTTATGTGACTCTAAACTAACCACAAGTTGGAGTTTTTTATTCACTATTTTACACAAAAGTTGAAAATTTTGAAAAATTTACAATGCAAATACTTAACCACTCCCCCACACTTCAACTTTACATTGTCCTCAATGTAAATTGAATCGTCCAAAGAAAGTCAAGGTGGGAAATCATATAACAATATGCGACAAGAAAAAGTAAAAACAAGAAAAGAAAATAAAATACTCCCTCCGTCCCACCATTAGATGACCTACTTGGTCTAAGATCTTGTCCCATCATTAGTTGACCTATTTCACTAATCAAGGGGATATCTCTAAAACTACCCTTTTGATTGATTATCGGTATCATAAGAAATATGTATAATTTAATATTCATGTTTATACTCGTTGCGTAGGTGCTTTAAAATGATTTTCAACGGTACAAAATTTACGCAAATCTATGGTATAGTTTGAGAGATAAATGATTTCTAAATTTTACAAATTATTATCCATAAGGGTATAGTTGTAAAAAATACGTAAAAAACTCATTTCATTCATTGCCTTAAGAATTGTGCAAACTTCAACTAGGTCATCTAATAGTGGGACGGAGGGAGTAAAAGATAAGAGATACAAAACCTATGGGTTGCCTCCCATGTAGCGCTTGGTTTAAAGTCGTCAGCCCGACTATATCCTTGCAAGATTCATTCCCCATATTGATAGGTGTAGAATACACCGTATTTACTATCTAGTAGTTTATGCTTTCTTTGCTATTTTTCTAGTAAATTATGTATTTTACGTGTGTTTTTGAGTTATTAGGTACTCTGGAGTCGCACGGAGAAAACAAAGAGGAAATCACCAAAATTAAGCATAAAGGGTAAAATTGTCATTTCATAGGGCGAGCACTATCTGGAGTCCAGTCAAGGTTAAGGGGCAACTCTTCTTGGAGGCGTCCTAAACACAAACCAGCTACGGTTAAGGGGTTGTCATATATGGTACCCCTTATCATTATTAAAGGGTGTAATTATCCCTGGGGTATCCCTTATCTAATGAGAGGGATGGTCCTTATCACTGGGGTGCAAATACGCCCAAATCATTATAACCCTAGAGATTAGGGTTCGATGAACTGATGGTGAGATTCTCAGGAGGAGAAGAATTTTGGTTACTGATGCGTGTCGTAACCACAACAAATTAATTAATACTTTACTACCTAATTAACTAGTAATATAGGGTAGTCAAGGTCGATCCCACGAGGAGCACGATATTCTAGTTGTAAAAATTGTCACAAAAAGGGGGGTGTAAAAAGCAAAAGAAAATAAACAAAGCGATAAAAAGATAAAGTTGAGAGCAATAAGAGAGACAAGACCAAGGAATCCTTCTTCGTTACGAAACAATGAATCAAGTTATGTTCTTTTCTACTTGTTATTAGTCACGATTATCACCAACCGTAGGTAAAGCGGCTAGCTCGAGTGCTAAACCCCTAAATCCCTTGTATCACCAGGACACGGAAGTTCTCGACTACGTCGGATTCTAATCACCAAGCCACCTAGAATTAGCTCAACCTAGATGTAACTTGGCTCATGCATTAGGTTTTATGAATTTCTTAGGTTGATATTAGTAGTTAGACTCTTAGCTCAAGGTCTATTTGCTAACGTTGTTTCTACACACAATTGATCCACGGAATCCCTCCGCAAGGTCTCGTGTTTGCTACTTATGTAAAGAGTCAAGAAACGATTACTTATCCCCTAACTTTCACTAGCTTTAGATCGAATTAACAAATCAATTTAGTTGGCCACCCAAACAATCTATCAATCAATCATGAATGTCTTTAAGATCACTCCTATTAGTAAAAACAAACGATAATTATGTGAAAAACTTCAAGATAGAATTTGAAAACAAAAACTCAAATCATATGTTTAAAAACTAGGAATTCATCCTCAATCAATAAAATTAACTACTCATGTTAAAAAGAGTTCACACAAAGAATAAGAAAAGAAAAGAATTGTGTGTGTAGAGATGTGTAGAGAGGTGTGTAGAACTTCTCTATTTATAAGCTTCAATATTCTCCAAATCTTCTAAGGAGTAGAATCCTTTTCCTTTTGCAACTCAATTTCCAAATCCAAGCTTTTCTCAACTCTTCCACCTTCTCTTTCCAAATTTGAGTCCAATTCTCCATCCAATTCCTAGCCCAAGTCTTCACACCCATGAGAGAAGTCCATAGAAAATTCGGAATTTTTGCTGTGGGAAAATCGGGATTGTGGCGGAATTTGGCGGAATTTGTCGCCGCGGACACCTGGAAATTTCTCCGTCGAGAGAATATTCGACGGAATATTCCGTCCGGTCCTCAGTTAGGACTAACGGTCAAAGAGTCAACCGTCAGTCAACCTGGTCAATCACTGATCTAACTCGGTCAAAACCGGTCAATCACTGAGTCATGTCTCGAGTCATGGCAAGCCAAAGTCTTACACGAGCCACGGCTTTGCCACAGCCAAGATGGCCTTGCACTATTCCTCATCCACCATAATGGCTGTTCATTTCCTTCTCATTGCACAATTGCACCATCGTCATGTGGCTTCATTCCATTTACTAACCTCACTCAAGAAGCGCAACTTAGTCCCTATTTTCATCTATTGCCGCTTTCACCCAAACCAATGCTCGGCTCTTCTTTGCAATTTCAACTTCATATACTCAATTGCGATTAATGCCATCCCGCCCGCAACATATCACCGAACCGCACTTGCAATTTTCATGTGCAACATGACATCACAAATTGACACTGAGGAACTCTCATTCAGGTCACCACCTCCAACTAACACAAGCATTCATTCAACACATAGCACCACCAGCTGCTCAGCTCACAGGCCACCTGCATATTCTGCAAAACCATCAAAGCCCTGGAGCTCAACTCATCCTTCCCCTGAACAACATCACTTGAACTCAAGCCATTGTAACCTGAGTTTCACAATTACCACCATACTGCAGAATGGCTAGCCTACCATCGCACTCCACAAGCTCAGCTGCATCTCTCAACTCTTATATCCCAACAAAGCTACAGACCCATTTGCTCCATCACAGTTCACAATCCCTACAAACTGCTCCTGTAATTCTTGTACCCTGTATTTCATCCCATCTCAATCCACCATATCCAGCAGCACCAGCTTCTCAGGATCAGCTCAATCATGAGCCACCTTCATTGTCTACAATCATTGGCGCAACCCAGCACATCGACTCGCCTTCAATTCTTTACCACCAGTACTCATCTGCTGAGTCTTGAAATTCATCCTCATACCCATGAAAAACAACAATTCGAACAATTCTTACCCATTCTTTCATTATCAGAAACTAAAGCAAAACCCTCAATTCCTTTTATCAGCTCGTTCTTCTTCTTGCTTCACAAACCCCATTTCCCTGAGCTTCACACAGCGGCCACCATTATCGATTCTCAATCCCAGTCGACATCACAGAATCACCAATTCACAGTAAGACCCTAATTCTGTGTCTTCAAATCACCACCATTTCCAATCTCGAGCTCATCTTGAATCTAATGGAAGCTCCATTGGTACCTTCTCATCAACTCGTAGAACAAAGAATGTCTCATTCCCTCATTCCTCTTCACTGGGTTTCGATCTGCTTCTCTCTCTTTCATCTCAGAACCACAGATGTAGCTTCATCCATCATTCCCAATCGAATTCAATTTCAATCACTTCCAGATCCATTATCCGATTGATTACAGCCACATCAAACTCTACCCATTTCGACTGGCCATCATCTCGATTCAAGACCCAACAACAATCTCTCGATTCTACTATCTCTGAGCTCCTCTCCATCTGTTCTTGATTTAATCCTTCAATCACCCAGACTCAACAAAGCCATGGTACGCCGATTATTTCAGTGGAAGAAAAAAATAAACGAATGATTGAGAAAGAGAATTCTCTTCTCGTTATAGGGTTGTGTAATGAATGGGTGTAGTGGGTTTGGATCAGGAGTTTCGGGTTTTGGGGTCAATGGGTTTGGGTTCCAACATCCATGAACATAACCCAACCCTTTTGTTTGATAACAACACTATGTTTTCGGATAAGGGCTGCAGTTTGGCAGCCCCTTAACTTCAGCTGGGCTCCATATATCAATCGCCCGTAAAATGACCTTTTTGCCCTTTTGGCTTAAATTGGGTTATTTCTTCTTCTTTTCTTCCGTGCGACTCCAAAGTAGCTATAAAACTCAAAACAAGCGTAAAATACATAATTTACACGAAAAATAGCAAAGAAAGCATAAACTACTAGATAGTAAATTAGGTGTATTCTACACTTATCAAATTCCCCCACACTTAGACTTTGCTAGTCCTCGAACAAATCAAACTAAAAACTCACAACTTCAAAGCGTTCAAGCTTCACAAGCATTCAAAGAGTTATGAGGACATAGAGTTTACGCATGCTAGTAATAAGAAGTTAGAAATACTAAAGAACATATTCTCGTTCTTAATTGTTGAGTGAGAAATAACCACACCATAATGAGAGAACGCGTGTTTGAGAAACGATCAATAAGCATTTCGCCTCGACTTACGCCTCACCAAATAGGATTTTATGATAATTGCACTCAAAAAGACGGCTTTTTTATGGTTCTCACATGTGTGCAGGTAGGAATGAAGAGAGAATTCCTGCAACACGATGAATGGTGGGAAGGACAACTTCCGAAATATTTTGAAAAACCCACATCTTTTAATATTTTGAAAAACCATTTTTCTGACGATCTCTAAGAAAGGAAATCAACCATATTACCGAGGATGAGATTACTTACTTACCTTCACATCCGATCGACAATTATGATAACACCACTCTCACGGCATCCAATAGAAACATCTTCCGCTCCTCGTCTTGATCTTCTTCGTCTTCGGTTTCAACTATTGATGATAAACCCTTGAATTTCATAAATCCATAACAATTTATAACTCTTTTTCCCTTAAAATCCTTGTTGCTTGAAACTTCCTTATCTATTTTCCTTCCCCACGGCTTACAAAACAAATATTTCTCTTGTTTTTTTTTTTTTTCTTTTATGAATTTGATTTTAAAAATTATTCACAATTAGTAGTCTTTGATATATAAATACAATATTAGAAAAAAATTAAACACAGCTTTTGGTTGGTAGCCGAGCAACAAGCTGAGCTCCAACCCCTCTCTGAATAGTAATTCCTAATCTATGAAAAATGAAACTACCAAAACCACTACTAGCATCATTATTAACTAGGCAATTCTTCAGACGCTTAAAGAAAAGCAAAGAGTCATCGCCAAGTTCTCCTAAAGTAGAGAAGGCCAAAACGCCCAAACCAAAACCCAAAGCGAGAGCACTTGTCCAAATATTTAGCGCTTCCTTGAAACCGCATTAGAGATAGCTTTCCGGGACAAAGGATCGAACACCATCACCAGTGAAGGGAGAAACAACAGTGACATCCATACAAAAATCTTGACCATTTTCCCAATTAAGAACAAGAATATCTGCAGGCCTCAAATCCTTATCATCATCTGACTGGATGCCAAGAGATACTTCCTTACGCGCCGGTACATTAGCCTTGTAGCAAATGTCAAATGCAACATCACGAACAAGGTCATGGCGGAACTTGCTCCCAATATCTTTAGCACAGTGAAGCGCATGGTCTCCAAAAATGTCCATAGATCGGTTGCAACTTGAGCATAAGCCATTTTCAACAAACAAAGGAATACCAAGTCTATAACAGAGCACGGTAGCGCCTAGGTCCAATACTTCGATTAAGACCACTAATAGGCACCGCTAATAAATAATCCTGAGCATGCTTGACACGGTTACACTGCCATAGAATGGAGTCTCTTACAGACATGTGAAATTGGTCTGGGATTCGCTTCTTGACTGCGTCAAAATAAGTGACTGCCAGGGAGTGCATGGAAGGGGGGGCAGTATCATCGACACAATAAGAAGGGGACAATCCACATACCTGGATAAAGTTTTGAAGAGCCAACTGAAAGGTAGAGCCTTTGTTTGCTGAGAATAAATCACCCAGAATAATCTTCTGTACTGAAGCAGTCTGACTTTGAGAAGCAAGGTAGCAGTAAGCCCGAGTATCAGCCATGGTGTAAATGCCAAGGCCACCCTCCTTGATAGGCAAGGTGGCTAATCTCACTGCGAGGGGACCAAAACCAGACACCATCACCGGTGATGAGTAATCGTAAATAATTAAGTAAATGGTCATCAAAAGGTCTGTGGCTGGTTGCAAGGCAGCTGGGTTGGTAGTACGCAATGCAAAATATAAACGAGAAACACCAGTACAGTTACGAAGTAAAAGCATCTCGCTTTGTGGGTCCTTGAGTTTTTTGATTGCTGCCATTAGTTGGACAGTTTTATTCACCCTGGTCAGCATCATGTCACTAATAAAGTTCAAGTCTAAACTCACCGGACCACCCAAAAGCTTAACCCCATTTGAGGGTCTACCAATATCAGGAGGAAAAACACCATCATCCGTACTCCTGGTATCAAAAGAAGGCCAGAAAACTTCTGTCTTCTTCACATTAAGATGCAGCCCCCTACTTGGCCCTTCAGTCTCTATTATGTTCAAAGCCTTAGCCACCTCCAAAGTGTCACCAATAATAGTGCCATCATCAAGGTACCAAGCGTGTAAATCAAGTGTGCATCGAGAAGCAATGGACTTCACTAGGGGGTGAAGTGTCAAAGCAAACAATAAGGGACCAAGGGGGTCCCCTTGTTGAACTCCAAGTGCAGACGATAGAATATACTGATCATAATATAACTTAGCCGGGCGCAAGTAACAAAATTCAACCCAGCGAGAAATACCTGGGCAATGTAGGCGAACCTCCTTGATAAGCTGAGTTCTACTAACCATGTTAAAGGCATTAGAAAAGTCAATAAGCAGCATTGACATTTTATCAGATTGCCCTTTCATCTCCAATAAGCAGTTAACAGCATGAAGAATCCCTTCCCCACCAGCAGGCACACCAACACCAAATTGATAGTCGCCTAAGTAAGAAGTCATGTCTTTTCCGACCGAGAAGGCAGCAACTTTAGAAACCAGCCTTCGCCAAACCGTACCCACCGCAATAGGCCGAATGCCACCCCCAGGTTTAAGCAAAGGAGTTAAGGGCGCGCTGGCTATGAACTCGCCTAAGATTCCAGGGCATCTGCCGGCCAACCAAAGGTTGACAACCCCTGTAATTGAAGCGAGCAAATTATCCGCAACCGCAGCAGCAGCACCACTCATAACATCAACCAAGTGCTGAGCACGGAGACCATCTCGACCACAAGACGTACCCTTTGGGAAGCTTTTTATGGCTCTCAAAACAGCACGTGAATCCACCACAATCGGGTCTGTTGAGACAGCGTCGGAGGGAAGGACCGGTGGAGGAGCAGGTGGGTGTTTATCTAGCAAATCTAGATAGGTTTGCTCGCTGTGAGGAGCCACTCAGAGGAGGAGAGCACGCGAATAGCGGCAGCAAAGTGCCCACACTCCAGCTTCCTCCGGCATGCCATCAAGTTAGCAGCACCTTGTTTTTTCAATTCACTCTTCGAATCTGTCTTCGCAGAACCAACATGTAACGGTTGTTGAAGCAGCTTATTAGCCAGGGTATAACATCCACCAGGCTCCTTCCAAACTGTCAATGCATGGTTGATGGCAGCAACCTGCAGTTTCTTCCGATTGCCAGATTTTGCCTCGGCAGAGCTTCGTGGACGGAAAAGAGACAAGGTGCAGATTGGAAGGAGTAAAAGCTGCAACCACAAGTGTAAGTTACCTGGGCTGGCTATGATTCTGTCAAGACAGGCTTTGAGTTCTCTTGAAAACGCAAGTCTGCACTTATGAGGAATGCAACTGACGGTTTTAAACTGCCTCTGCAAAACTGCATTGAGTAAATCAGTGGAAACAACAGCAACATCGATATTCCCTTGTTGAGTGCAAGCTGCATCAGGCCCGAGTTCCAATGGCTTCACAACCTCAGTAGATGAACCACAACAAACTGCACCATTCCAAGCTGGTTTATCCAAGCCATGAAGGAGGAAATCAGCGTTACCAACTTCATTAAGAGGTCCTGCGATCACCTCCCCAGGTTATGAATTTTCTTTTTTTTTTTTTTTTTTTTTTTTTTTCAATTTTCTCTTCTTTTTTTTTTTTTTTTTTGAAAACAAGAGAAATTAAATACAAAATAAACCATGGTCGTGGAAGAAGTATTTTCCGCTTGATTCTTCACAACTTTTATCGTCTTGAAATCATAAACTTCAAAAATTTTCACCTTTTACTTTTCTTCGCTTTCATGAATTTGCTCTTTTTCTCGTTCCGTTGCTTGTAAACCTTAAACTTTTCCAACTTTCCTTGTAGATTTTGATGTCGCTCCTTGTTGATGATGAGAGTGTTTCTATGGATCCGTTATTGTCGAGAGAGAGAATGGTGCTAACGCAAATCGAACTACAAGAAGGAAGCTTTCATCCATGGACGTCACCCTCATGATTGACAAAATTAGCACTCAAGAGATCAAGAGTAGTGCTTTTTATTGGTGGGAGGTTGGGTAGCTCACCATTCTAACGGAATTAACGTATGGTGACACACACTCAAAAGAAGCTCTTTAGTAGATGGAAAATTTCTGGTCGGTGCCTCTCATGATATGAATACGGGTAGTCTCCACTAATGATTGATCAGCAACTCTAATAACGCACTTCTCCCTGCACCAAATTCGCATCACCGGCATGATTAAATCCATTATTTAACACTCAAACAAATAAGAAATCCGAATGTAGTTCTCTAACATTTCCAAGTTCAATTATGTCGGTCAAAATCTCTATGTAAACATACCTAGAAATATGCTAGGGACTCTAAAATCTTTAAAAGTTGGAATTTTTAAGTAAAACTTTTTTTTCTTTGTTTTTCAAAATTTTTAATTTTTTTGTAATTTTTTGTTTTAAAAACATGCTTAACCACTCCCCCACACTTAAACCTTACATTGTCCTCAATGTAATTGAATCCTCCTAGTAAAGTTAAGGTGGGAAATTTTAACATGATAAGAAACAAGAAAAGAAATAACAAAAAGCAAAAAGATAAGAAATACAAAACCGATGGGTTGCCTCCCATTAAGCGCTTGTTTTAAAGTCGACGGCCCGACTTGGCTCTTGTAAGATTCATTCCCCATATACTAAAAATCGGAAAATTTGAGGATCCACCCATAATACCTGTTTTGCAAACAATAACTCCATACAAATATTAGCACAAGAAAACAATAGTGAAATTATCGCTCGATAGAAATTTCCCCACACTTATTCTCGTCAACACTCGGAAGTGTATAAAGAACATAGAATTTGGGAATTTCCATGTATTCCTCTTGGCAAACCTGCATAGTGTTAGCATCAAGTGTTTCCAATGGTGGATATTTAGAAACAAAATCATCCAAAAATACTTTGAAGCACATACATTCAAACCAATATGAGGTAAAGGAGAAGAATCAATAGGCAAAGGGTTAGACAAACCTTTCACAATCTCTTGTATTATAGAATCCTCTTCATCCTTAAAAAATTCGAGTGAATTACTTACCTCTTGTATATCGTGGTCCTCTATTAAACCTTGCAACCATTCTTCGTCGTTTTCTACCTTAACCAAAGTCTCGGTATCATCATAATCATTAGCAAGTTCAATTGGGTGTTCCACAAAATCAATGAATGTGGTTTCATCCTCTATAATCATCTCTTCAACATTCTCATCATCGGAATCGGGCCATTCACTAAAATGATTCTCATCGGTATAGATTGTAAAATCTTCTTGTGCGGGTGTTACTTCGTTTACAACAATAGGTAAGTCACACCCAATCTCCTCCTTTTGAATAGGTGAAGGATCGTTATTATGATCCGGAGTTGGAATAACTTCCTCATTGTCGGAACATTCATACACTTCCGCGGACTCCCATCTTTCCCTAAGAAAATTTTTCCAAGCAATAAATCCATCTTCCTCAAGCTCTTCCTTTTGAATAGGTGATTGATCGTTATTAAGATCAAGGCTCGAGTAAGCTACACTATCGTCATCAAAAGTATCCAAAGGTTGGTCCTTTTCAACACAATCATCTTCATTTTCGGACTCACCATAATAAGAATCTTCATCGGTTTCATAACCTTTATCCCGACGTCGTTTAAGTTCCATATGAATAGTCCTACTAATTTCTGTGCAAGTTTCCTGACGTTCACACGCTTACCACCGTTAGACGGCATCTTTTGGAAAAAGTGAAGGAAAAACACGATGAAGAGGAGTATATTCCAAATTCTCTGTCTGCACATTACTAGAAAACAAATTGTTATATGCATAACTATCCTTCCCTCCATGTGATTGTCCACTTACATACCCGTCATAAGGTTGTTGATATGTATGAGAATATCCATAAGGTTCTGTAGAAAATTTATCATAGCCAAAATATTGGTTTGATTGTATCCTAAGGATGGTTGGAAGTTGTCATAATGTTGAGGTTGAAAACCGTATTGATTGTTGTAATATGCTTGCTCTTGTCCACCGTACATGGAAAACCGGCACCTGAAATAAGATTCAAAAAACCAAGTTAGATACGGAATAAAATCCAACAAAGCAAGAATAAAGCAAAAAAAAATAAAAACAACTAAAATCATCCATTGCTCCCGGCTAACGGCGCAAAATTTGATGCGTGTCGTAACCACAACAAATTAATTAATACTTTACTACCTAATTAACTAGTAATATAGGGTAGTCAAGGTCGATCCCACGAGGAGCACGATATTCTAGTTGTAAAAATTGTCACAAAAAGGGGGGTGTAAAAAGCAAAAGAAAATAAACAAAGCAATAAAAAGATAAAGTTGAGAGCAATAAGAGAGACAAGACCAAGGAATCCTTCTTCGTTACGAAACAATGAATCAAGTTATGTTCTTTTCTACTTGTTATTAGTCACAGATTATCACCAACCGTAGGTAAAGCAGCTAGCTCAGTGCTAAACCCCTAAATCCCTTGTATCATAGGACACGGAAGTTCTCTAAGGATTATAATCACCAAGCCACCTAGAATTAGCTCAACCTAGATGTAACTTGGCTCATGCATTAGGTTTTATGAATTTCTTAGGTTGATATTAGTAGTTAGACTCTTAGCTCAAGGTCTACTTGCTAACGTTGTTTCTACACACAATTGCTCCACGGAATCCCTCGCAAGGTCTCGTGTTTGCTACTTATGTAAAGAGTCAAGAAACGATTACTTATCCCCTAACTTTCACTAGCTTTAGATCGAATTAACAAATCAATTTAGTTGGCCACCCAAACAATCTATCAATCAATCATGAATGTCTTTAAGATCACTCCTATTAGTAAAAACAAACGATAATTATGTGAAAAACTTCAAGATAGAATTTGAAAACAAAAACTCAAATCATATGTTTAAAAACTAGGAATTCATCCTCAATCAATAAAATTAACTACTCATGTTAAAAGAGTTCACACAAAGAATAAGAAAAGAAAAGAATTGTGTGTGTAGAGATGTGTGTAGAGAGGTGTGTAGAACTTCTCTATTTATAAGCTTCAATATTCTCCAAATCTTCTAAGGAGTAGAATCCTTTTCCTTTTGCAACTCAATTTCCAAATCCAAGCTTTTCTCAACTCTTCCACCTTCTCTTTCCAAATTTGAGTCCAATTCTCCATCAATTCCTAGCCCAAGTCTTCACACCCATGAGAGAAGTCCATAGAAAATTCTGGAATTTTGCTCGCCAGGAA
Source organism: Papaver armeniacum (assembly GCA_023531295.1). Lineage (NCBI taxonomy): Eukaryota > Viridiplantae > Streptophyta > Magnoliopsida > Ranunculales > Papaveraceae > Papaver > Papaver armeniacum. The sequence goes on from JAJJWW010014750.1 coordinate 212,933, forward strand.
AACCAGGATTGTGGCGGAATTTGGCCCGCCCACCCGGAAATTTCTCCGTCGAGAGAATATTCGACGGAATATTCCGTCCAGGTCCTCGATTAGGACTAACGGTCAAAGAGTCAACCGTCGGTCAACCTGGTCAATCATCGATCTAACTCGGTCAAAACCGGGTCAATCACTGAGTCATGTTCGAGTCATGGCAAGCCAAAGTCTTACACAGCCATGACTTTGCCACAGCCAAGATGGCCTTGCACTATTCCTCATCCGGCCATAATGGGTACATTTCATTTCCTTCTCATTGCACAATTGCACCATCCGTGTGGCTTCATTCCATTTCGGCTAACCTCACTCAGCAAACTGCAACTTAGTCCCTATTTTCATCTATTGCCGACTTCACCCAAACCAATGCTCGACTCTTCTCGCAATTTCAACTTCATATACTCAAATTGCGATTAATGCCATCCTGCGCAACATCTCACTGAACTGCACTTGCAATTTTCATGTGCAACAGCATCACAACCAGCACCAGGGAACTCTCATTCAGGTCACCACCTCCAACTAACAGTCAGCATTCATTCAACACATAGCACCACCATTTGCTCGTCACCTCCTGGAGCCACCCTGCATATTCCGCAAAACCATCAAAGCCCCGGAGCTCAACTCATCCTTCCCCCGAAAAACATCACTTGAACTCAAGCCATTGTAACCCGAGTTTCACAATTACCACCATCGCAGCTGACTACCACCGCACTCCACAAGCTGTTTTGCATCTCTCAACTCTTATATCCCAGCAAAGCTACAGACCCATTTGCTCCATCACAGTTCACAATCCCTACAAACTGCTCCTGTAATTCTTGTACCCTGTAATTCATCCCATCTCAATCCACCATATCCAAGCAGCGACCCGACTTCTCAGGATCAGCTCAATCATGAGCCACCTTCATTGTCTACAATCATTGGCCGCAACCCACTGTCAGACTCAGCTTCAATTCTTTACCACCAGTACTCATCTGCTGAGTCTTGAAATTCATCCTCATACCCATGAAAAACAACAATTCGAACAATTCTTACCCATTCTTTCATTATCAGAAACTAAAGCAAAACCCTCAATTCCTTTTATCAGCTCGTTCTTCTTCTTGCTTCACAAACCCCATTTCCCTGAGCTTCACACAGCGGCCACCATTATCGATTCTCAATCCCAGTCGACATCACAGAATCACCAATTCACAGTAAGACCCTAATTCTGTGTCTTCAAATCACCACCATTTCCAATCTCGAGCTCATCTTGAATCTAATGGAAGCTCCATTGGTACCTTCTCATCAACTCAGAGAACAGCAATGTCTCATTCCCTCATTCCTCTTCACTGGGTTTCGATCTGCTTCTCTCTCTTTCATCTCAGAACCACAGATGTAGCTTCATCCATCATTCCCAATCGAATTCAATTTCAATCACTTCCAGATCCATTATCCGATTGATTACAGCCACATCAAACTCTACCCATTTCGACTGGCCATCATCTCGATTCAAGACCCAACAGCAATCTCTCGATTCTACTATCTCTGAGCTCCTCTCCATCTGTTCTTGATTTAATCCTTCAATCACCCAGACTCAACAGCAGCCATGACTGCTCGATTATTTCAGGTGGAAGAAAAAATAAACGAATGATTGAGAAAGAGAATTCTCTTCTCGTTATAGGGTTGTGTAATGAATGGGTGTAGTGGGTTTGGATCCGGGTTTCGGGTTTGGGTCAATGGGTTTGGGTTCCAACATCCATGAACATAACCCAACCCTTTTACCAACTGATAACAGCACTATGTTTACGGATAAGGGCTACCCGGTTGCTTGACCCCTTAACTTCAATGGGCTCCATATATCAATCGCCCGTAAAATGACCTTTTTGCCCTTTTGGCTTAAATTGGGTTATTTCTTCTTCTTTTCTTCGTCGACTCCAAAGTAGCTATATAAAACTCAAAACAAGCGTAAAATACATAATTTACACGAAAAATAGCAAAGAAAGCATAAACTACTAGATAGTAAATTAGGTGTATTCTACACTTATCAGTTACCACTACTGAGATCGAGAACAGAGATTCAGATAAAGAGATGAAGATGGAAATGAAAGTGATGTTACTATGAAATCGATAATATGGGTTGATGGTGGAATTTGAACCCAAAATCGATGATTCCTACTGTGACCAGATCGAGAAATTTAGATGGATGTATCTGCTGCTTCTTTGTTAATACCAAAGTTGAGAAGATAAAGATGAATCGGAGATGGGTTCGTAGCTCGATTAATCGATGGGTTTGTGGAATTTAGCGATTGATTATTCTGGTGAGAAATTGAGGTCAATTGGTGATCTTGGTGAAGTTGAGTTGCGGTCCAAGTAAGCTAGTGAGGCTAGAAAATGGGTATTGCAGTTTGTGGAGTTGAGTCGATTCTGGCGGTGAGAAAGAAGGTGGACTAGGAGGTCTTTGTTATAATGGGTGTGGAATTGATGGTGGCTCGATGAAGATTGTTACTAGTTCCGTGTTGGTAGAATCGCAGGTGCAGGCACGTTGAAGATGCGGCCGCGGTTTCACCGGTGTGTGCGTAGCCAAGGAGTGCTAGGAATGTGCGAGGCTTCTTTGGAGGTTGATGTGGAATTGTTGACAACTTTCGAGGCGACTATTAGGCGGATTCGGCCACAATCCCAGTTTTCCGGCGAGCAAAATTCAAGAATTTTCTATGGACTTCTCTCATGGGTGTGAAGACTTGGGCTAGGAATTGGATGGAGAATTGGGCTCAAATTTGGAAAGAGAAGATGGAAGAAGAGAAAGACTTGGATTTGGAAATTGAATTGCTAAAGGAAAAGGATTCTATTCCTTGGAAGATTTGGAGAATATTGAAGCCTATAAATAGAGAAGTTTTCTACATCTTTTATACATCTTTACACACAACACTTTTCTTTTCTTATTATTTGTGTGAACTCTTTAACATGAGTAGTTAATTTTATTGATTGAGGATGAATTCCTAGTTCTTAATATGATTTGAGTTTTTGTTTTTAATTCTATCTTGAAGTTTTTCACATGATTATCGTTTGTTTTTACTAATAGGAATGATCTTAATGATATTCATGATTGATTGATAGATTGTTTAGAATGCATGCTAAATTGATTTGTTAATTTGATCTAATGCTAGTGAAAGTTAGGAGATAAGTAATCGTTTCTTGACTCTTTACATAAGTAGCAAACACGAGACCTTGCGGAGGGATTCCGTGGAGCAATTGTGTGTAGAAACAACGCTAGAAAGTGAACCAAGCGAACCGAGTTTAACTACTAGTACTAAACCTAAATTCATAAATCTTAATGCATTCAGGGAATTACATCTTGTAAGCGAACCTCAGGGTGGTTCTTTTGAATAGGATCTGATAACTAAGCGGACCTATTACTCAGTGAAATTAGGGATTTTGGGGCTAGCTAAGCGTACCTGCTATCCTACGGTTGGTGATAATATGTGACTAATAACATGTGGATGAGAAACATAACTTGATTCATTGTTTCGTAACGAAGAAGGATTCCTTGATCTTGTCTCTCTTATTGCTTTCAACTTTATCTTTTAATTGCTTTGTTTATTTTCTTTTGCTTTTTACACCCCCCTTTCGTGACAATTTTTACAACTAGAATCTCGTGCTCTCGTGGGATCGACCTTGACTACCTATATTACTTGTTAATTAGGTAGTAAAGTATTAATTAATTTGATTGCACCTACGACACGCATCAAATTTTGGGCGCATTGCCGGGAGCGTGGATGATTTTAGTTGTTTTTATTTTTCTTTTTGCTTTATTCTTGCTTTGTTAGATTCTATTTCGTATCTAACTTGGTTTTGAATCTTATTTCAGTGCGATTTTCCATGTACGGTGGACAAGAGCAAGCATATTACAACAATCAATACGGTTTTCAACCTCAACATTATGACAACTTCCAACCATCCTTAGGATACAATCAAAACCAATCTTTTGGCTATGATCAAATTCCTACTGAGAACCTTATGGATATTCTCATACATATCAACAACCTTATGACGGGTATGTAAGTGGACAATCACAAGGATGGGAGGATAGTTTTTATGATCAGAAATTCTCTAGTTTTGCGGATAAGATGTCTGCCATGATTGAGGATCTTCAACAAAAGATGCAAGAATCACATCGAGAAATTCAAAGGAATTCGGAGAAAATATATGAACAAATTAACCAACCTTTAGAGACTTTTGATGACTCTAGTGTAGATTACTCGAGCCTTGATCTTAATAATGATCAAGCACCTATTCAAAAGGACGAGCTTGAGGAAGATGCATTTATTGCTTGGCAAAACTTTCTTAATGAAAGATGGGAGTCCGCGGAAGTGTATGAATGTTCCGACAATGAGGAAGTTATTCCAACTCCGGATCATAATAACGATCCTTCACCTATTCAAAAGGAGGAGATTGGGTGTGACTTACCTATTGTTATAAACGAAGTAACACCCGCACATGAAGATCTTACAATCTATACCGATGAAAATCATTTTTGTGAATGGCCCGATTCCTATGATGAGAATGTTGAAGAGATGATACTAGAGGATGAAACCACATTCATTGATTTTGTGGAAGACCCAATTGAACTTGCTAATGATTATGATGATACCGAGACTTTGGTTAAGGTAGAAAATGACGAAGAATGGTTGCAAGGTTTAATAGAGGACCACGATATACAAGAGGTAAGTGATTCACTTGAATTTTTTAAGGATGAAGAGGATTCTATAATACAAGAAATTGTGCAAGGTTTGTCTAACCCTTTGCCTATTGATTCTTCTCCTTCACCTCTTATTGGTTTGAATGTATGTGCTTCGAAAGTATTTTTGGATGATTTTGTTTCTAGATATCCACCATTGGAAACACTTGATGCTAACACTATGCAGGTTTGCCAAGAGGAATACATGGAAGTTCCCAAATTCTATGTTCTTTATACACTTCCGAGTGTGGACGAGAATAAGTGTGGGGAAATTTCAATCGAGCGATAATTTCACTATTGTTTTCTTGTGCTAACATTTGTATGGAGTTATTGTTTTCAAACAGTATTATGGGTGGATCCTCAAATTTTCGGATTGTTAGTATATGGGAATGAATCTTGCAAGAGCCAAGTCGGGCCGTCGACTTTAAAACAAGCGCTTAATGGGAGGCAACCCATAGGTTTTGTATTTCTTATCTTTTTGCTTTTTGTTATTTCTTTTTCTTGTTTCTTATCATGTTAAAATTTCCCACCTTGACTTTACTAGGAGGATTCAATTACATTGAGGACAATGTAAGGTTTAAGTGTGGGGGAGTGGTTAAGCATGTTTTTAAAACAAAATTACAAAAAATTGAAAAATTTTGAAAAAAAAAAAAAAAAAGTTTTACTTAAAAATTCCAACTTTTAAAGATTTTAGAGTCACTAGCATACTTCTAGGTATGTTTACATAGAGTTTTGACCGACATAATTGAACTTGGAAATGTTAGAGAATTACATTCGGATTTCTTGTTTGTTTGAGTGTTAAATAATGGATTTAATCATGCCGGTGATGCGAATTTGGTGCGAGGGAGAAATGCGTTATTAGAGTTGCTTGATCAATCATTAGTGGAGACTACCCGTATTCAAATCATGTGAGGCAATTTTTAAATTTTTCCATCTACTAAAGAGCCTCTTTTGAGTGTGTGTCACCATACGTTAATTCCGGGTAGAATGGTGAGCTACCCAACCTCCCACCAATAGAAGCACTACTCTTTGATCTCTTGAGTGCTAATTTTGTCAATCATGAGGGTGACGTCCATGGATGAAAGCTTCCTTCTTGTAGTTCGATTTGCGGTTAGCACCATTCTCTCTCGCGACAACAACGGATCCATAGAAACACATCATCATCAACAAGGAGCGACATCAAAATCTACAAGGAAAGTTGGAAAAGTTTAAGGTTTACAAGCAACGGAACGAGAAAAAGAGCAAATTCATGAAAGCGAAGAAAATTAAAAGGTGAGAATTTTTGAAAGTTTATGATTTCAAAGACGATACAAGTTGTGAAGAATAAAGTGGTAAAATACTTCTTCCACGGCCATGGTTTATTTTGTATTTAATTTCTCTTGTTTAAAAAAAAAAAAAAAAAAAAAAAAAAAAAGAGAGAAAAACAAGAGAAATATTTGTTATTATTTTTAATGAGCCGTGGTGAAGGAAAATTTATAAGGAAGTTTCAAGCGACAAGGATTTAAGGTAAAAGAGTTATAAATTGTCAAGGATTTATGAAATTCAAAGGTTTATCATCAATAGTTGAAACCGAAACCGAAGAGTTAAAGACGAGGAGCGGAAGACGTTTCTATTGGATGCCGTGAGAGTGGTGTTACCATAATTGGCGATCGGATGTGAAGGTGAGTAAGTAATCTCATCCTCGATAATAATGGTTGATTTCCTTTCTTAGAGATCGTCAGAAAAATGGTTTTTCAAAATATTAAAAGATGTGGGTTTTTAAAAATATTTCGGAAGTTGTCCTTCCCACCATTCAACGTGTCGCGCAGAATTCTCTCTTCATTCCTTTTTGCACACATGTGAGAACCATAAAAAAGCCGTCTTTTTGAGTGCAATTATCATAAAATCCTTTTTGGTGAGGCGAAGTCGAGGCGAAATGCTTATTGATCGTTTCTCAAACACGCATTCTCTCATTATGGTGTGGTTATTTCTCACTCAACATTTAAGAATGAGAATATGTTCTTTAGTATTTCTAACTTCTTATTACTAGCATCGTAAAACTCTATGTCCTCATAACTCTTTGGATGCTTGGGACGCTTGAACGCTTTGAATTTGTGAGTTTTTAGTTTGATTTGCTCGAGGACTAGCAAAGTCTAAGTGTGGGGAATTTGATAGGTGTAGAATACACCGTATTTACTATCTAGTAGTTTATGCTTTCTTTGCTATTTTTCTAGTAAATTATGTATTTTACGTGTGTTTTTGAGTTATTAGGTACTCTGGAGTCGCACGGAGAAAACAAAGAGGAAATCACCAAAATTAAGCATAAAGGGTAAAATTGTCATTTCATAGGGCGAGCACTATCGGGAGTCGATCAAGGTTAAGGGCAACTCTTCTTGGAGGCGTACTAAACACAAACCGGCTACGGTTAAGGGGTTGTCATATATGGTACCCCTTATCATTATTAAAGGGTGTAATTATCCCTGGGGTATCCCTTATCAAATGAGAGGGATGGTCCTTATCACTGGGGTGCAAATACGCCCAAATCATTATAACCCTAGAGATTAGGGTTCGATGAACTGATGGTGAGATTCTCAGGAGGAGAAGAATTTTGGTTACCCTTCTTGAGATCGAGAAGAGATTCAGATAAAGAGATGAAGATGGAAATGAAAGTGATGTTACTATGAAATCGATAATATGGGTTGATGGTGGAATTTGAACCCAAAATCGATGATTCCTACTGTGACCAGATCGAGAAATTTAGATGGATGTATCTGCTGCTGCTGTTAATACCAGGTTGAGAAGATAAAGATGAATCGGAGATGGGTTCGTAGCTCAGATTAATCGATGGGTTTGTGGAATTTAGGCGAGCTGAGTTGTTACAGCTGAGGCTGTCAATTGGTGATGCTGGTGAAGTTGAGTTGCAGTGCAAGTAAGCTAGTGAGGCTAGAAAATGGGTATTGCGTAATTGTGGAGTTGGTCGGTTACGGCGGTGAGAAAGAAGGTGGACTAGGAGGTCTTTGTTATAATGGGTCTATGGAATTGATGGTGGCTCGATGAAGATTGTTACTAGTTACTGTGTTGGTGGAATCGCGAGGTGCAGGCCTGTTGAAGATGCGGCCCCGCGATTTCTTGGTGTGTGCGTAGCCAAGGGAGTGCTAGGGAATGTGCAGGCTTGCTGGAGGTTGATGTGGAATTGTTGACAACTTTCAGGCGACTATTCCGGCCGGATTCCGGCCACAATCCCAGTTTTCCGGCGAGCAAAATTCAAGAATTTTCTATGGACTTCTCTCATGGGTGTGAAGACTTGGGCTAGGAATTGGATGGAGAATTTGGCTCAAATTTGGAAAGATAAGATGGAAGAAGAGCAAGACTTGGATTTGGAAATTGAATTGATAAAGGAAAAGGATTCTATTCCTTGGAAGATTTGGAGAATATTGAAGCCTATAAATAGAGAAGTTTTCTACATCTTTTATACATCTTTACACACAACACTTTTCTTTTCTTATTCTTTGTGTGAACTCTTTAACATGAGTAGTTAATTTTATTGATTGAGGATGAATTCCTAGTTCTTAATATGATTTGAGTTTTTGTTTTTAATTCTATCTTGAAGTTTTTCACATGATTATCGTTTGTTTTTACTAATAGGAATGATCTTAATGACATTCATGATTGATTGATACATTGTTTAGAATGCATGCTAAATTGATTTGTTAATTTGATCTAATGCTAGTGAAAGTTAGGAGATAAGTAATCGTTTCTTGACTCTTTACATAAGTAGCAAACACGAGACCTTGCGGAGGGATTCCGTGGAGCAATTGTGTGTAGAAACAACGCTAGAAAGTGAACCAAGCGAACCGAGTTTAACTACTAGTACTAAACCTAAATTCATAAATCTTAATGCATTCGAGGAATTACATCTTGTAAGCGAACCTCGTGGTGGTTCTTTTGAATAGGATCGATAACTAAGCGGACTGTTACTCAGTGAAATTAGGGATTTTGGGGCTAGCTAAGCGTACCTGCTATCCTACGGTTGGTGATAATCTGTGACTAATAACATGTGGATGAGAAACATAACTTGATTCATTGTTTCGTAACGAAGAAGGATTCCTTGATCTTGTCTCTCTTATTGCTTTCAACTTTATCTTTTAAATGCTTTGTTTATTTTCTTTTGCTTTTTACACCCCCCTTTCGTGACAATTTTTACAACTAGAATCTCGTGCTCCTCGTGGGATCGACCTTGACTACCCTATATTACTTGTTAATTAGGTAATAAAGTATTAATTAATTTGATTGCACCTACGACACGCATCACATATACCAACAATCGGAAAAGTTGGGGATCCTTCCATATAACCTGTTTTGCAAACACTAGCTTCACACAAATATTAGTAATATAAAACAGAAACGAAGTTATTAAATGATAAAAGTTTCCCCCACACTTATTCTTGTCCACACTTGGAAGTGTATAAAGAATATAGAAGTCAGGGACTACCACGGTTTCTTGTTCCAAAACCTGCATAGTATGAGAATCAAGTTTCTCTAATGGCGGAAAACGATAAATAAAGTCATTCAACAATATTCTCGAAGCACATACATTCAAACCAATAAGAGGTAAAGGAGAAGAAACAATATGCAAAGGGTTAGATAAACCTATCACAATCTCTTGTATCACGGAATCCTCTTCATCCTTGAAAAACTCAAGTGAATTATTCACCTCTTGTATATCATGGTCCTCTATCAAACCTTGCAACCATTCTTCGTCCGTTTCTGCCTTAACCAAAGTTTCGACATCAACATCTTCATTACAATCATTTGCAAGCTCAATTGGGTCTTCCACAATATTGGTCAAGTCGGTCTCATTCTCAACATATTCCTCCTTGTTGTAAGGCACATACTCCACTGCGAATTCAAGTCTCACCATAAGGAACTCTTTTAGAACAGTCATTGCACCATCCTCAAGCTCCACCCTTTGAATAGGCTCTTGATCATTATTAAGATCAATGCTTGAGTAATCTACACAAGTGTCGACATATTCCTCTTCGTCTTCACCTTGACTGCAAAAAGACTCCATTGTACACTCCTCGGAGATGTCACCATGAGTTGTTTCAAGCAATGTATTATAATCACCGTCACTTTCATAGTTAACATAAGATTGGTTTCGCTGAATTTAATGATGCTAATCTCTAACTCATCCTTTTGAATAGGTGAATGATCATTATTAAGATCAAGAGTTGAGTTCACTACACAATTATCAACGAAAGTGCCCAAGGATTGGCCTTTTTCAACATTAGCATCAATCAAATATTCATCACAAACCATATGCAAATTAAAATTATCCATATCTTCCTTGCATTGATCAATGCCTCTTCGCAAGCTAGCAATACCTTCACGAAGTTCTTGGAGTTGCTCGTCTGTAGTCTCTTTAGCTTTTTGAATTCTTCTTGTAAAAAGTTGGAAACTTTGTCTAGAAAGTTAGAGACTTTTTGTTCACGAGCATAAGAATCCTCCCATCCTTGTGGTTGTTCACACACATACCCACCATAATTAAGGTTGTTGAGGAAAACCATAAGGTTCCATGGAATATTGGTCATAACCAATGAATTGGTTTTGATTATACCCCTGGAATTGGTAGTTGTCATATTGTTGAGGTTGTTGAAAACCGTATCCATTCATGTAATATGCTCCTTCCATGAGAAACAAGTACCTGAAACAAGAGTTCTCAAAACTATGTTAAGAACCAGAAAATAAGAAAAACAAAACTAAAAACAAAACAAAAATAAGAGACCAAAAAACAAATAACAACCCGCTGCCTCCCCGGCAACGGCGCCAAAATTTGATCGATGTCGTAGGCGTCAAAAATAAATTACACTTTCTTACTACTCAAAATATAAATATAGCAAGGGCAAGAAAGGATCGTTCCCACAGAGAGGACTTAGGTTGTCAAATTGTTTCGGTTTCCTATAAATAACATCGGGGGGTTTTCTGATTTTTATATACTAAAATAAAATAAAAGCAAACAATAAAGGTAAACAAATCAAATCAAGGATGAGAAAGTATTGGTCATGGATTTCGTCTTCAATCACAAACATGTTTTCAACACAATAACTAGAATTGATATTTTAATCTCAACTTTTATCAAAGGCCCTAGAATACCTTGATCGCAAGAATATCCCTCTAATCTCCTCTTGTCATCAACAAACACATTAAAAGATGCGAATATGAATTCTATCTAAAAGAACAACCTAACGTGTAAAAGCACTAATTAAGTTTAATTACCTAGATGCATTAGGTTCTATGAAATCAGGCCAATCAAAGCAATCGAACGTGTAAAAGCACTAATCCGATTTAACAAAGGTTATGGTTCACATAAGATCATAAGAATATATCACTACAAACTATAATCTTATTTATGCTACTTGCAATCAGGAATTATCACTTTTGCGTATAATAACCCTAATCAACAATAAAGATGAAAGCAAACTCAATCGATTCGCGACTCGACTAAACAAGCATTCAAATCATGTAACAATATTGATGGTGAATCATAAACGATAAAGCGTGGAGACAAAACTAATTTATCATATCAAAAGGTATATTTTGTGAAATCCAATTATTCCATAACCAATAATAAAGACTAGGTACTCATATTCATGGAGTTCATAACAAGAAGGAAGAGAAAACCTATCATGTTTCTAAACCCTAAAAAACAAAGTAGAGGCAAAAGATAAGATATCTCCTAAGATGAGAGAGACCCCTTTTATATACTCTCAAATTAGGTCGCACCCTTCTGCCAAAAACCAGTCCTTAAAACAGCCCACAAGTGAAGCCCAGTAAAACAGCCCAAGTCCACCCGAGTCAGACCTGGATCGGATCGGTGAGTCAACTCGCCCGACCCAGAAATTAGCCGAGTTCTGGCTGTATTCTTCCCGTTTCCAGGCCAAATTCCAGGCCTTTTCAATTGCAGCTCCTCCCCTGCAAGTCCTAACATTCATAACATTTTGAGACATTCATCCAATCAATAGTAGCACCTCCATTTTAGATTCTTTGTTCTACTCAATCAAGCTCAATCGACTCCTATTTGCAACTCCACTATTCTTTCTTTGCTCCGCTAACCATCTAAAACTTGAACATCTCCAGCTCTGTGACACATACCACCTACCACCTCTTCTATGTTCATTCTTGCATCAAAGCCAGCCATAACTCAAACCAAGCCATCGATTTGTAGCTGCCCGAACCCATTCATCTTTGTAGCCGCAAATCACTCACCACTTGCACATATCACCGGCTAAACTTCCTGCAATTCAGACCCATCTTTGTGTTAAGCATGCTTCTGCCAACAGATTCCTCCACATCACTTCGCTGCAGCAACAACTTTAGGCTCAAACTGCAAACCCATTCCGAAGCCATACATCATTATCAAATAAAACCAGAAGCTCTTACTTCCATGTAAACACGGATTAGAGACAAACACATTGTTCCATTCACTGCAAACAAACCAAAGTGCACTCCATCATCACCTTGCTACTCCAGCTTCATAGTCTTGAGATTGAACCCAGCTTCCTCTTGTTCCAGCTGCCCATTACATATTAACCACTCCATCAGTGCCTTCAAATATGCTCTTAACCCATCCGTCCGCAACCATGGCTTGCAGCAGCTTCAACTTCTTTCACCACCTTAACCTACAGCTCCAGCCATTCCACTATGCCTAGCCGTTGCATAAATTCCAGCTCAACTCCATTTCAGCTTTAGTTCAATTTATCTTCCCACCTACAACCACCAATTACCACCTGCAATTCTAAATACCAGCTTCATCTGAGAAAGCAACCAATTGCATCCTTCACCATTCCCAGTTTCACATCAACAACATCAGTTAAACACCAACTGCTGCAATTCAATTCTAGCTTCAGCTCAGCTGTAGCTTTAACAATATAAAAGCTTCCATTCAAGTTCAACCTGCAGTCCAGTCACAACCATTGTAAACACCGCTGCTTCATCGTGCAATTCAGTTCAGCTACCTTGCAGCTGCAACCGGCAAAAAGAACCCATTATGCCTTAGCCTAGAAGACTCTCCCTTGAATCTCCACCATCAATACCAGCTGCAATTTCTCATCAAGTCAGCATACTCAAGCCATAAAAACTGCACCATTTCCTGCACACTGCCACCACCTAACCTGCTCTATCAATTCAACCCTAATCTCAGTTACAAGGCTAGCAACACAAATCCCCTATGCTCATTCATCAAAATCACCATTTAACTTCAGTTCTTCATCCCTTTCTGCAAACCCTAACAGATTCATTCTTGACTTCAAATTCCATTTCTAATAAACCCATCTCTGCCTTGTTCTATGTTAATCACCAATTGAGCACAGCTGCAACATCTTCCAGCTGATTGTAACTCCAATCACAGACCCATCTCTTTCACGTTCTCTAGCTTAAATTCGAAAAACATCCAAATCATCCACCAGAACCCAAATCTGAGACTAATCCATCAAGCACAATCCTTGCAATTTCATCAAGAGGGCCCATGAATATCAGCACCATCCTCTCGATCTTGTTACAGCCGCTACCGGATTCCAAACCCATGACTCTCTTCATCAATCTCTCCACCAGAAATATCATTTTCTTCTTCTATACTTCGATTTCAAGCAAAACAAGTACAAGAACTCAATCTTTCATTACGCGGACCCTTGAAATCAATGGCTCAACTTGAATTCAGACTACCCACAAATTGAACCCATCTTCTCGACTTCATAGTAGCATCATAACCTTCGTTTTTATCTAAATCATCAAACCCTAACCAGTTCCATCAAAACCCATTACAGATGCAATCATCACAAATCCAACTCCCTTTATTTCTGAAATCGACAGCAACAATAACTCCAATCTCAAGTTCATCTTATCAATACTCTCACCCTAATCAAACCTGAGCTTTTCCATCTCTCAATTTCGTGTTTCTTCTGTGGATTTCACAGATTCTTCTTCTTTGGCTGCAGAGAACAATGGAGAAGAGAGAAGGGGAATTATTTCTCAGGGCTTTAAAAGTGGAACGGCTATTTGCACCCACTGTGCTTGGATACAACCACCCATTGGCAGCCCCTTAACCTTGGTTGGGCTCCAGATAACACCCGCCTGTGAAATGCCCGTGACACCTGTTTTGCGCATTTTTCCTCTTCGTTTGCTTCAAATGACTCTATTGCACCTAAATACTCAAAATCAAACATAAGATACATAATTCACACATAAACTTGCAAAGAAAGCATAAATACTAGATTTAAAATTAGGTGTTTTAGACACCTATCATTAAGCCACTACAGACACTAGCCTACTACCAATTAACTTCGGACTGGACTGTAGTTGAACCCTAATCAATCTCAGATTGATTCAAGGAAAAGTTGCGCTCCTTACATCTCTGATCCCAAGGGGATACTACACACTTGATTCCCTTAGTTGATCTCACCCACAACCAAGAGTTTCTAAGACCCAAAGTCGAAGACTTGATAGACAAATCTGTCTCACATAGAAAAGTCTATAGGATTGAATAAATCTGTCTGCCACAGAAATACCCAAGAGTTTTTATTCCGTCTTTTGATAAATCAAGGTGAACAGGAACCAATCGATAACAGGACTTATATTCCCGAAGAAAACTGACCTAGAATTATCAATTACCTCACAATAATCTTAATCGACTAGCGAAAGAAGATATTATGGAATCACAAACGATGAGACGAATTTGTTTGTGATTACTTTTCTATCTTGCCTATCGGAGATATAAAATCTCGAGTCAATTATTCCAATTGTACTCATCACAATAGAAACAACAAGATCAGATCACGCAACTACAAGATAATAGTTGGGTCTGGCTTCACAATCCCAATGAAGTCTTTAAGTCGTTAACCTACAGGGTCTCGAGAAGAAACCTAAGGTTAAAGGAGAATTGACTCTAGTTATGCAACTAGTAACACACAAGAGGTATGGGGATTAGGTTTCCCAGTTGCTAGAGTTCTCCTTTATATAGTTTTCAAATCAGGGTTTGCAATCTAAGTTACCTTGGAAACAAAACATTCAATATTCACCGTTAGATGAAAAACCTGATTCAACCAAGCTAATATCTTTCGACCATTAGATCGAACTTAGATTGTTACACACAAATGAAATGTACCCTCATTTAGGTTTATGTAACCGTACCTAAACGTGTAAACCATGTTGGTTCACAAATAGTTAACCGAGGTTAGCCATATGATTACTCTCATATCAACCTTATTCATCTTAACCATAACTAGTTCAAATGACTCAAATGAAACTAGTTAAAGAGTTGTTCAATTGTTATATTCTCATGGATTATACAAGAACACAATTGAAGCAAAATCAGTTTGATTCACTCGAATCAATACATGAACATTATATCCACGGTTTGCAAAGATTGCATTCCTTATTGATAAATATTTACTTTCACGTACAACCGATTTTAGAAAAGTAACACACTTAAGTATGTGTATGGGTATGCGCACTTAAGTAACCGGATTTGAGTTTACTTAAGTAACCGGGTTTGAGTTTGTTTTAGTTTTCAAACTCAGCATAAATTCAGGGACGTGAACTTTCCGCCAGTACGCGTACGAGTACGCTTACTTTAGGTAACCAGATGAGTTTGGTTTTGGTTTTCAAACTCAATAGAAATTCACGGACGTGAACTTTCGCCAGTATGCTTACGGGTACGCATACTTACCCAATCTCCTACAACCTTTTTGTATACGCACAAGTATGCATACTTTAGGTTCCTGGTTTTGGACTTCTACACTAATGTGCGAACACACTATGCTTATCTCCAAAGATGGTTACAACATTATAAACTCTTTATTTCAATCATTGAAATATTCTTCTATAATGATAATAGCCGTTTTCACACACTATTAACATCAAAGCAATTTTCAAGATATTGAAATAATCATTATCGAAACATTCCAAGCCTACATCAAATGATTGTATCACACAAACCATGTAAGATGTTACTCGGAAATTTTTTATGATATAAGATGAACTTGGTCGAATCGAAAGCTTACGAACACATATTTCGAGACATATGTAAGCGAGATATACTCAGCTCGAAATCTCAAATGTGTATAGAGAAAACTATATCTTAACACGACTTATGTATCAATATAGGAGATAATAGAAATAGACTTTCCAAGTGATAGACGAGTTCAAGTCTCCACATACCTTTTGTCTAAGAAGTTCCACAAGCTCCCCTTAGTAGTTCTTCGTCTTCAAATGATGAAGTCTGTGAAATCTAAGCTCAACTACACTATCTATGTCCTAGCTAGTCCGAGACATCTATAAATAGGCTAGAAATCAAGACTTATAGTTTTGATCACTAACATTGACAAACATGCTTGAGATAGCAACGCATGCGAGTTCGACCGAGCAGTGCTCTAACAAATATCATCAAGCTACACGGAGTTGGCATATGCACCAATTGCGAATTGGGAATGGCCTAGAAAGTAACTATATCAATATGAAAGTAAGCGGAGCTTGCATAAGCCTAAGGAAAGTACGGCATGAGCATGATAGATGCACCCTTGGCACTAGAAAGACAAGTTGATGCAGATGAGCAAGCTATAGCCTATCTGGAGGCAAAAAACCCGAGTGTCGTAATTTAGCTCAAGATGGGGTCTAAATTGATGGAAAACGGACCAACGATCAAGACTTGATATACGCATCACGGTCTTGGAATTTTTTCCAAATTCCATCGTTTAAGGCCTCAAAGGATGTTTTAGGAAAGTTTTTATTTTATTAATAACTTATTCGTTAGGAGTCTATTTGGGTCGCCGTTTGTGGCATATAGTTTTATTTAGCGAATAATTTCATTATTTTAGATAACCTAAAATTTTCCAAACTACGTGGGGGGGATTAGGCATTAAATGGCATATGCGTAATTTAAAGGCATGCCTTATGAACAAGACTCGCCAAAGTGATGCATGTAAGGTGCATCGGCCATAGCCTTCAAGTATTTAAACCCTTCGAAGAACAAGGGTAATGGTGTGGAAGCTAATTTATTTGCATCGTACTCCCTGAGCATCGAGGAAGTTATGGCCTGCGCACCCTGGCGCGCTAGACGTAATTTTATGGTCCATCACAGGAACTGAGAGAACACGGTTCATACGAAAGGTGGCAGTGGAAAAAGCATCGTACCAAAAGCAAGGAGGAACAAACGCAATGGATAAGAGAGTTAATCCAGATTTAACTATATGACGATGTCATCTTTCTGCAAGATCATTTTGAGCAAATGTATGGGGACAAATTAAGCGATGCTGGGTACCGTTTTGTTGCAGAATTTTGTTGAGTTTCTTATATTCAGTATCATCATCAGTTTGGAAATTATTGATCTTTCGACCAAAGAGAGTTTGCACTTGACGATAAAAGACGTCAAATATACTAATAACGTCAGATTTTGTGTACATATATAGGATAATCCAATTGAAATGGATGAAAACATCAAAAAATAAATAAATATAATACAGAAAACCTTTATTAGATAAAATTGGAGCAGGACCCCAAACATCTGAAACAATAAGATCCAAAGGATTTTCATAAACTGTATTGCTAGATGTAAAACTAAGTTTATGACTTTTATTAGGTAAACATGACTGACACATAGAGAATTTGAAAGCAGAAAAAGGTAAATTGTGCTTAGAGACAATGGCTTTGACAGTTTTCAGCATTGGATGCCCTAAACGAGAGTGCTACGTTTGTAAAGTAGTACATTCACCACAAGAGACAAAACAAGTGAAACCATAAGAAGGGTATAAATACCCTCCTTATTAAGCATTCCTCGAAGTACTACCTCCCGAGTTTGGCGATCCTTCACAAGGAAAAAAGAGTCATAGAATTCAAAGAAGACATTATTGTCAAGATAAAATTTAGATACAGATAACAAATTTTTGGAGCGATGTGGAACATGAAGAACATTAGGAAGAAGAAACTTATGAGTGGGAGTTGCAAGAATACCATCACCAGTATTTGAGATTTGCAAGGAAGAACCTCCGGTAGTTCGAATATGATCTGGTCCATTGTACTCATAATGGGTATGTAAGTTGCTGATATCATCGGTCATATGATTCGTCTGCCCCTATTGGCAGTTTTCTTAGGCGGTGGTATATTATCACGATGAGGATATATAAGTTACTGTATCCAACCTTTTGCGACAATCTCGGGCATTGTGAAAAGGTTTAATGCATATCTGACAAATAACATCTAGTTTTTCGTCTCTTGTAAGAGGTGCATACGCATGATTATTCACAGAGGCAATATTAGTTAGTGGTTAAGAGAGAACAACCTGATTTTGCGCAGCGAAATGGAGATCATAAGATAACAACATAGATTCAAATTCATCAGCTGTAATGACACCCATCATGGTGATTAAAGAACTAACAATTGAATCAAGTCCCTTAACAACAAAATGTCGGAATTCTTTGTCAGAAACTTCAACACCACTAGCGGAAAGAGAGTCAATAATATTTTTGACCGACTGAATGTAATCCTACATGTTTGATTTTCCTTTCTTGATGGATGAAAGAGACTCCTTGAGATGGATAAGATGTGCATCAGTTTTGGATGGAAATAGAGCATCAAGCTTGGTCCATATGGCAAAAGAAGTATCACGTTCCTTAAACTTAGCTAGGATTGAAGCAGTGAGAGAAGAAATAATCCACCCGAAAAGAAGTTTATTTGTGCATCTCCAGGACAAAAACCGTGGATTAGGGAGATTATTGACAAGAGCTGGTGGACTTGCAAGAGAAGCATCTACATATTTATCTAAATCATAGCCTTGTAGATAAGGCGTGAACTGAGCTTTACATATCAGATAGTTGTGACCAGTTAGTTTCTCTGAAACAACACCATGAAGATGCTCAAAGGGTACCTGATCTAAGGATAAAGAAGAAGTGGCAGAAAAAGAAGACATTGAGGAAGTCGTAGAGGAAGCAGATGTAGTTAAAGAAGAAGTGTATGAAGATTGAGAAGTTGTAGTAACCATGAAAAATAAGATTGAGAATCTGTAGGTGAAAAAAGAAAAGAAGCACTAAAACATGTCGTATTTTGGATTAGTCTGTCTGATACCAAGACAAGATATAGGTTTAGATAGGTTTCTCAATGTGAGAAGACCGAGCATTAAACTTTATATATGTGTGTGTGTGTGTGTGTGTGTGTGTGTGTGTGTGTGTGTGTGTGTGTGTGTGTTTGTGTATTTACATGACTTGTCATACAGGGAATACAATTGTCGTAGCTTGGCATACAAGACATAACAATTTCAACTAAAACTATAAACAGAAAAACAATACCATAACAGGAAAAATAAAGACTAAATTTCCTATTCTCTAACAAGTGAGCATACAAGGTAGGGACATTGTCAATTAGGTTCGCAATTTCTATCTCAACATAGCGATAGTTTTGTTCTTTTTGGTTTGCAACTTTCACAGTAACGTTGCAAAAGTTTTCTTCAATTTGTCCCAAGACTCTGAAGAAAATTTATGTATGGAGTAGCCAACCTTTATGTATGGAGACAACAACGGTAAACCATTCAATGAAAAGGTGATTTTTGTGGCGCTGGTCCATTCAACGCAACTATCTCGCTGCTAGTTCAAGTGCAAGCAAATGCTAGGAGAGAGAACTAGTGTTAACTAATAGACAACACTATTTCTTTGAACTGCAACATTTTTTGTCTAATCTAGCAGCTCAATCTAGGCCATAAGACTTAGCTGGCTTGTATATTCTATCACAATGATTCAGATACAAATATATATGGTTACTGATGATATTATGAGAGGTACAAGAGAATCACGAGTACAAAACACTAACTGCAGCCACACTTGTCTGAGTTCTACTTCTATTCAATTTCTTAAGTTCAGTACAGGGAAGGAAAGCGAGAATAAATATTATACAAACTGTAGTTGCATATTTTCTGATGGCTACATCCAAATGAATCTAAAGGCAATAAACTACTTAACATTCAAGATTCAAAGATAAACAAGATATAAAGAACATGAAAAGTAAAGATCAACACAAGCATATAACGTGGTTCGTCCATGAAGACCTACGTCCACGGGAAAGAAGATGTTTTCTTTATTCAATTTCTTAAGTTTAGTACAGGGAAGGAAAGCGAGTATAAATACTACACAAACCCTAACTAAGAGCATCAACGGCTCAACTGACTGCACGTGGACACTACACTTCCACACGATGGTGATTAACTTAATGCTAAAGAAAGTAATTAACCTGACATTTATTACTAACGTAATTTCAAAACTACTAACAGCATCCCTGTACTGATATAGGCAGTCATCTTCAACAGGCACATGACAATACCCTGATCTTCAAATCATCCTTGTCCTCAAGGATGAAACTTAGGGAAATGAGCCTTGACATTTGAAACATCCTCCCAAGTAACATTAGATGCAGTTGAGTGAGACCACTGGATCAACATCTGAGGAATGGTATCACGACGTCCCCTAATGATTTCCCTTGTGCCTAATATGGCTAATGGTTTGAGTATAATTTCTCCATCAGCATCAGTTTTTGGAAGAGTTAGAGCAGTGATAGTAGTAGAGCCTATACGCTTCTTCAACTGAGACACATGGAACACATGATGAAACTGAGAAGAAGAAGGAAGTTGTAGTTTGTAAGCTACTTGGCCAATCACTGGCAATCACAGGGAATGGGCCATAGTATCTTGATGATAGTTTGAAATTCCTATGCAGAGCAATGAATGATTGCCTATAGGGTTTAAGCTTCAAGAAGACCAAGTAACCAACCACAAACTTTCTATCAGTTCTCTTCTTGTCAGCAAATACTTTCATTCTCTCTTGTGCTTTGTGAAGAGAGTCTCTCAGCAGTTCCAGCATCGTATCCCTTTGAGCTAAATAATCTTCAACAACAACAACATAAGTAAGTGCTTCATTAGGAAAAGCAAGGTGTGGAGGGGAGTAGCCATACAATGCGTTGGATTGATTCATGTTTAAGCTGGTGTGATGGTTTGTATTGTACCAGAATTCTGCCAATGGTAGCCATTTGAACCATTGCTTAGGCTGATGTCCAGTCATGCATCTGAGATAGTTTTCCAAACATGCATTCACTCTTTCATTCTGGCCATCTGATTGAGGGTGATAAGCAGTACTTATTTGCAAACTGGTGCCCATTGCTTTAAACAACTCCTGCCAAAAGTTACTAGTGAAAATCTTGTCCCTATCTGAAACAATGGAAGATGGGAGACCATGTAATTTGAAAACATGAGTAAGGAACTCATGAGCCACAGTGTAAGTTGTAAATGGATGAGTTAAACCAATGAAATGTCTATATTTTGTGAGTCTATCAACCACAACAATAATAACATCCTTTTTACTTGAAATGGGTAAGCCTTCTATGAGTCCATGGTGATGTGTTCCCAAGCCTGAGTTGGGATTGGTAAAGGTTGTAGTAACCTGACAGGAAAATTGTGTTCACCCTTGTTCCTCTGGTAGCTAACCAATAATAACATCTCCTTCTTAAGGCCCTTCCAATAAAAGTGTATCTTTGTTCTTATGTAACTGCCTTGCATGCCTGAATGTCCTCCAACCGCAGAAGAGTGAATATATTTCAAGATAGTATACCTGAGATTGTTGTTGGTGCCTTTATATCTCAGAATGCCATCGATATAAGTACAGTTAGGAATGGAGGAAGGACCACCAGTAGCTGAGGAATAATGGTTGTGGACCATTTATCTATGTCATAGCTCTGAATGACCTCTTGAGCCCAAGAAGGTGTAGATACATAAATGACTGAACATAGAGAAGAAGAAGGAAGTCTTGACAGGGCATCTGCAGCTTTGTTCTCCATGCCTTTCTTGTAATTGATGGTGTAGTTGAACTCTAACAACTTCATAAGCCATCTTTGTTGTAAAACAGTGGTTATTTTCTGATCCATGAAATATTTGATGCTTTGTTGATCAGTATTGATGATAAAATGGTGGCCAAAAAGATAGTGTCTCCACTTAGTGATTGACATTACCACTGCAAGTAGTTCTTTCTCATAGGTATAAAGTGTAGGATCAGAATATCGCGACATCAACACCTCGCGAGATTAATAAACGACAGCATTGCGAAGGTATCGCAGATGAGTAATATAAATGACGCAATGAATGACGACAGCCAAAACACGAGAAAGATGTGAAGACCTAGCGAAATCTAGGACAGTTGCGAGATTATATACTTGTACACTTGCGATATTTCGCAAGTCATTCCTGAAAACAAAGGAAAGCTTAGCTGTCATCCACTATGTAATACCCTATATAAAGAGTTGAACAGGCCTGTTGAAAGGGGATCTTTTTCGAGTGTTAGGCAAGTCATTAAGAGAGAGAAAGTTTAGAGTGATTGTAATTCTTTAACTAATTTCCATTTCACCTTGTAAGCATTTTAAGAATTTAATCAATAAAAATTACAATTGCTCATCCAAAAATGATTTGCTTATATAGATTCTTATGAGGGGTGTAGTGTAGGATTTCCTGCAACTACATATTGGCGCTAGAAACAGGGAGGCACTGAAGATTAGAGATTGGATATTATCATTAAAATTGTTCAAATCAGGAGTATGATGGATAAATTGGAGAAAACCAGAATCAAGGAGAGTAATGGAGAATTGGAATGTAATATGATTACAAAGACGATGGTTAATAAATTTCATGAAAGTATCAGAGGGAGAATACACAAACGAGATTTTGAAGGAAAGAAAATTATAACAACAGAGAAGGCATCACCCTTGAAAGAATGGGAAAAACAAAAGATTATGTTTACAGAAACGGAGATATCAAGAGAAAATTTAAATCACACATCTCCACTAGTGATTACGATAAGCGCAAGCAAGGAAGAAGGAGAATTAACAAAAACAGTGGAAGAATGGGCAATAAATAGAACCTTGGTGGACACAGGGAGTTTAGTGAATATAATGTTTTATCATGCTTATAAAGAATTGGGGTATAAAAATGAAGAAATGACTTCCTCAACATATCATATCCATGGTTTCGGCAAATCTATAACAAAACCTAAAGGGTAAATAAAAATGCGAATTCTGTTGGGAGAAATTGAAACACAAGTGACGTTTTGTGTAGTGGATATGGAATCGCCATACAACATATTGTTGGGAAGACCATGGGTACATGCAATAAAAGCTGTCGCCTCGACATTTCATCAATGTGTTAAATTTCCTATGCCGAGTGGGATTGGCGAGATCAGAGGAGATACCGATAAAGGAAAGATATATCATCAAATTGAGGTAAAACATTATGAAGAACAAATGAAGAGGCGAAAAGATCGCAAAAAGATGGCAAGAGCAGTGAAAAAGGAAGAAGAATTTAGAACTTACATGATAAGAGCAGAAGAAGGAAAAGGAATACCTGACGAAATCTCGGAAGAAGAGAATGAGCTTGCGAAGGAAATAAAAGGACCAACGCCTATGGGAGAACCGAAGGCTAGCTACACTGTGACAGAACCGACAAAGGAAGTGAACGTTGGAACTGAAGAAGAACCCAAGATGTTAAAAATTGGGACTAAGATGGATGTAGATGAAGAAAAAAGAACTGTTGATTTATTGCGAGATTACAAAGACATTTTCGCATGGGACATGGATGAAATGCCTGGTATAGATCCATCTGTGGCGTGCCATAAATTGGAGATTGACAAAAATGCAAGACCATTCAAACAAAGAATTAGAAAAATTGCAACAACATATCATCCTCAAATAGAAGAAGAATTGCAGAAAATGCTAGACGCGGGAATCATTAGACAAGCAAAATATCCCGAATGGATAGCAAATATGGTTGTAGTCCCAAAGAAGAAAAAAGGGATAAGAATTTGCATAGATTTTACTGATCTAAATAAAGCTTGTCCAAAAGATAGCTTTCCTTTGCCAGATATTCTGCAAATGGTTGAATCAGCGACAGGAAATGAAAGGATATCATCTCTTGATGGATACAAAGGTTACAATCAAATTCCACTCGCATAAGAAGACCAAGAACATACTGCTTTCTTCGCTCCAAGAGGATTATACGATTATACAAAAATGCCATTTGGTTTGCGAAATGCTGGAGCAACATACCAAAGGATGGTAGAAAAAGTGTTTGCGAAATGGATACACAAAACACTAGAGGTATATGTGGATGATATGTTAATAAAAAGTAAAGAAGCAAAAGATCATGTACAGGATTTGAGGGAAATTTTTGAACAAATGAGGCATTTTAACATCAAAGTAAATCCAGAAAAATGTACCTTCGGAGTTGCATCAGGAAAATTTTTAGGTTACATTGTATCAAAAGAAGGAATACAAGTTGTCCCAGAGAAAGTACAAGCAATTCGCGATATGCCAACACCAGCGACGGTAAAAGATGTGCAGAAGTTAAATGGGCTATTAGCTTCGCTAGGAAAGATTCATCTCGCGATCATCCGACAAATGTAAGCATTTTTTCAACATACTCAAACAGGGAGCGAAATTTAGATGGACCGATGAATATGAGAAAGCTTTACAAGGAATAAAAGAACATCTAATGGATATATCAATTTTACAAAAAGCAAAACCAGGAGAGGAATTATTAATCTACCTTGCGACAACCTCGCATGCACTAAGTACAGTATTATTGCGAATAGACGCAGGAGTGGAAAAGCCAATCTATTACATCAGCAAAACATTCAATGCCGCGGAGAGGAATTATTCAAAAATTGAAAAACTAATTTTGGCATTAGTTTATGCAACATTTAAACTTTGCATATACATCCAAGCACACACAGTTAAGGTAATGACAAAAGTACCGATTGAGTCGGTAATGAAAAATTCAAAAAGGTCAGGAAGGGTTGAGAGATGGAATGCTCAAGTAAGTCATTGCAAACTCAAATATGAAATACTATCTTCACCAAAATCACAAGTTGTATCAGACTTTTTAGCAGAGTTTCCTTTGGAAGAGGATGAAGCAGTGGAAGAAATGATGGATATAGAAGAAGACCATGGAGATCCAAAGGATTTGTTAACTGAGCCAAACAGATGGGAAATATTGGTAGATGGATCGTCAAATGGGGAAGGCAACGGAGTTGGGATCATTTTGATTTCTCCAGAAGGCAATAAAATAGCTTTTTCTTTCAGATTGGAGTTTGCATCTACCAACAATGGAACAGAATATGAAGCCATAATACATGCTCTGCGATTCGCAATAGAAATGAAGTTGGAAAATGTGAGAATCACCAGTGATTCACAATTAGCTATTCGCCAAATAAAAGAAGAATATACTACAAATGAACCATCTCTGAAAAAGTACAAGAAACTTGTTGAAGAGTTGTCAATACAAATACCAAAAATAAAATGGAGACATATATCAAGGAGAGATAATAGACTCGCAGATGCTTTTGCCTTTATATCAAGTATGATGACGGATCCAGCTGCGAGATGCATAAAAATACAAACACTTCTATCACCATCAATTAATAAAGAGGAAGAGCAAGAGACAGATGTGATGCTAATAGAAGATGGAACACAAATGCTCTGCGATGAAGATTGGAGAGCAGAACTTCATGCATATCTGATGAAAGGGGAAACACCAAGAAACAGATTAGAGACACACAAATTAAAAAGTCGTGCAACAAATTATGAACTAAGAGATGGGGTATTGTACCGAAGATCCTTTAATGGACCCTCACTTAGATGTGTAACACGAAGAGAAGGAGAAACAATATTAAATATGTTGCACAGTGGGGATGCTATTGCTGGCAATCACAGTGGCGGAAGATCTTTAGCACATAAGGCAAAAATGCAAGGCTATTATTGGCCGTATATGCATGAGGATGCGAAACAAATATCAAGGCGTTGCAAAGATTGCCAAAGGCATGGAAAGAGAATACATGCACCTGGGGCACCATTAAATTCTTCAACAAGTGTATGGCCTTTTGGAAAGTGGGGTTTAGACATTGTGGGACCATTTTTACCAGGAACAAGGCAGAGAAGATATCTAATTGTCGCTAAAGATTATTTCACAAAATGGGCAGAAGTAAAAGCGGTACAACACATTCGCGATAAAGATATCTTTACCTTCATATTCGAGAATATTATATACAGATTTGGAATCCCCGCACAGTTGGTATCTGACAATGGGAAACAGTTTGAAGGACAAAATATAGAGTTGTTGCTTAATGCGTTTCAGATAAAATGTGGGAAATCAACTCCTTTATACCCATGAGCTAATGGAAAGGCAGAAGCCACAAACAAAACAATCGCAGACATATTGAAGAAGAAGTTAGAAGGACATAATAGAGCATGGTGTGAACAAGTGCATATTGCAGTATGGGCTTACAATACAACCAGGCGAGAAGCTACGGGGATGTCACCTTTTTGTTTAACATATGGAGTTGAAGTTGTACTTCCAACAGAAGTTATGATTCCAACCACAAAGAAAGAAGCTTGGGAGAAAAATCTTAGTGCGGGTAATATTTTAATCAAACTAGATGAATTAGAAGAGAAAAGAGAAAGAGCACTACAACATATGGAGAATTATCAGCGAAGATTAGCCAGAGAATATAACAAACGTGTCAAGACACGAGAATTTCAACCAGGCGATCTAGTATTGAGAGAAACGCCAACTTATCATCGAGAAAGTGGTGGAAAGCTAGCGAAAAAATGGGATGGACCTTATATCATTAAGGAGATAGTTGGAACATGGGCATATAGATTGATGGATCCCGAGGGCAAAGATGTGGGCCACAGATTGGATAGACCATGGAATAGATTATATTTGAAGAGATATTACCCATAAAAGACTGTGGGAAAAGATTAGACTGCGAAGTACTGAATGGATGAAGTGAAATGAATTTATATAAAAAGTTTTTGCAAAAGATTGATTGCGAAATTGCGTAAAATAAAGAAAGAATGTGCGAATACCTCGCAAACAAAATAACAAGAGATAATCAAAAATGAGTGATTTATACAAACGGGACGAACCTTTATGGCGTACACCCTAGTTCGCGAATGATATTTCACAAGAGGCAAATGTAAGACCTAAAGTGCGTCATATAAGGGGGTATCTCTTGACATGGCTCAGGGAAAAGGTTACACCGCCCCGGAACTCCGAGTCATGAAAATTTGGGGTCAATAAAACCCATCCGGGAGAGATACCTTGGATTTCCAACTATATAAGGTTATACCCTGGTTGGACGACCGAGGGTCTCTTCCAAGGAGTCAGTGTATGACCAAGGCGCCGAGGTACACGGTTGAGCCAAGAGTGCCTGGGGCATTTGAAGTGTCTCGGCCATTCTTGGCAAGTCTTGGCACATGCTGCACTCGGCCCGAAGAAAACTCCACTTAGGGTGCAATCTTGTAACCATAAGCCTTATAGGTATAAGGGATAAGAGGCTGCGAAAACAACTGGTTGTTGTTAAGACCGGATGGGAGGATCTAGTCTTGTATGGCCGATGTACGCCTCCTTGAAGGGGCAACCAGGGAGATGATAAGGGCGGCACCCTTCATTAGGGAGCTGATAAGTGTCTTAAGACGCAAATGTCATGGGGCTTTATTTTCGCAAGAAAATTTAGGCTTGTCATATTTGTGCAATGATCCTAAAGAGGCAATAATACTAACACGAGGATAAGACGAGATCAATGGGTCTTTACATGAAAGTGTAAAGACGTCCTGTGATTTCGTCGCAAGACGGCAATGTCATGGGGCTTTAAGTTCGCAAGAACTTCTAGGCCTGTCATATTGTCGCAACAAAAACATCCTGCAGAGGAAATAATACTAAGAAAATGATAAGGCAAGATCAATGGGTCTTTACATGAAAATGTACAGACGTCCTGCGATTTTGTCGCAATAACGAGGGGTGGCGCAATAAGACCTTTAACTAGGAAGGCAAAATAAGACCACACAAAAATAGTAAGCGAACAAGCTTGCGAGACTGAACTTGCAAATATTAATTCAGAACGACTTGCTTAATCGTTTGAATATAAGCAAAACCACAAAAGAAAATGTCATTCATAAGATAGTAAGAGGAAATAAGAGAATTGTTCAACAAAAAGTGCACTTCAGAAGGAACTGAAAAGAGTCTTATGCAAAAAGTTGTGAAGATAAAGAAGCTAGAAAATACAAAATCATAAAAGAAGTTTAACTCTCTACATCATTCTTTTCGCCAGCAGGAGATGTGAAACATTCTTAAACAATTTTATCAGCTTCAACAATTTTCACATTTTCGCCAGTTGGTTGATTCTCGCCAGAACCCCCTTCACTGGGGTCATTATTGTGACCTCATTATTAGAGGGGATCGCCTTTTCATTCGCGACATCCTCGCCACTTTCGTACTCATAATCACTATCAGGAAAATTGGGGACTTCATCCTCTTCAACTTCCAGAGGTTCGATAGATACAGGGTCGAGAGATTTAGACAATAGTATATTATTCACGATGACTTCTGCTTTGAGATGAAATTGGCGAAGGAGTGCCCTCTGGTGATTTGTACTTTGGATGTCTTTGGAGTGAGTAAGATAATCCAAACTTCTTTCAGCCCGGTCGTGAGACTTAGCAAGAGTAGAAACAAGTAACGAATTCTCCTTGCGAATCTTGGCATAGTTATACTCCAAAATAGAAAGGGAGGAGCGAAGATCTCTCTCAGACTCTGCAAAAACAAAGAACAAAAGGAGTTATATAGACAAAAAATTTGAAGCCTTGATAAAGGAAGAATAGATGAGGCAGTCAATTTTTATGACTACCTTCCTTTTGCGAGATAAGATGTTGGGTCAAAGCCAAGCAACTATTCTCCAAGTGATCCATGGCATTGTCAAAATTATCTCCAACCAAACCTTTTAATCGAGAGCGCAAACCCTTTTCATTGGAAACAAGCAAGTTATTTTCCTTAGCAAGAGAAGAATAAGATTCTTTTAACTTGGAATATTGGTCTTTCGGTTGGCTGGTTTTCACACTTAAAGTTATTCTACCCTGAATAAGTTTATCCCTCTCAACAGTGACTTCTTGAAGTTTACTTCTCAGCGAACAGAGAGATTGTTCCTGTTCATTACATATTTTCTGACAGACATCAAGCTGTTGCGAAGCAATCGCCATCTTGTTTAACAAAACTCGCTTCTCTTGAGATAGAGTTCCATTCTCATCTGATAAGGTTTCCAACTCCAAATTAGATTTATTCAAAGAATAAGAGAGATGAGATAATTCATTATTCAACGAGTCTTGCTTCTGAACTAAGTGAACATTCTCTTGGGTAAGATTATCTATTTGATCAACAGAGTATGTATGAAGATTATCTAACTGGTTATATTGCTCCATCCAAACATCTCCATCCATTCGAGTTTCTTCAATGACAGATTCCAACTGATATATCTCCATTTTTCGTTTCTGGTTTAAAGCTTGAAAGGCGAACAAGGTCTTAAAAAAAAAAAAAAAAAAAAAAAAAAAGTGGGAGGAGAATTAATACCTTTCAATTCTTCGTTCTTCTTGCGAAGATTATCACGATTTGGCGAAGTGTTTTGAAGATTGTTCTTCAATATCTTAACTTCTTGTTCTAAAGACATTTGCGACATTTTGTCAGAACCAAAATATCTACTCAAAGACTCGCAAACGCTAGACCTGATGGGATCAATGGAGGTCTTCTTGACATCATTCGTGATGTCTGATAAAACTTTGAAGGCTACATCCATTCCTCCAGATTTTCTTTAGTAAGAGGGATATACCCAGATGAAGAGGTAATGATGGGAGAAGAAGGAAGAATTTAATCATCCTTGGTCATAGAAATGCCAGAAGAGGAAATGTGATGAAGATTAATGAGTGGGGGCGAGACAGAGGCATTGATGGTAAAAGTAGAAAGGGGTTCATCTTGAGGAACTTCATTGATGGAAAATTCAGGAATATCGACAGTGACATTTTCAGAGACGACGAGAATAGGAGTAGGAATCGATTTATCCTGCGAAGATATCGCAGGAGAAGATGGTTTATCATGCGGAGGGGGAATTGATTTATCCTGCGAAGATATCGCAAGAGAATATGGTTTATCCTGCGAAGATACTGCAGGAGGAGTTGTGAGCTTGAATGAAGGAAAGGAAATAGAAGATGCAACAGGTTTAGAACGGCAAGATTTCTTAGGGGATTTATCCACATTTTTGTCATCCTGCGAATTACAAGTTAAATAAGAAACAGAGGCAACAATATTGTTATTAGAAGAGTAAATGTTTCTTAAATACCTTGCTATTCGCAGATTTTCTTTTAGTAACAACGATTTTCGGTTGCGAGTCCATGGAGACAGTAGGGTTAGGAACGGTGAATTTGGTGTTAGATTTGTTCTTGCTAAAACAAAAACAGCAGGGGAATCATTAAAAGAAGAACAATGTCAAAATAAAACAACTTCAATAGGAGAGATCAATCACAAAAGGATCAAATTCAGCAAAATTAACAAACCTTGATGGATCCATAGAAACAGTAGTAGAAAAGAGGTGAGAACAGTAGCAGAAGAACAATAGCAGAAAGATGATGAGAAGAATTGCAGGAAGAAAAACAGCAGTAAAAAGTTGCAGATGATGAAGAAGACGAAGTAAAAGAAAAGAAACACTTTCATAAGGAACTCCTCCTTAAACAGACAAGAAAAGGGGTGACCGGATAGCATTAAATGTGCCGGTAAAAAGGGGAAATTTTAGACACGTGTAAGCGGTCATCCCTAATTCACGGAATCTTGTCGGCAAAAATTAATGAAAAGCAAATGGTTGCGACATTTCAAAAATACTAGTTCTCATGACATTCTCTTCAAGGCAGAGAAGACATGAGAAGAGGCAAGATGTAGGATCAGAATATCGCGACATCAACACCTCGCGAGATTAATAAATGACAGCATTGCGAAGGTATCGCAGATGAGTAATATAAATGACGCAATGAATGACGACAGCCAAAACACGAGAAAGATGTGAAGACCTAGCGAAATCTAGGACAGTTGCGAGATTATATACTTGTACACTTGCGATATTTCGCAAGTCATTCCCGAAAACAAAACTGACTTTTTTGTCATCCACTATGTAATACCCTATATAAAGAGTTGAACAGGCCTGTTGAAAGGGGATCTTTTTCGAGTGTTAGGCAAGTCATTAAGAGAGAGAAAGTTTAGAGTGATTGTAATTCTTTAACTAATTTCCATTTCACCTTGTAAGCATTTTAAGAATTTAATCAATAAAAATTACAATTGTTCATCCAAAAATGATTTGATTATATAGATTCTTGTGAGAGGTGTAGTGTAGGATTTCCTGCAACTATAGAAAGACCTGGAGATTTTGGTCCAAGAGGTTTGCTGTAGAAGCTGATAACTCTGACTTCCTGCATTAAAACAACTCCTACTCCTATAGAACAAGCATCTGTTTCAACAACAAATATTTTAGTAAAATCAAGGAGTACCAACATTGGAGTAGTGCACATAGCTTGTTTAAGTTTTTGAAAAGCTTCTTCTGCACTTGGAGACCAGTTAAAGGCATTCTTTTTCAAGAGATCAGTGAGTGGCTTACTGATAAGGCCAAAGTGCATAACAAACTTACTATAATAGCCAGTTAGCCCCGAAAATCCCCTTAACTGCTTAAGGCAAGTTGGCGTAGGCCAGTTCTTCAGACACTCAATTTTGGCTGGGTCAGCAGCTACCCCATCTGTTGTGATGATATGACCCAAGTACTCCAAAGAAGATTGAGCAAAGCAGCATTTTGAAAATTT
The DNA here is from genome assembly GCA_023531295.1 of Papaver armeniacum. NCBI lineage: Eukaryota > Viridiplantae > Streptophyta > Magnoliopsida > Ranunculales > Papaveraceae > Papaver > Papaver armeniacum. The sequence goes on from JAJJWW010014750.1 coordinate 244,386, forward strand.
AGCATAAAGTTGGTGATGTCTGAGAAGGCCAAGAACTATAGAAAGATGTGTTGATGGTGGTTTTTAGTTCAAGGCTAAAATTGTAAAACCAGTATTTAATGCGCTATCACCCTACAAGGGGTAAAGCCATTTGAAAAGTGACGAGTGCAAAAAACCTCCTCGCTCATTGAGCAATTCAATATATATATGAAATTCACTCAAAATGGTGCGCGTATTAGCAATCCCAAATATTCTTTGAATTCTATTTTTGTCAGCATTAGCAACTAATGACTTGCCTAGTATTTGTACATCTTATGTTCCCAGTCGAACTATCATTATTGACATAACATGACGATTAAGTGTTAACTCTCAGCAGAGTAGCATGAATCTCCCGAAGTGCTAGTATTGAGATCTGCATGAAAATACCCACACATGCTACATCATTCTCTGACAAAGAGATTTTCGTATCGACGCACTTTTAATTAAAGATAGCTCGATCAAACAAGTTTAAATTCCTTAAGGGAAATCTAGACTGTCCATATAAGTCTCAAATTGATCACGACCACACAATTTGTCCGCGCAATTAAACAAGCCTAGCCAAGCCCTGACAGAAATAAGCAATCATCGCGATGACCGTCGGCGGGCCCACTAATACCCCGATCGGTCGGACTTCATCTAACATGCTTCAACGTCGTTGAAAGCCAACCCCAAACATGGGTGGTCGCATTGTTGAAGAGGATAACTTGAACGAGCTAGACCGGCCAAAACAGTCTCAAAAATATCACGACCTTCCAACTTTGCCAGCCTAGTTGGATGGCTTGGATCTTCCTACAAACGATTAAGGAAGTGCCATCATGTTCATTGGCGGCCAACTTTCCCCTTGGTCAATCGACTTGCCTGCGGCAAGCTTATAGGGTGCTCAACCGTTTGCCCAAACTCGAGCAGACACGCTACATTTAGAACCCTAATTTGGGTCGCGGCAGTTTACAACCGTCGCAAATCAATCGTGTCCGTCCAGCTTAGCCAGCCTAGTTGGACGGCTTAGATCGTGCTTCGGACGATCAAGAAGGTGGACGTGATTTCACCGCCGGTCCAACTTCATTACCATTCGATCGACTTGCCTGTGGGAAGTCAATAACGCATCGAATCACTCGATTGAACTGGAGAAGTCATGGCCGTTCTAAACCCTAATTCATGTTTGCGGCAGTATGCTACTGTCGCAAATCGATCGTGACCACTCATCTTCGCCAGCCGAATCGAGTGGCTATTTTAGATGACCCGGGAGATGTCAACACACTCACTAGCGGCTCATCTTCACACATGCCCAATCGTCCCGTTCGAATCAACGCCCAGTGCTTTGATTCGACTAGCCAAAATAGGGATGGCCGCATGGCCCCTAAACCCTAAATTATATCAACGGCGGAAAACATATGCCGCAAACCATTTCATCCGTCCAACTTCGCTAGCTTGGTTGGACGGCTTGGATCAAATATTAGACGATCAATGAGACACCTCAATGATCACTGGCCACCTCTCTCTCACAGGGAGCGATCGACCAAGTGGCGTCTCATCCATGCGGCCCTCAAACGGTCACCCAAAGTGGACGGACATGTTGCTATTTTAAGATGATCAATCCACGACTTACTCAATCAAGCTCTAAAATAACGATGCTTCATGCACATTGATTATTTCGAAGTTGCTTACTTAAAAACGATGCTTCACATGCATGAACACCAGCCTACCACCTACACTCCAGACCGATCGGCCAAGACCGACCAAGAATTGGTTGTCTTGGAACGCGCGCCTGAAGATGGCGTGATGTGCGGCTCTTGCGGCACTAATTTTATGTCACAAATTGATCTCGACCACTCAACTTCACCGGACGAATTGAGTGGCCCAGATCATACTTTCGTGAGGTAATGGGGTATGGGCGCCTACACCGTCATGCCGTCTACACGCATGTACGATCGGCCTGGCCAAAATCGTCTCCCAAGCTTGGATTCGACCAAGCTGAAGAATGATGCCTGCGCACCTCTTCAAAACCCTAATTCCATCAACGGTCGCAGATGAGTGTCTCAAAGATCATCTCATCCGTCCAACTTCACCGGCTTGGTTATACAACCCTAGTCAGGAGTTAATTGGTCAGTGAGGCGTCATGGTGATCACCACCGTCACTTTACCAAACCATGATGCGATGCACGCATAAAATACACATGATACTTCACAAGTATCAACTTCCCGAATAACGCAGATTATTCAATTTAGCATTACATGCTACCTTTTGTGGGTCCCACGATCCACACTCGAGACATCAATCATGTCACAAACTGGCGGGATACATTGGGGTATTGGTCTTGCGGTTTACGGCGTGCAAGTGTGCAACAACGCGCCATCACAAGAACGTGTCAGGAAGTCATGGACGGTTAGAGATGATAGGAGAAGTGGGCAAGACTGGTCGTGTAACACCAACACACACCTCCACTACTCCATCACTCCACTTCCTCCACTTCTCACGAGAGACGTGAATAAGGCTCAAATGACTTGTATAAATAGGTTCTCCTCCCTATTTTCAACACAGGAGAAAAACAACACAAGTCCGGACGAGACAGAAACCAAGTGTTAATACAAAACGTATTCAAACACCCAGAGCCTACTTGCATCAATGGTAAGCCTGCTCACCTTTCTGTTACAAGTCAAAGCAAGCCAACACCTTCACAATATCAACACCTTCTTCGCTTCCCTCCCTAAGATCAACCCCATCTCCTTCACTTTGTGACCGAAACGGGTCTGGGAACGGCCATTTCTTGGTTTAGGCCGGACTTGCACAGATTGATTTCCGAATCTACAAGCACTCACCGCGCAGTGCATTTGTTTAGGGTTTAGATTCATTCCTCATCCACACACCCCAAATTACCAAATCCGGCAGGAATAGTTTTCACCCATAAACAATTGGAGACCACAGTGGGAGGTTGATCTCTCGGTTACAAAAATAGGATTCTCAATTTTTCGGTTTTCATCTCGCGATGTATCCTCACCCGGAAACCACAGGTGGTTCAGATATCATGGGAAGTGTAGCTAGAATGCTGGAGGATGTCTTGGCAAATTAAGCTGGTATCGCTAGAAGACAGAGCGAGACATTCCGCCTTTTGAATGATATAACAACACGGTTACAAGAAGGGTCGGCATGCATCTACTCAAACAGTGCAAGAAATGCTGGATCCTTAGTCAGGAGTCACACCTTTACCAGTGGAGATGCAGGAAGAGCGCGTAATCACAGGGGACTCAGGAGAGACGAACAACATGGTCCAGCCGACAATGAAGACTCGAGGCAACTCCATAGAGGAAAAGACTTGTCCGGGGTACCACAACGTCTACCAGATAAAGAAAGGGAGCCTGCAGCTTACGGATCCCTACTAGAAGATTTATATCTCAAGACCCTTGTCGAAGCCCGGAAGACTGTTCAATCCGCATCCACCTTTCAACTAAGTGAAGAAATGCTTGAGGAAGGAGAGATCAATCAAGGAACACGTGAGTACAGAGGATGGGAATGTTTAATTCGATCACTCAAAGCATTGATATTACAACACCTCCCATCACAGAGAGCAGAGCCCGCAGAAATCCCGGAATCTCATCAAGTGTAACACCTCTGGTAGTCACCAGAGCAACAACTTCCACTCCTTCATCAGGATGAGGAGCCGGAGGGACGAGAGGAGGACCATCCCCCATTACCATTGCAGACTTGATGGAGAAGCAGGAAGTTCTTGCTAAAACTCAAACGGATATGGCCGCAACTCAAAAAGAGGTACTCACTTTTCTTAAGACATTAACTGATCGATTGTCACAAGAGCCGCGACATCCCCTCGGAGCAAAAAAACGCATTCAACGCACCAGGAGAAGGTACTTCAGCGGCGCGGACCTCCATGGACCTGATCAAAGAAGCGACATCAGATATGAGCGGTCCTGTCATAGAGACTCCTACACTGGGGACGGATCCTCACAACGATCCTCCTTAAGTCAATAGTTTCACTATGAACCAGAGGCCGGTGGATCGGGAAGTTGTTTCTCTAGTGGAAAGTTTATGCGAACTTTCACACCTCTCGAAGAATCAGCGCGCGAAGACGTTTTGCTGTAATCAACCAGAGGAAGGTCACGACCGTGCCCTACATATCACCGCACGCATCAAGGATTCAGATTTCAAGACGGCCCTTATCTACACAGGAGCGTCTTCGAATGTGATTACTCTCAAGACTCTCAGGACATCCAAGGTTCTCCCAGGCAAGGTCGTACGGAAGCCTACGACAATGACGGACTTCAAGGGAAACCAAACCAGCACATACGGGAGAAACTCCGCGAAAAGAATCATACAAGTTCGTTACGTCCCACTCCCCACGTGGGCGTCAATTCAGGAAGAAGACCGGCTTGCATCATTGAGGGCTAAAACCCACGATGCATCTTTGCTGACGAAGCATTCTTCTCCATCCTGTGAAGCCACGACCCACGTTCACACGAAGAGGGAACGAACTTTTGTGGCGAGTCGTGACCAGAAAGGGAAAACGATATACCGACACTGCCATTATCAATTTGCAGGGGAGAATTCTACCCAGTCTCTCCACCTAATGGAATGCTACAACAGCAACGAACCACAAGAACAAGTGCTAGATGCTCCACAACAGCTGCAAGATGGCACCAACTCCACAACTGATGAGATTGAAATCGTTGAGGAATCTTCTAGGCCTATCTCCATCAGCTCAACCTTGTGTACGGATAAACGCATGAAGCTCGTGGAACTTCTCAAAGAGTACCAGGACATATTCGCTTGGAGATATGAAGAAATGTCGGATTTAGATGAAAATTGGTCACCCATCATCTACATGTCATACCTGGATCCAAGTCGGTTAAACAGTTGTAGTTCAGACAAGAGGAAAATGGATATATCAGGTCTTTGCATAGACTTGAGAGACTTGAACAGTACTGCTCCAAAATGATCCTCCTCTACCTAACATCGACATGTTAGTAGATGCAACCAACGGAAACGACATGTTCTCCTCCATGGATGGATGTAGCGGCTACAACCAGATAAGGATGTACGAGCATGATGCAAGTAAGATAGCTTTTCGAACTCCTCTCGGAAATTTTTATTATACCATACTGCCATTTGGTTTAAAGAATGCCGGTGCAACGTATCAACGCTCTATCACGGCAATATTCCACTAGAGCCGATACCTCAAGGGAGCATCCTCAAGAAGATAACGATGTCCACGCGTCATATCGAGCAAGATCCGGGCGAGTCACTTTATCAGACAGTGGTACATGTCTATCATGCTATGTTGGAGAATCCGCGCTTTTGGTCATCCTCTGGAGCTATTGAACGCTCATCTACAACAACATATACCCTGATAGAAAGAACCAGGCATGCCGGTAATGAAGAGCCTCCTAATGTTTGTAGGGGCATATATCTCGCCAACATGTGATACAACCTTCAGCCTTCTGTAAGCAGTTCCCTGAAGCAGCAAGAGGAAAAACCACCGAGATACAACATCCTGTGCGTCTGTCAACTCCAACTCCAGTACCACATGCACGACTCCCACAATGATGAAACAATGTCCAAGATATTCCATATCTGGCTCGACAACAACCACTACGAACAAACCATGTAAACCACGCTTGGGGATCGAGGCGAAGCATGAAGTTCCTTCACCGTCACCAAGGAATTCTTCAACATGAGAGAGATGCTCGAGTCAAGAAGCATGGAATTCACAAGGGTAAATCGAATCAAGAGGGAAACACTTCAACGCTCCCTCTAGCGTAAGTCGCTTCAATGGTCTATTCAAGAGCCGCCTCAACGCTCTCTCAGGGACCCACGTTCGCTTCAGAATCCTTCTTCAACACTCTCTCCAGGATCCACCTCAACGTTCGCACCAGAAACCACTTTAACATCCTCCCGAGCCGTTTCAACACTCAAGCTGCATCAATAATCTGCGCTCTGGTCAAGTTATCTTTGATGTACTCATTGCTCAACATACGTCTCATCCATCCTTCATGAGGGCCCAGCGGAGCATGAAAAACCTTGAAGTCGATAGGAGAAGGGTTATCTTGTGGAACGGATATTTTTATATAGTTGAAAGGGCGCAGTGAATAACTCATCATCAATGTTCGGCATATCTTTGAAGCTGTCAACACCTCCTGACTTGGCACCAGTATTATCCCCAGAAGACATCTCAACAGGAGTTCTTTTCTTCATTCTACAATAAAAGACATGAGTCAGTACTTGTATAAAAACGCGTGAGATGTGTAATCACACACGACATAACACACATTCACGTTGGAGTACACAAGGCTGGTATTGGGTCCAAACACCGGTGTTGATCAAGTCACAAGTCCGGTGTTGCTCAAGTTTCAAGTCCGGTGTTGATCAAGTCACAAGTCCGGTGTTGCTCAAGTTTCAAGTCCGGTATTGATCAAGTCACAAGTCCGGTATTGCTCAAATCACAAGTCCGGTATTGCTCAAGTCACAAGTCCGGTGTTGATCAAGTCACAAGTCCGGTATTGATCAAAGTCACAAGGATGGTATTCGAATAAAACAGGCACATATAGCCCACGTTCGATCAAGCAGGTGCAGTAGCCCCACGAACGAAACAGGCGTAACAGTCCATCGAAGCAGGCAAGACCGACATCATGCTGGGGGAACACTCGCCTGGACGCCTCTTGAACGTGACATGCTCCAAGGACAGGATGACCAGTCTCTCCTGGTAACATCTAACTTTGTCTCATAAGCTTTTTCTTCAACTGTCACCATCTCATGCCTACCCCACAATAGTGTAACCATTATGTGCTAGGCAGGGGACTTAATGTTGATGGTAGATTTTCATTTAAGGTTAAAATTGTAAAAAACCAAAAAATCATGCGCTGACATCTTGTAAAAGATAAAGCCATTAATAAGTGTTGGATACTCCTTCACTTTACTAATTCACCTAGAATGGAGCATGTGGCAACAATCCCATTCTGTGAATACATGAAATTCATCCAGGTTGGAGCATGTAGCAACAATCCCATATACCCTGTGAATTTATAGCACTATTAATTAATGAGTGAGCAGCCTTGTATTTCCTGTACTCATTATCAGTGTGGCATGACGACTGAGTGTTGCTCTCAGCAGAGCAACACGAACCTCCAATCATTATAATGAAAGCATGTATGAAATACCCGTACAGGTTGCAACTCTCGGTGTGTTATACTAGCCCGATTGAGAACTCTCGGTGTGTTATACTAGCCCGATTGAGCATCCGGACTGTCCGTATCAGTCTGGATATGATCTCGTTCATCCAACCTCACCAGCGTGATTGGATGGCCCAGATCAATTCCATAACCCCCAAGCAGGTATGGAATATTCACTGCCGAACCAACGCGGACCTCGCATGGTCGGCCTCCCAAAATATTGGCATAGCTTGCCAAAACGTCCAAACCAGAGCGTATAGACGGAAAAACCCTAAATTAGGGTTTGCGGCATATTACATGTGTCGCAAAACAGTCTCAACCATCCATCTTCGCAGGTATAGATGGAGGGCGTAGATGTAGATTCAAAGGGCCCAGAGCATGTCAACACATTCACCGTGGGCCCGCCTACATACTTGACCAATCGGTCAGGACCAACCATGGTTGGTCATCCCAATTCATGCGCTCGAACAGAGCATGACGCACGGCCGTGAAACCCAAAATTAGGGTTTTGAGCATCACGAGCGTCCATATTCTCCGGGCACGAATGGAGGGTCCCAGATTAGATTAGCAGTCCCGGTCATACCAAAGATGACCACCGTGGGCCCGTCTATCCCCTCACTGATCGGCCAAGGCATATCATGCTTGGCTATCCCAAAACGCGTCCAAACTTGCGTGGTCACACTTCCCAAATTGCAACCGATCTCGACCACTCAACCTCACCGAACGATTTGAGTGGCTTAGATCACATTTTCATGGGACGATCAGTATAGGCGTGAACACCAGCCTACCACCTACACCCAGACCGATCGGCCAAGACCGACCAAGAATTGGTTGTCTTGGGAACGCGCCTGAAGATGGCGTGATGTGCGGCTCTTGCGACACTAATTTTCTGTCACAAATTGATCTCGACCACTCAACTTCACCGGACGAATTGAGTGTCCCAGATAATACTTTCATGAGGTAATGGCGTATGGACGCCTACACTGTCATGCCGTCTACACGCATGTACGGTCGGCCTGGCCAAAATCGTCTCCCAAGCTTAGATTCGACCAAGCTGAAGAATGATGCCTGCGCACCTCTTCAAAACCCTAATTCCATCAACGGTCGCAGATGAGTGTCTCAAAGATCATCTCATCCGTCCAACTTCACCGGCTTGGTTATACAACCCTGGTCAGGAGTTGATTGGTCAGTGAGGCGTCATGGTGATCACCACCCGTCACTTTACCACACCATGATGCAAGACTGCATAAAATACACATGATACTTCACAAGTATCAACTTCCTGAATAACGCAGTTATTCAATTTAGCATTACATGCTACCTTTTGTGGGTCCCACGATCCACACTCGAGACATCAATCATGTCACAAACTGGGGGATACATACTGGGGTATTGGTCTGGCGGTTTACAGCGTGCAGCGTGCAACGCGCCATCACAAGAACGTGTCAGGAAGTCATGGACGGTTAGAGATGACAGGAGAAGTGGGCAAGATTGGTCGTGTAACACCAACACACACCTCCACTTCCTCCACTTCTCACGAGAGACGTGAATAAGGTTCAAATGACTTGTATAAATAGGTTCTCCTCCCTATTTTCAACATAGGAAAAAAAATAACACAAGTCCAGACGAGACAGAAACCAAGTGTTAATACAAAACGTATTCAAACACCCAGAGCCTGCTTGCATCAATCGTAAGCTCGCTCACCTTTATGTTACAAGTCAAAGCAAGCCAACACCTTCACAATCTCAACACCTTCTTCGCTTCCTCCCTAAGATCAACCCCATCTCCTTCACTTTGTGACCGAAACGAGTCCTGGAACGGCCATTTCTTGGTTTAGTAGGACTTGCAGCATTGATTTCGAATCTACAAGCACTCACCGCTGCGCAGTGCATTTGTTTAGGGTTTAGATTCATTCCTCATCCACACACCCCAAATTACCAAATCCGGCAGGAATAGTTTTCACCCATAAACACTCACACACGTGATTTATCAAAGCCCGTCCATGTTCATGGTCGTGGCCGACCAAGGTTCGTGCTCGTAGCTGCCGCTCTTTCCTTTCAAGATCCATGACCGTAACCACCACTCGTCACTGCCAAGGTTTGTGCATGTAGTCATAACTCATCCATGTTAAGGATCTTGATCATGGCCATCCAATCTCCAGCCAACTTGATTTGTACATAGTCATCAACATGGATGCAAGAGGGTGATACCATCATCATGGTCAACCCATCAACCATACAGGATAGAACCACGTAAACTGGGGACTGAGGCACAACATGAAATTCCTTCGCCGTCAGTCCAGAACTTCTTCAACACAAGAGAGAGGGTCAATCAAGAAGCATGTAATTTTCAAGGGAAAACCAAACTGAAGGTTGGTCGAATCCTTAACCATTATTGTTATCTCCCCTATTTTCGAATCACCGAAGAGAGCGTTGCATGCGTTGAGATGTTATAATAGAAACATTATTCTTTCCCATGAGGAGAAAACACGACTTGCCGGCCAGCACTGTTTATGTGTCGTCTTCTCATCTGCCATATCGTATCGCCTTAGAAGAATGGGAAGAACTCATTTTTTGAAATCAAGGGTTAAGGGCGCCCTCACTGGAGTTCTCTCCAGAAGAAGCCACTTCAACGCTCTCTCCAGAAGCCGCTTCAATGCACGCTCTACTGAAGCCGCTCCAATGCTCTCTCTAGAAGAAGCCGCTTCAACGCTCTCCCCCAGAAGAAGCCGCTTCAACGCTCTCTTCAGAAGCCGCTTCAACGCTCTCTCCAGAAGCCGCTTCAACGCACGCTCTCCTGAAGCCGCTTCAACGCTCTCTCCAAAAGAAGCCGCTTCAACGCTCTCTCCAAAAGAAGCCGCTTCAATGCTTTCTCCAGAATCCGCTTCAACGCACGCTCCAGAAGTCGCTTGAACGCCGCTTCAATGCACGCTCCAGAATCCGCTTCAACGCACGCTCTCTCCTAAAGCCGCTTCAATGCTCTCTCCAGAATAAGCCGCTTCAACGCTCTCTCTCCCGAAGCCACTTCAGCACTCTCTTCAGAGGCCGAAGCCGCTTCAACACCTTACCAACAAATGCAATGGAAGTACGTCTTTCAAGAGAAAATAAGCTCGGTATAATTACACCTGGGGACTGCCCGCATAGGATGCCTTCACGTCCCTCAACCAGTTTATTTCTAATATCAGTAATCATCACTGTTGAAGCTTTACGAGCCGCATAAAATTCTCAACATGAAGACGTACATGTGCATCAAAGACTCCAAAGTACAAATCGGAGATGTTTTCACGTATCCATCCACGCCATCGAATCTGAAGTGTAACTGGGGACTGCTCATCGCATCTCATTCCATACAACTATACAAGATTCAAAAGACGGTTCAAAAGATGTCTCTTAGAACGAAGTCCTTAAAGATTCGCGGCACATCGTCCATTCATCTACCTACCTAGCCGGCACGCCACAAATCTTCAAGAAGCGTGTAGTCTGCAAGGGAATGCCAAACAAGGGAATGGGAGATCTCAGATTGCAAAATCATGTACATAGGATCTACTCTAACCTTACCGAGGAGTGCTACGTCTAAAGTTTCAAGGTATTGCGAGATCTTTCTAAGAATTTGGATTTCTTAGTTGGGAGATTTCATTCATTCATCCAACTGTAACATAAAATCATAAAAGCAGCATGAATGGGGGATTATTATTCGGTCAAGCCCTAGCTCCAGCTACGTGAAACAAAGACTACTAAACATCAAAGAAGTGTCATCAATACCAGGGCCAATGGCACCTTCACTAGAGTCCTATCCGAAGCTGCTTCAACATCCTCTCCGGAAGCCGTTTCAACATCCTCTCGAGCCGCTTCAACATCCTCTTGAGCTGCTTCAACATCTTTTTCAGAAATTGCTTCAACAGCCTTTTAAGGATATTCCTCATGATAGGGCTCGCCCACATCAGAGTCGAGGATTATGACGTCGTCATGAAAAGGGTATTCATGTTTATCCAGGAGTTCATGTTATCCTCCACCCTCCTTCACTTTAGTCGGGCAGCAAACCTTTCAGCCCTAGCACTTGTTAGCTGAGATGCTTCATCGCGCCTCCACTTTTCCTCCATGATAACCGAAGCCAGGTTAGATTGGAAACGCTCTCGAATGATACTCAGATGTACAAGGGACTTGGAATGCAGTTTGAGATCCCAACCAACAGTATTCCTAATCTACCTGGGGCCAACCGACATCATGCTAGGGGAACGCTTACCTGGACGCCTCTTGAACGTGACATGTTCCAAGGACAGGCCGACCCATCTCTCCTGGTAACATCTAACTTTGTCTCGTAAGTTTTACCTTTATTTGTCACCATCAAGTGCTTACCCCGCAACAATGTCACTGTTACGTACTAAGCAGGGGACTTAATGTTGATGGTAGTTTTTAGTTCAGGGCTAAAATTGTAAAACCAGTATTTAATGTCCTATCACCCTGCAAGGGGTAAAGCCATTTGAAAAGTGACGAGTGCAAAAAACCTCCTCGCTCATTGAGAAATTCAATATATATATATATATATATGAAATTCACTCAGAATGGTGCGCGTATTAGCAATCCCAAATATGTGAATTCTATTTTTGTCAGCATTACCAACAAATGACTTGCCTAGTATTTGTATATGCTATGTTCCCAGTCGAACTCTCATTATTGACATGACATGACGATTAAGTGTTCACTCTCAGCAGAGTAGCATGAATCTCCCAAAGTGCTAATATTGAGATCTGCATGAAAATACACACACAGGCTACATCACTCTCTGACAAAGAGATTTTCGTATCGACGCACTTTTAATTAAAGATAGCCCGATCGAACATGTTTAAATTCCTTAAGGGAAATCTAGATTGTCCATATCAGTCTCAAAATGATCACGGCCACACAATTTGGCCGCGCAATTCAACAAACCTAGCCAAGCCCTGGCAAAAATAGGCAATCATCGCGATAACCGTCGGCGGGCCCACTAATACCCCGACCGGTCGGACTTCATCTAACATGCTTCAATGTCGTTGAACGCCAACCCCAAACATGGGTGGTCGCGTTGTTGAAGAGGAGAGGTCGAACGAGCTAGACCGGCCAAAATGGTATCAGTAATATCACGACCGTCCAACTTTGCCAGCCTAGTTGGATGGCTTGGATCTTCCTACAAACGATTAAGGAAATGCCAGCATGTTCATTGGCGGCCCAACTTTCCCCTTGGTCAATCGACTTGCCTGCGGCAAGCCTATAGGGTGCTCAACCGTTTGCCCAAACTCGAGTAGACACGCTACATTCAGAACCCTAATTTGGGTCGCGGCAGTTTACAACCGTCGCAAATAAATCGTGTCTGTCCAACTTAGACATCCTAGTTGGACGGCTTAGATTATGTTTCGGACGATCAAGAAGGTGGACGCGAGTTCACCGCCGGTCCAACTTCATTACCATTAGATCGACTTGCCTGTGGGAAGTCAATAATGTATCGAATCGCTCGATTGAACAGGAGAAGTCATGGCCGTTCTAAATCTTAATTCATGTTTGAGGCAGTATATATGCTAGTGTCGCAAATCGATCGTGACCACTCATCTTCGCCAGCCGAATCAAGTGGCTTAGATCCGATTTTAGATGACCCAGGAGATGTCAACACACTCACTAGCGGCTCATCTTCACACATGCCCAATCGGCCCGTTCGAATCAACGCCTAGTGCTTTGATTCGACTAGCCAAAATATGGATGGACGCATGGCCCCTAAACCCTAAATTATATCAACGGCGGCAAACATATGCCGCAAACTATCTCGTCCGTCCAACTTCGCTAGCTTGGTCGGACGGATTGGATCAAATATTAGGCGATCAATGAGATACCTCAATGATCACTGGCCACCTCTCTCTCACAGGAAGCGATCGACCAAGTGGCGTCTCATCCATGCGGCCCTCAAACGGTCACCCAAAGGTGGTCGGACATGCTGTTATTTTAAGACGATCAATCCACGACTTACTCAATCAAGCTCTAAAACAACGATGCTTCATGCACATCGATTATTTTGAGCTGCTTGCTTAAAAGTGATGCTTCACATGCATCGAATACATACAATATTTCATGAATATAGGCTTCATAAATAACTTAGTTATTTAACCTAATAGCACCATATGCTATTCTTTGCGGCAAGTCCCACGACTTGACCCATTCACTCGAGACATCAAACATGTCAGAAACTGGGGGATACTTATTGGGGTATTGGTCTGGTGGTTTACAGCGTGCGATGTGCAACGTGACCATTATGAGAATGTGCCAGGAAAGGACGACGGTTAACGATGAGAGTAGTGGATGAAGATGTGACCACGTGATGATCACCACTTCTCACACAGTCCCACTACTCCACTACTTAATCTCCTCCACTTCCTACGAGATCAAGGTTGCGCTCAAATGACTTGTATAAATAGGTTTTCAACCTATTTCGACAAAAGACAGAACACAAGTGTTATCAACACAAGTAACCAGAAACTATTTTCTGATACAAGTAATAAACAGCCACACCTTCATAATTCAACATTCTGATCTCAAATACCTTCTCCGCTTCCCTCCCTATGATCAACCCTTCTCCTTCACCTTGTGACCGAATTGAATCTGGAACGACCATTTCTTGGTTTAGGCCAGATTCTTACAGATTGATCTCTCGAACTCAAAAGTACTCCCGTGCGGTGCATTTGTTTAGGGTTTAAATTCATTTCTCACCAACACACCCCAAATTTACCAAAACCCGCAGAATCAGTTTTTACCCTCAAACAAGATGTTGAACATGCTCTTCAAGTGACTGGATGTAGATAAGGATGTCATCAAAGAAAACCAATACAAATTTTCTTAAGTAAGGACCAAAAACTGAATTCATGAGAGATTGAAAGGTGGCAGGTGCATTAGTCATCCCAAATGGCATCATTTTGAACTCAAAATGACCATGATGGGTCCTGAAAGCAGTTTTGTGAATATCATCTTCAAAATAGTCTTATTTGATGGTACCCAGACCTTAAATCTAACTTTGTGAAAAATTTTGAGCCACGTAATTCATCTAAAAGTTCATCAATGATAGGTATGGGGTACTTATATTTAATTGTGAGGTCATTGAGCCTCTTATAATCCACACAAAATCTCCAAGAATTGTCTTTTTTCTTGACCAAGAGAATTGGAGAAGCAAAAGGATTGTGACTGTCTTGAATCACACCAGAGTTAAGCATTTCTTCTACGAAAGATTCAACCACTGCTTTGTGAATGTGGGGGCATTTATAGGGTCTAAGATTTACTGGTTGGGCGCCAGGTTTGAGTGGAATTTTGTGATCTAATGATCTCTGAGGAGGTAATTGTGTAGGTTCAGTAAAGACATCCTGAAACTGATCCAATACAACATGGACTAGTGTATGGATTGGTGTAATAGGTGGTTCAGCTGAAATAGCAAAAAATTGACCAACAAATGGTGGGGTATGGTGTTCAATAAAGTTTTGAACAGCTTGACCATTAACCATCATAAAAGAAGGTTTAGTTGAAATACCAGTGAGGGTGATGTTGGTGCCCAAATGAGTGAAGGAAATAGTTAACTTTGAGAAGTTGAACAATAAATCACCAAGAGTTTTAATCCAAGCTGCTCCCAACACAATATCACAACCACCCAAAGCAAGAACATGAAAGTCTGTTGTGAATTGATGGCCTTGCATTTGTCATTCCATCTGTTGACAAACCCCAGATCTTGTAGTTCTTTCTCCATTTGCTACTGTAACTAGTAAATTAGATGTTGGTTTAATATTACAGCATAATCTCCTAGCAAGAGCAGCTTCTATGAAACTATGAGTGCTACCAGTGTCCACTAGAATTGTGACTGCCTGTTTTTTGGGTTGCCCCAAAATGCGTATGGTTTCAGTACTATGATGGCCTGTGAGAGTGGAGAGAATTTCCATGTCTGATTCTACCACTGTGATAGGATGTTCTGTCTCAATGGGTGAAGTAATGGGTCCTGGAGGTGAGTCTTCTTCAGCTAGAACCATAAAGAGCGTCTTGCATTTATGGCCATAAACATATTTCTCATCACAATTGTAGCATAAGTTTTTGGCTCTCCTCTGAGCTAATTTTTCTTGAGTTAATCTCATGATAAGAGGTATATAAGTAGATTTCTGGGGTATGGGGTTTATTGTGGTAGAAACTACAGGTGAAGTGGTTAGTTTGGTAAAGGTAGATGGTTTATTGAAATAAGTGGAGGTAGTTGGTTGTTTAGTGGAGGTAGATTTAGGTGGTGAAACAAGTGTTTGTTCTTGAAGTCTAGGTAAGAAAAAAGCCTGAGAAAGAGATGTGAGGTTGTGCATTCTTACTGAGTTGCTAATCTCAGGTTTAAATCCACTAATAAAACTGAGAATAAAGTACTCTTCATCCAGGGAAGGGTTTTTTGGTAATCATTAGAGCTTTGAGCTGCTCAAATTTTTGGAAATATTCTTCCACATTAGTGATTTGAGTGAGTTTATTAAAAAAGCCAACATAGTTGTCATTAGCTAAATCTTCAAATCGACGGCAAAGATGATTAGAAAATTCATACCAAGGAACAAATATTTTACCGGAACAGTAATCGAAGAACCATGAATCAGCTCGACCATCCATGTACATGGAAGCAAATTATGTCTTCTGAATTTCTTCCATGGGGTGCATCTGAAAAAATCTGTCATATTTGTGTAACCAGCTTCTGGGGTTTTCACCATCGAACCTTGGAAAGTCAAGTTTTGATGGTTTAAGAGAGTTTGCAGGTGAGCCATGAATAGATCTATTAGTTTCAGAATGACCAGAAGGATGAGGAGTGTGTTGCTCACCAACTGTGGATCCAGGTTGGTTTTGGAGATGCTTTAAAGTGTCCTCTAAGAGTTTTACTAGACGATTCATTAATATTTGATGAGCTTTAGCATCTGCTTCACGTTTCTCTTCTGCTTGACACTGTATCTCTGTAAGATTCGTCATTAATCGTGACAACTTCTTTGTTGTGTGGTCAACATCTTTGATTGACGGACCTCCAATCATTGCAAAGTACCAGATCTACTGGGTGATACCATTGTTATGGTTGATGATGATATTATGAGAGGTATAAGAGAACCACGAGTACAAAACACTAACTGCAGCCACACTGGACTGAGTTCTACTTCTATTCAATTTCTTAAGTTCAGTACAGGGAAGGAAAGCGAGAATAAATACTATACAAACTGTAGTTGCATCTTTTCTGATGGCTACATCCAAATGAATGTAAAGGCTATAAACTACTTAACATTCAAGATTCAAAGATAAAAAAGATATAAAGAACATGAAAAGTAAAGATCAACACAAGCATATAACGTGGTTCGTCCATGAAAACCTACGTCCACGAGAAAGAAGATGTTTTCTTTATTGATTAAGGTCTTACCCTTGAAAGAGTTATAAATATCACTTATATTTCTCACTCTCTCCTTATCTAGATCTCTCTCAGGAACTCTCTGTAGAAAGACCATCTACGATTACATGTTCATTTCCTTCTACATGGACTGGTATTTATAGGCAAATTAGACTCGTGAAGGCCTGACCTCGCCGAGCTGGTGGAGCTATCGTACATCTTCTCATTACTTCAGACGAGTTCTATACTATCCCTCGTGATGGCCTGCTTGGTTCTCCTTCCGAGTCATCTCGTCTTGTGTGTCATCGTGTTGCTCTTCCTTGGGGAACCTCATGCTGAGGCTGCACAAATAACCCGGCGTACCCGGTGTACTGGACTAGAACCGGAAAAAAATAACCGGAACCGGTGTAACCGGTATAGGGAACTTGACTGGGAATTAAGAACTGGTTAACACCATGTACAGGGACCGGTTCTGCTAGAATTCCCGGGATGTACCGGACCAAGTTACCTGTTTAGTTTTGTGCCTTGGTTTAATTGAATCATATCTGTTCACATTAGGTTTTTATACTTCCAACTCACTCATCTCATTCTCCATCACAGACTCGATCTTTCCTCCTCCTTTTTCTTTTTCTTCACTTCTTCTGTTCTTCAGAGAACTAAATCACCACCACCACTCTATCAGAGCAGTCAACACCACCACCACCTTCTTCTCCACTGCTTCTTCTTTTTCTTCAGTTACTTTATAAACAAATTTCATGTTTGATTTTAGGTTTTTCCGATTTGGTGGAGAAATTGAATATGAAGATTTGATTTGGTGTTTTACAGGATTTGGAACCTTGGGTTGGAGTCGGATTTGAAGTTGGCAGTAAGATGATGATGGAGATAGGGGGTTATGTAATTAGAAAAGGGGATCTGGTGGCTATTGCAATGGAGTTAGGGGTCAAATTAGAGTCTGTGGTTAGAGATTAAAGAGGATAAACCTTCTTCTTCACTTCTTCTTCTTCTGTTCTTTTAAGAAACTAATTGCATGTTTGATTTAGGATTTTTCGATTTGGGTTTTCTGTTGAAATCAACAAGGTTTTTGAGACCGGTGTGTTGGTAAAGATGGGTTTTGAATGGGATTTGAATGAAATGGAGATATTGAAGCTCTGTAATGAAATAATAGATGGGTTTTGTAATTAGAGTATGAGAATGGGTTTTGGCTATAACTCAATTTGGTTTTGGCGATTTGTGGGGTTTTATGATCTGAGAGTGAATAGATCTGATGCTTAGATTAAAGTGGATTGATGGTGAATAGGTTATGCTTGAAGTTCTGATACTGGTGGTGTAGATGGATTATGCTTGAACTAAAGTTCTTATGCTGGTGGTGTAGATGGATTATGATGTAAATTCTAATTGAATTGTTACAAATTAGCAATGGTAGTGCATTGCTAGGTGTTGTATGAGTTGAGATGATATTGACAATGAATATTGAATGAACAGAGTTAGATGAATGCTAGGTTGGATACATGAGGTAATTGTGGTAAGACAGTTGAGCTTTTCTCAGCTTACAGTGGTGGTGATTTTGCAGGTAAAAACCCGGTACCGGTGTTGTACCGAACCGATACCGGAGGTACAGGTACAACTCCAGGTACCGATATCGGAGGTACAGTACAACTCAGTACAAGTACCGGTCCTCAAAATGAGGTACCGGCCAACACCAAGTACATGGATCGGTTCCATAAGAGAACCGGGCCGTACCGGATCATGTGCATCCCTACGTGCTGCATCATCCTTGGGTTATAGTATAGATCGCCCGAGCCTTCTGATACGATGTAGATTCGTCCACATCTCTTCCGATCCTTCATTAAATGCGGTCCTTCTTTTTAGACTTGACCGTATGAGTCGATTAGACCACTCCTTACACGCGTCATTCATGTAACGTTGCAGCAGGCGTCTCGATTCAGACGAGATCACCTTTTTTGAATGTGATTCGATGCTTCTATCTCATCACCTTATCATGATACCATCCCTTGAGATGTTGACACGTGGTCATCGGGTAATTTACCCTCACACAAACCCTAACTAAGAGCATCAATGGCTGAATGCACGTGGACACTGCACTGCCACACGATAGTGATTAACTTACTGCTAAAGAAAGTAATTAACCTGATATTTATTACTAACGTAATTTAAAAACTACTAACAATATCCCTGAACTGATATAGGCAGCCATCTTCGTCAGGCACATGACAGAATCTATGGACAAATCTAGACTAGCTATTCAAAATAAAGATCAACCGATACTGTGTGCTTTTGTTCTTTTTTGCAACTTGTCGCGTATGTGTACATCGATCCATAATTCTTGCACAAGACAAATGATCATGATTATTTCTAACATTACACTCCTAACAAGAGCAAACAAATGATTGAAGAATTGCTTCACGGATCTAGCAGTTATGTGTATAAGATCAGTTATAGTGCTATTACATACTAACCCCAAGATATATATAGCTAGCTAGCTTACCTAGGGCTCTAGTTTTCCAAACTAAAGGAAAGATTTTGTTTTTGAAGTGCATGTTAGTAGGACCTGACTGACTTGTATTACACTATAACCATTAACCAATCACCATTTATGTTTTGGTGGTTATCTACGGTATTTTCTTAGCTAATACGACATTAGTTAAGAGAGTAAACGGACCCGCATCTGTATCTCAAAATACCACACAACATCCGAATTCGATCTGAAATCCGAACAGATGTAGTCATTAGCTGATTAACTGTGCAATAATCCAAGAAACGAACGTAACAACTAGATATATAGTATCCTCATCATCCTTAGATTTTCATATATATATATATATATATACTGGTCAGACGGACAATATCTTGAGAAGTAAAACACCCTGCAACAGAGAACTACTGAGAGATGATGATTAAGAGAATAAATCTCAATAACAAAATTCAACAAACATTAATGAGTTGTTTTCATCAAACAGGTTATTACCTATGTACATATATAATTATTATCCACACCCAAGAACAGTATATATGTTTTCCACAAGTCTATATATCAATATATGTCTCTCTAGCTCCCTGTCTAATTTACAACCAAACCTTAATTTTCTTCTATAGCTCGCATATATAGGACTGTATTAAATTATTATAGCATATATATATGTGCATGTAAACCAGTAGTTGTTTATAAACTTTGATGATTATCACTTACCACCACGGCCATCCATGGTCACACTCTTGATTTATATTGTTTCTGATCCTTTTCTTTCTTTCTTTTTCGCATCGTTGAAGTTGGTATGTTTGTATAGATTTGTGATGTAAGAATAAAAAGGATCCATCAAGTTTCGTAGATGTCAGCGATTTTCTGCATAAGCTGTACCTGCGTATTAAGCGACTTAATATAGTGAGCAGTTTCATCCAATAAGCTACAAAAATCCATGGCATCTCCTCCTGGAACAAGTTTTCGGAGTTTATTAGCTCGGTTTACAGATCCCTGAACCCCCTTAATATTATCAATCTTCCTTGCTTTATTAATCTGCTTCTTCTCTTTATTCACCACCTTGATCTTCCTAGTTTTATTCCCCTTATTATTACCAACAACTTTTTGCCTCATCAAAACACGATGTCTAACTTGGTTCCTATGCTTCAAAAGGATAGCACGACCCCAAGCTCTTCTAGACCCAATAGTTGCTGCCATAGATGTATCAGCTGCACGCTTAATTCTCCGGCTACATTTTTTCCGACTCTGGACTGATGATACAATCGGTGTAGCCATTTTTATTCTTGTTAAAGCCCTTACAAAACGAATTGCGAATTGCGTCTTACGCGAAGATGAATTCCGGTTTAAAGACAAACTCATGCTCTGTTGATTCATCATCACGATAATTCAATCAAAAATATTAGACTACTTTGAGTCTCAAAAATGAAATGAAAAAGCGAAAGCAAGCAAGAAGATATATGGATCCCTATAACATACACATATAAGGTATGTTTAGGGTTCTTGAAGCTCCTGCACTTATACTCCTTACTATATTTGTGAAAAAGAGAGAGAGATGAATGAATCTATAGTAGTACTTGTAAGAGCAGAGATTTTCTTCTGACACAATTGGGTCCTATTGTCAGAGAGACAAAAGGTAAATTAAAATCAGTTTCTGACACAAAGTATCAATTAAAACACCCTTGTTTTCTCTACAAATCTTGCCAATTTTTTGAGAAGGGGATATGAAACTGAGGATTAGAGTTTGTAGAGGAGATGATGAAGAAAGGTGAGGAGGAGGAGGAGAATATGAAACTTGGGAATGAAGGCTGTATTTTTAAGATTAAAGAGGGGTTGGAGAAGTGGGTTAGTGGGCCCACCAAGAGGACCAACCACCACATGTTAGCACATGGTTAGAATGACCCTAATTTCCTCCGAGGGGACCTTTAATTATCTTTTTCTTCTTTTACTAATTTTTTCTTTAATTAAGTCATAATCTGCTTTATTAGTTGATAAATCAATTGTTTTTTTTTTTCCATTTTGTTCGTTGTTTTTCTTATATACAAAGTTTAAACAATGACGGCTGACTGCTAATACAGTGTATGTTTCTCTACTTAAACTCCAAACAATATTCCTTTTCCATCACAGCCGGCATGACCCTTCATCAACACATCTGGATTCTTTATCATGCTACCTAAACTA
The DNA here is from genome assembly GCA_023531295.1 of Papaver armeniacum. NCBI lineage: Eukaryota > Viridiplantae > Streptophyta > Magnoliopsida > Ranunculales > Papaveraceae > Papaver > Papaver armeniacum. The sequence continues at coordinate 265,642 of JAJJWW010014750.1, forward strand.
TATTTTCTAAGTTACGCGCTACAAATGTCTAATGGGTGGAGAGTAGATGACAAGGGTCCATTGCTTATATCTGATGGTGTTAAGTGTTGGTACAACCATCAAAAAAAGAAAAGAGGAAATATGAAACAAACAAAAGTTGTTGATACTTGATTCGTACGATGAAGATTGGTTGGGTGAAGAGTATAAAAGAGCAACTGTTTCTCCATGTTTGTTCTTCCTTACAAGTAACAAGTAACTTGGTATGAAAGTGCATGTCAAGTGGCAGACCCAGACCCAGGATTGAAAATACGAACCCAAAACAAAATGCTATTGATATATAGTCAGACAAAATATGAATGAAAGGAAAAATCTAGAGGGGTTTTGCGTAGAAAGTATGCATAATTAGTCTTTGAAAACCAATTGACAGTAAAAACAGTCCCCACTAGCCCTTGCTTAGTTCCGCATGCATTGTGAATTTAGTGTGTTAATATGCACTGGAAATGGCTGTAATTTTTTTTATTTTTTTTTGAAGCATAAATGGATGTAATTTGTTTAAGATCTTAATAAAAGAAATGGATTTTTCAGCTCATAAACCTTGCCAATATCATCATCCATTGAGAATAATTTCTGTGGGTACAAATCTACGAATTAATCATCAATCTAGAACTAGCTACCTACTTCTAAAGTTTCTAACTCTATAAAGACGTAATGTTTGGGCTTTAAAACTCCTACTTGTAGCTCTCACGTAATTTCTTTGGACCATTTTTAGAAAATGATGGTTACAGCGACACAATATATAATTGCCAAAGAATTATCAGAAGAATCGAATGCAGAAGCACTCTTCGGCCGTCCTTTGCATTCACAAGCATAATTCTCTTCTCTAGTAGTCGGTACAAATTCTATACAACGAAAAAATATTTAAAAAAAAAAAAAAAACTTCCCCTAGACATTTTCTTTTTTGAAGCATATTTATTTTGTTTTTCAATATACGCTCAGAATTCAATACTTAGTTATAAATTATTAAATGAATAAATAAAAAAGAATTCAACCTAAAAGAAACAGAAAGAGACACAAGACAAAAAGAAGCATATCAAGATGCACGCTCAACCAGCATTAATTCTATATTTTCTTTTTTCTTTTTAGAAAGGATTGAATTTAATTCTGAATTGATTAAAGATGAGAAATTGTGGCCTCCACCAATGTCAATCAACTTATATTAAATCTCATCAAATTTCAAAATTAGACCACTTAACCAACTCACATAATAATGCTCACTCCATGCAAGTACTCGTATTAGATAGGCCAGGCAAATCCACATGTTTGCTTATGATTCATCGGTCGAGCTTCGCAATTTGACTAAACACCTTTCAACATGTGTCAACTTATAGCTGGATCGATGTTCACAATACATCATGCGTATTTGATTTTTCCATCGATTGGTAAGGCCGACCATAAAATGCATGCACAGACATATAAATCGACATCCCCTTTCAACTTCAAAATCTACAGTGTGTGCGAGAGAGAGATAGTGCGAATTGAACTCCAGTTCTGACTTCTCAGTAGAAAGGTGTTGTTGGGAGTTTGTAAGTGACCACTCTAATAATGAAGGATGCCCATGCTATGTTGCATCTCCTCACTACTTTCACTAGCTCCATCAAAGAACGGTGCCTGATACGATTTGATAATACAAATTTTGCATACTTAAGTACAATACGCGTCACAACACAGCATGCTCATAACAGTTTATTTTTGCGATTTTAGGGTTGATAAGACATGGATATTTAGAGTTGATAAGACATGGATAAACTTCCAAAGATCCTATGTCCCTCTTTTCTTTGGTACATAATAGATTGGCGGGGCATTATTGAACAAGCTCGAGAATGAAAGGGAGGGAATAGATTGAAGAGCCGTTCATGTCAATTATTCTAAAATATTGTATTAGCATATCCAAATGACCACTCTAAGGGGTGAAGTACCAAAGAGTGAATATGCATAACCAAATGACGACTTCTCGAAAAATTGTAATAGCAGGTTAGAGTCGTTTGGGTTTATACATAACCAAATGACGACTTTAAGGGGTATATTATACAGAGTCTTTGGGTTGTAAAGTCTTCTATGTTATAACGACTCTTCCTTAGGGTCGTTAGGTTATAAAATAAAAGTTGACGACTTTTCATAACCCGGAAAAGTTTAGGTTTGAGTCGTCAATACTAGGGCCAATACAATAACGACTTTTAAGAGTCGTTTGGGTTTAGACCCCCGATATTGACGACTCTTTCACTGGGTGGTTACCAATTAGCTGTGATTAGACCACTTTGAGCAACATATAGACCATTAGAAGAGTTGAAGTTTACCTCGGTTATTTTGAGCAACATTTCCCCCACTTAAATCACTCATTTCTACAAATCCTATTTTTCCCTCTAAAACCTACTCTTCTTCTTCTTAACTCACAAAAACCTTTTTTTTTTCAATTATTAACTCTAAAACCAGTAACTCACAAAAAATAAATAAATTAAAAACCAGAATTAAGGTCGTTATCTCCCTCCTCATATATCCTAACGATTTTTCATAGAAACATGTATATGAAAAATCGTTGGTTTAGGATGTTTGGGTGGATGACCCTTTAACTCAGAATCGATTTTTTTTTTTTTTTTAAATCAATGGAACCGAAAATAGTTGAGAGAGAGGGAGAAAACTGATTTTATCTAACTTAACTAATTTATAACTAATCTAACTTAACTAATCAACTCAATTAACACTAATTATTTTGGGGTAGTTTAGGTATTTTGAAAAATTTGGATAAGGGATAGCAACAAAATGCTATTGGGAGGCCAACTGGTGAGGTCCCCATTTACTTTTTGTGGCCCCCAATTTTTTTTTCGATATTTAGAGTTGATAAGACATGGATAAACTTCCAAAGATCCTATGTCCCTCTTTTCTTTGGTACATAATAGATTAGCGGGGCATTATTGAACAAGCTCGAGAAGGAAAGGGAGGGAATAGATTGAAGAGCCGTTCATGTCAAATATTCTAAAATATTGTACAGTACAATATAAAGAAGGAAATCATCAGGAATTTGCCCAGTTGGTCAGGAGCCTGACTTACTTTAGTTGAGATGATGATGACTAGTTTTGTTAGCTAAAATGTCCTTTCAATCTTGTTAGAAGCTCAAAATCAGCAATTAGCATTCACTAATTAATTACATACGTGGGCAATGACGATCGTGTTATTTTTGTGGGGCATAAAAAAAACGTTTACGCACATTCACACAAGACATAGCCATTAGCAGCTAAGGTTCAGTTCCAATTCAAAGACTTTGAAGCCTGCCCGACGTTGTTTTTAGGATCTTGTTTTGAAAACACACGTTTAAAGAGATTTATTTATGGGAACATGTTAGTTTTCAATAGTTTTGAGGAGTTGGTAAGTATATATCCCTGCATAACTAAAATCTCCTGCCAAAAGAATCAAATGAGTGGTGAAAAATCTCCATTTTAGTAAGTAGACGGCCAACTGGTCTTAACTAACTCATAACTCATAGCAACTTAACAAGAAGCACTTATATTGACATAGTCCAAAGAGGTTGTGAAATCATAAATCGCGGAGCAAATCATTTTTCAATTTTGAAAATCGATTCGTATATTGAATTGAAGATTCATAATTAATTATTAAATTTCATCTTTACATTATAAATTAAAAATAAAAATGTATTTATCAATTTAAAGTTGAACGCATAAATATGGTGGAAATGTAAACTTATATAATGAGAAAATCTATAACCATATCAATCTCGTAAGTTTCACACACAAAAATCCCCGCACAATGGTTAAAATTAAAGCCAGCCACATATAGATGTGAGAGCGGAGTTCGAATCTCTTCGAGGAATTTTATTTTTCCAAGTATTCTATATATAACAATAAGAATTTGACTGGTCAAACATCTTGACAAGTCAAGAACTGCATAAAATAAAATAATAGAATCTTCACAATTCCTGGGAAGATGCGATTCCCTGTACGATTCAAATCAAGATTAAAAAATTTGAGACGAATCGCACGATCCAAATCAGGACTCGTGCGATTTTAAAAACCATAGTTTATTCCCGGAAAAATTATATTCGCTATACGATTCAAATTGAAATTGAAACTAAAAAATTTGAAGCGAATCCAACGATCCAAATCAATAGGGCTGTCAATGGATACCCGAATATCCGTTATCCGTTCGAGGTCGTTCGAATCGTTAGGATATTATCCAACTTATCGGATATCAGTAACAGATCCGATAATCTTATCGGATAATTACCTATTAATGGAACGGATACGGTTGAGTTAGTATCCGACGGATAATTATCCGTATCCGATAGTGAGGGTATATATGTAATTTAGATATACCATATTTTAGTTTAGGTTTTACTTAAAAGAGAAAGAGTAGAGCCGTATAGATAAGAGATTTTAGTGTTTTACTTTTACTAGCAGCGGCATCACTGAGTCTCAAAGCAGATTTCTTCCACCGGACCACCGAAAACTTCGATTTTTTTCCAATTCATCAACATCTCCTCCTCCAAAGCTAACACATTAAGTTTGTTTCTTACGTTGTTTGATTTAAGCACAGTATTGTTGTTTGATTTTGCATTTTCTTAACAATTTTTCCTTAATTTTGAATTTTAGGGATTGCATGTTTGAATTAATGAGTTGTCTGTAGAACCTAGAATTGTATGTCTGAATTGAGCTCTGTGATTTTGTTAGATCTAGTGTGTACCTTTTAGCATACAAAACAATTTGATGAACAGAAATTGTATCATTCCAAGGGGACTTATTTTTAGATTTTGCAAATTAGCTGGTGATATTTGGTGCTTGGTATTGGATTCTTGAGAATTGGGTGGATGATTATCACAAGAAATTAGAGATTTCCTTGGGTGGATGATTATCATAAAACCATTCTTCCTTTTCCGGTCCATTTTGTTGCTCTCTTGCTGAAGTTTGCATCCCTTGTTATGTATCTTTTGTTTACTACAAACTAACTCATTTCATCGTTTTGTAGGTATGTTTATAAGGATGGGATAGAATGGAAGTAGAAAAAAAGAATTGGAGGAAGTCATAGATGTATGATAAGATCAACTGACCAAGGACAAGGAACTTCAACTTTTTGTATATCCTTGCTTTTTTTTTAATGAACAGCAGAGCAGATACTCTGTTTTTTCAGTTGTTCTTTTCATTTATTTTTTTTTGTAAGAAAAAGATCTGCAGACTAGACTACAACACTTAAAAGTCTTTATTCAAGATTTCAACTGTTGCCCAAATTACTTGCTTATTTAGTTATTTTTGATTTATTATCGGAAACGGATAATTAACGGATATTATCGAATATCCGTTACTCTCAACGGAACGGATATCGAATGAAAATTTCAATATCTATCGGATTTTAGAGGATAGTGGATATCCGGTAAAATTAATGGTAACGGATGCGGTATAGCCATTATCCGTTCCGATAGCTACCGTTCACAACCCTACAAATCAAGAATTGTGCGATTTTAAAAACCATGGTCCAAAGTCAATATACCAAATCGTGCGATTTTAAAAACCAAGGTTTTAAGTCAATAGACCACATGTAATTGAAGCCTGACTCAACAAATGATGAATCGGGCTGCTGGACCTCTATTTTGCAAAAAAAAAATTATATTAAAAATCGGATTAGAATATACTCGCCGGATTGGAGTATACCCATATCAACTGGGGGCTATGAATTTTATTCTCAACCACAAAAGTGGGTTAAGGGGTGTTTAATGTGTATAAAATTATCTAATAACCCTTTTCCTAATAATCCAAACGCCAAAACTCAATCATTTCTTTGTCCTTCTTCATCAATCTAATAATCAAGTCATTTCTCCTTCTCTATATTTCATTATTTTTAAACGAAAAAAATCATCGATTAATTCGTCGAGAGAATGAGATAGCTAGTAATTTATATCATAAACTCAATCAATTACTTTATTTTGTTCTTCAAGTGACATATTAGGTTTGAAAATTGATTTATGTTGATATGTTGTGATTTGGTCGTTATGGTATTGTTGCACTTAACATGACGATCTTTTTATGCTTTTGGCTAGTCGGCATACTCGTCCGATGACTGTCATGACGACATTTCATGTTGTTCTTCGTAATTGAAAGAACAATTACCAGAGTTGTCATGACCTCCATCCCTAAACCATGACGACTAATGATGTAGTCTGAACAATCATTATGGTTGGAAAAGCTAAACCATGACGACTAGTAACTGCCAAAATCCAAGTTTTTATGTGTCCAACTTTGTTATTAGTCTTCATGGTTTTGTAAAATTAACATGACGACTAATAGACATCGCCAGTGTGTTGCATTTTCGACCATGATGACTATAACTGCCAAAAACAAATGTTTCCAGTGTTCAAAATTGGTTTTAATCGTCACGGATTTGAAAATATACCATGACGACTGTTTTCCATGAAATAGAGAGTCGTCATTGTTTTACATTATCGATTATGACTACTAAGAACTTCCAAAAACAAGTTTCCAATTTTTCTTTTAGTCCATGACGACTTTGTCCAGAAAGTATATAGTCGTTATTGTTTTGCATTTCCGAGCATAAGGACTTATCGTAGTGGTTAGTCAGCAAGATTTCAACAAATAAACCATGATGATATTTGATGTCATTATTAAAAATCGTCATTTTTTTTAATAATGTTTTGCCGACTATGTTTGCTCGATATGTTTTGTTTGATTGAGCATGAAGAATTTTCATGGACTAAATTATGAAAGCCTTAATTTCGGTCATTGGAAGAATTAAACCAAAAATATCCCTGCAAATCCATTTTCAGATGTGTTTGACTAGAGTAATTCGTTCTCGTTACAAAATTCTCAAAAACCAAAATTTTCTCAAATTTTTTTTTTAACAAGATTCATAAATTAAATCTAACAAAATCAATAATCAAAATGTTCACTTGAAAAACTTAATCTAACATTATTAACTTAACTAATTCAATAGATTAGTGTTAATTAATTAGGGGAAGATTAGGCATAACTAAAGATATATGGATTAGGGTTTTGAATTTTTCTTTTATTACATAGCACCCAATTAGTTTGGGTATACCCCAATCCAGCGTGTTAGAATATTAAGCCTTCAAACAAGTTGAAGTACACTTCACTAACATTATAATCTAAATATTTATGCATCTTTTCTTATTTAAAAAACGCTTTTCATTTCTTTCTCACCACAAATTCCATTAGATAGCAAAATGAAATATTGGATTATAATCTTCTTCTTTTTCTCTTACTCTTGTTGCCATTTTAATCTCAGAAAGTTGGAAGACTCACCCTCAAGCCCATTATAAACAAAAATCTTTCTAAGAAAATAGTCCCAAATCTTCGCAGCAGTTATGTAATGCAAAAATATATGACAATTACTTTTAGTTTCTAAATTCAGACAAAGTGCGAAATAACAGGAACCTTAAAAGGGAATTGAGCATGTGACAATCTTTAAAGTCCATCACAATCATAGGTTACATATAGAAACTGAGAAATCACATGACACCCAGTTTCTATTATCTTCTTCTACAATAATCAAATTACGAATACCAATTAATAAGACGTAAAAGTTGACAAAAATCAACAAATTCAACAATTTCATTTAAACTCCTACAGAAATACATGTCCCGAGCATTATCTATAGAAACCATACCTTTCACTAGATAATATTTCTTCCTAGATAATTTCAAAAGAGAATTATAAGTTGTTAAAGAGAGTGGCTCATCCAAATATCTTTCCAAAAATGGACACCACCATCATTCTTAAATGTAAGTTTAGTATTTTTCATGAATACAACTTTACATTTTAAAATGTCATCCGAAAGACTACAACTAATTGTAGTAGAGGAAGAATTCAGGATTTTTTTAATCATTAATTACCTTCAAACTTTTCCTGGATAATTTGTCTCCATAGAGCTTTCTTTTTAGAACCATATCTCCATATTTATATTGTAAGGCTAAGTTAACAATTCCTTGGTTCAGCAGTGCTTCTCCCCCTTACATCGATGCGAGGATGACTCCAATTTAAGGTGGTAATGTTGTCATACCTTGATTCGGCAGGTAAGGTTCACCAAACGGAATATAGGTAATGATTTGTCTTTTCATAACATCGATTCGGCGAGTAGGGCGAGTTAGGGTTCACAGAATAGTAATGTTGTCAGTAGTGCTTCAAAATAATAATATCAGTAGTACTTATGGATTTTAAACATACCAGTAGTGCTTCTCCCTTCAGAATAATAATAAACCCTGCAAAGGAAATGCATCATCTTGTACAGCTTCTCCATAAATGCCCAAAGCCAAATCTAGTAAGTGTAATGTTAATAGAATTCAAAAGCTATCAGAATTCCATTATTGTCTTATATGATCAAAGCATCTTGAAAGTTAGAATTTATAAAAAGAATAACCAGCTATATCTTCCCTACAAGTAGCTTAGAAATAATCTTGTAAGTTTTCAAATTATTCTAAATGGTATAAAATTATAAATCAAAGGAAAGTTACTGTAATTTAATCCCTAGCTAGTCCAGAGTACTAGAGGATTCCAACTCTTACACTGCCTGCATTAAATCATGTTTAACAATCTCGCAAACATTCTTAAAGAAATCTATGATAAAATCTTTTGGTCCCATCTGATTTATTAGCATCAAATTTTATTTTACTTCCTCATCAGTGACTGACTTTTCTAAAGCAATACTCTCTTCAGTAGAATTGAAAGGCATATATAACTAGGTCATAAGTTAATGTCTAACAGGATATTGCTCAACAAATAAATAAGAATGAAAATTGTTAGTCTCTTTAACAATTGTAGGCTTATCAAAAGAAAGAGAACCATTAACCATTAGACAATTTATACTTGAAGCAAACTAGTTAGGAAGATACTTGGTATTCTTTTCACCATCTATTCTTAAACCTATGAGCAAGTTTTCTAGACAAATTTAAAGGAAGAACAACATGCCGAGACTTAGCCTCATCTTTGAAAATAATGTCAGAATCAGATAATTGAGGGAAATTTCTCAAGGTTTCCAATTAATTACCTTGAGATTGAAGATTCCCAAAAGTAACTTTTTGCCAAGACAAAGTTTTTGGGCCTTGCGGTTTTAATAAAACTTGGTTTTTTTAATAAAATGTTAACTTATCTCACCTAATTTTCAAATTTGCTAAAAAAAAACATGATTCAAGATAATAAGATTACCAAGTCCAAAGATAGATTTAATTTGATTACCTGAATTCCAGTTGAACATGATATGAGCATGACTAAAAATAGGCCTCAGCAATCTTAATTGGACTAAAGGAGGATAATGAGCCTACAGATCTGCAGTAACCAAGTACCTATCCAGTGTTTCAATGAGAGGAGTATTTTGGGCATGCCTTTGAGAGATCAATAAGAGCATATTGTTAATAAGAGAGTTGAAAGAATTTTTTATTTGAAGTGGCATCCCCAAGTAAATTTACTTTATCCAGAAAGATTATATCATTGAAATCACCACCGAATATCCATGACTCATCATAAAAAATTGGAATATCTCTAACTTGGATATGAATAAGGTATTTGGATACGAGAAGCAAAAGTGCTTCTATAAATTCCAAAAGTCAAATCGAGACTTTCTTACTTCTAGAATTTATTCCCAAATTTTGTTTCCAACCTAACTTATGACATTTTTGCTTCTAAAGTATATCCGAACATTTCCAAATTGACTAGCGTAGTGAGTTGAGTTTTAGAGAGGCTACTACCCCTAGTTGGTTCTTGCTTGCTTGGAGAACTTACTACTTGTTAGCTATGGTGTGAAACAGATTTAATCTCATTAAATCTTGAGAACAATGATATTACTTTTTTTTAATTGGCAAAGATTAACAATATTTTTAAAGCGCCCACCAAGGGTAAGCAAAACAAGCTCAAAAGATACAACAAAACAACTCAAGTTGGAGATATTCCTTAAACAACAAGTGCCCAAAGAACAGAACTAAGTTATGAAGTACATGTCCCAATTATCGATAATGTTGTCTAGATTAAAACCATTTAAACCATCATCCGAATGAGCGTGATTGAAGACTTGAATCTGAACTTGCAGAATAGTATCCTTTATCACTATTGTTTTATCATCGAATATTAACGTATTAAATATTACTAGCTTCTCATCAGAAAGGTTATGCCGTGAGGTTGTGACCACTTTCTTTGATGGAGGATGCATGTGTTGCATCTTCCCTGCTAACTTAAGGTCAAGAGTGTGGAGGAGACTAAATTCAAATCAAAACTCGATTAAAGATTTAAAATGAAGAAAAAAAAACACATCTCATTAAGGCAGCAAAACATTATCCATATCTCTGTGATGGTTCACATCTTATGGCCAAAAAGTGTTACCATAGATGATTTTAACATCTGTATATTTGTAAAGTCAAAAGGAGCCCTCAAATATGAGGAAGTTGCTATGAAGATTCCACCGGTTAAATCAGCAACGTTTATAAGCGTTGCTAGATTTTGAAACCGAACCACTCAATGACCGGATGGATTATCTCTTTTGATTTTTCACCCATGATGAGTTTTGCTGAGAGTCCACATATATGTGGATACTCCATAAGTTATAAATGTTTTTACCTCTATACCATTGAAGTTGCCCTTTACCATAACTATGAGTTGAGTTTTGTTAAGCGACTAATCATCACACCACGTTTATAACAGTTTCTTTTTGCAACTTTATTAGAGTTGATACAAGACATGGATAAGCTTCCAAAGATCCTATGTCCTTCTTTAGCTAGATACATAATGCATTAGTGGGCCATTTATTGAACAAGCTCGTAATGGAAAGGGAGGGAATAGATTGAAGAGCCGTTCATGGCAATTATTCTAAAAAACCATCTAAAGATAAAAAAAAAAAAAAAAAAAAATTAGTAGAATTGGCCCCCCATTGTTTTTGCTTGTATAAACTGTGCATAGGCATTAGAGCAACTGCAGTGGTGCGAGTATAACCAAAGACCGAAGAGGGAAAAAAAGACCAAAATTTGGGTTTAGTCTGGTGTGTGACGCTACGGGTGGAAGACTAAATTTGGTGGAACGTACACTATACGTTCGCCTGGTGCGGGGCGTAAAGTATATGTTCGCCTGGTGTGGGGCGTGAAGATACGTTCGCTTGGTGTGGGGGAGATTCCGAAAATGTAAAAAAAAAAAAAAAAAAAAAAAAAAAAAAAAAAAAACAATGGGGCGGAGGTATAATCCACGCCCCATATAAAGTGATTAAAAAACAAGAATGGGGCGGAGGTATAAACCACGCCCCACACCGGGCGTGGATTATACGTTCGCCTGGTGTGGGGCGTAGATTATATACCCGTCTGGTGGTGGGGCGTGGACTATACGACAGCTCGATTATATTTGGGTTTAGTCCTTGGTCCAGACCAAATATAGTCTGGGATTTAGTCGATAATACGTCCCACTACGTCTCGTTCATTTACCAAATATTTGGGTTTAGTCACCCGCTGTGGTTGCTCTTATCATTACTCCACAGACCAAATTTCTTTATCATGTGATAGCAAACTAACAATATAATCAAAGTCAAGCTAGCACGCCCATTTTGGTACCGCATCCGTGATATGTTTGTCATCTTGAATAGGACTGTTGGCCAAGGGTCCTGGGCCATTGAAGCAGTAACAACTAACTGGTTCACGTCTCTATGGCGATAAAGTAAGAAAAAAAAAATGGGGCGAGAGAGGCTCGAAAACTCGCGACCTAGGGGAAAACAAGTAAGATTGAAAAAAGAAAAAAAGCATATGGGGCGAGAGAGGCTCGAACTCTCGACCTCAGGATCACTCAATATAGCTATGAGACCTACGCGCTAGCCAACTGCGCCACCGCCCCATGTTGCTAAATCATTGAGTTTTAAACTATATAACAAAATATTAGGTACGGCTAACATAATGCAAAGACGAAATTAGTCGTCTTCTTGAATAAGAATGAGATGATGGCTGAGAGTTGAGATAAGCTTTCGTTAAAATGTCATTTCAATCTTGTTAGAAACTTAAGATCACCAATTAGTGCTACTTCCACTAATTAATTACTTACGTGGACATTAGGGATCTTATCATTATGGTGGGGCATACAAGGAATTATCTTTCGTAGATTCACACACGACATAGCCATTTGTAGCTAAGGCTCTTCAGCATGTGTCAATTTAAGGACGAACAACTAATGGTTGAGCTAAAATTCTAGGCAAGAGCAGAGGGATAGAAAAAAAGAACTTTTTTTGCAGGGAAGATAAGAAATAGTCTTCAGAAAATAAATTTGCAACTTCTATCCGGAAAGGCAAGAGAAGTATGAATTTCTGCATTGTTTGTACTGCTGTAAGAGCTCAGTGCCTTCTCTTTTGGTGCAAATTAAAGCTCCTGAAGTTCAAGGCGTCCTATGGACCTTTGTTTTTAAACGGAATGGTGTTTCTTTAACCAAGAACAACCTTGTAATCAACAGCATTACTACAATCATAACAATAACAATGAAGAAGCTTCGAGAGCACTCATAAGTCATAACAAGAACCTTCATTATTAGAAAAGATTCTCGTGAATCAAAGCTAAACCTCAACAGCCAAAGCACATTCACAGTGGATTCCTCCACATCTTAGCATTAAAACACCTTAGAGCCATACTATACCCAATCGACTTGACCCTATCCTCGGTAGCCACAGCACCTCTTAAGGTTTTTCCAACACATGGCAGAAACAGTTGGATGAACACACCGCTGCAACCCCTTGTACCAGACTTGTTTCATATGTTCATCCCTTATAGTTTGCACAGCTGAAGAAACAGGAAAAACGCCGTCCAAACTCTGGCACAGATTCTGGTATTATGTCAACCACAAGGCTTGCGTACATATACATTCCATATACTTAATGAATAATTTATACTTGTTTCCTTCTCTCTCAAAAGTAATGAGATTATGACAGAAAGATAATCTGCTTTACCTCTAAATAATATCTACCTACTAAGGAGGTAGGTGCTGAGAAAGCTGTCTTGATATTTGAACAACCACCGCCATAGACGAGAAAGTCTTCCCGTGGTAGTAGCAGTAGCGAAGGGATGGCGCCTACAGCTTGAATAAACAAAAAGAGCCAACAAATAACGTTTCTTCGGTGCTCACCAGTTATGGAGTTGAGAGGTAATGTTTTTAACCATCGGATGATATTGGGTGTACATGTGCTTCTTAGCTTTCTCCGAACCAGGTTGCTCCAGCCATTCATCATATAACCCCTTCACTAACAGATTCTCAAAAGGGTTAGCCACCACCACCTGTATGAAATATACCAATGTCATTGAGTGTAAAGCAGAAAGACAAACTAATTATAAAAAGACAAGGCTACTGCTAGTGCTTCTTATCCACCTATGATCAACAGTACAATATTAGCATGAAACAGCAGACATTGGGGGGTAATGATGAAATCAAGATCGAGAATATAACAAACAAGGATGTGACTCCAAGAGTAACAACTCGCATTCATAAATCATCCAGCACAATGGAAACCCTTAGTTAGATACCGTTAATATGTGAAAACAACAACAAAAAACAGTACAAATCACAGAAGATAGGAAACAAAGGGGAGATGACCAAAAAAACTGATTCATTCCACAAAGCGAACCAAAGAATATAAGAGATGACATTTTGTCTCCAGATAAGGATATTAGTTGGATGTTTCAAACCGCTCAAGAATATGAAACGCAGAACTTAGGAAATGATGATAACTTCCAAATACCAAAGCAGTTCACCAAACCTCATATCTCCATAGAGATGAGTAACTTACATCTTGCATATAAGTACTTTCTAATGTTTGAATTAATTCCTTTGCCGACTGCCCTTCTTTTGGTTTGATTTGACCTCCGCCGTTCAAACAACCTGTCAATGAACAAACCAAAATTACAACCAAAATCAGTTTCTGAATATCTGAGTACATTAGACTCGTAAATTCACAGTTTATTGAACTACTTTTCATCAAGCACTTACCTGACGGACAGGCCATGATCTCCAAATAATGATAATCACATTTTCCAGTTTTAATTTGCCTGACAACATTCTGCAGGTTCCGAAAACCATAACAGAGGGCAAACTTCAAAACTCTTTTCTCCCCCTCCACCTATATCAAAATGACACGCTTAAGAAGTTAGATACTAGTATAGTTCACGGTGATCATACACTTCTATTTGGTAATTAGAATGAATCAATAAAACATGGAGCTAACGTGATTCTCTGGATTCCCAAAAAATAAATATCTAAGAAATTACTGATAGTCATCATCGGATGATAATAATAATAAGGCAGAGGTCCATGACACTCATCCGGAGGGTTCATAAGATACGTATGTCAGGAAATAAGACAACAAGGAAGTAATTCATTATCCGTTTCCGTCAGGTGGATTTAGACTCACATTTTTTTAACTAAAATCATGCTTTGTATCACTGCATGCACCATAGGTATCTACATGGTATCATTAAATTACTATAACAGCAGACCCAAAGGTAACCACTTACTTCCACATCCAGATTTAATTCACGGAAATCTGAATTCTTCCGTTTTGGTTCAAAATGAAGAGGTCCTTCAATTTCTTTTCCAGATAGTACTTTAGCAGCATGCCGGTATATTGTGTCTGCATAGCCTCCAGAGCCTCCACTGACACCATACAGACGTCCATCCTCATCAACATTTGTTAACCTGCAAGCAGTTCCATGTGTTTAAGAGATGTACAACAATTGTACTTTGCTGGTACACATTACAACTACCAATGAGAATCTTAAAGAAATGGGTGACTTACAGCCTATCCAATGGTGAACCTGCCAAGGCCTTAAAATCTACAGAGTTTCGCTGCACAAAGAACATAGCTTAAAATCTAGAAAACTTGAAACAAGTTTGTACACTACCCACTTCTTCCCCGTCCAAAATAGTAATAACAATAATAATAATGATACTAGTTAATTCTCAAGTAAAAGGAAGGAAGTTGATGATAAATTGCTTTCACAGACGGAAATTGCCACCAAAAATACCTGTAACAATTCCAAGACCTCTCCGGATGTCAAGACCGAATCTACCTCTGCAACCATTGGGTTTTCGGCATCATTCCTAGTTTCTCCATTTGAGTCCAGCGGAAACAAAAAATCATCCCTCGAAGCTTCGAGCTTCTTATCATAGCACATCATAACTGTCACATGGTAGACATTCTCTGGCCTACAAATAATCTCAGTCATATCATTGAAAGATAAACCAGAAGATGAAATGAGTGGAGAAATCCGGATTGACCCTCACATCTTAGATTGTATCCAAAAAAATACTTGACATTCTAGGGACAGATAGATTTAATGGTTAAAAAAAAAAACAGATCCAACACATGAACAAATAACAACAATAACAGCATGAGTCCATTACAGGAAATAGATAATCAATTCCAGAACCACAAATGAAAAATGTCTAAACCGAATATATGGTTAGGTTGATCTTCCTGACAAGACAAAGGTCACATCTGGAAGCAGAATAGCATATTGAAAAGAGAAGTAAGTATCTAGAAGCCGACAAATAGGTCAACGACTCTATTTAGTTTAACACCATCTTAAATATATTATATAAATAAATACCCATTATAGAAAGGTTCTCATAACAAGTTTACTGCCAGCTAAAATATTTCTCGCACACCTCATTAACAAGTTTACTGCCATCACTTGGCTAGATTTGCTAAATCAGACTACTATCTAACTTTTCAATTCCTTTTCTCTTTGTTTAGATAATATCTTCATAATTAAGAGATTATGTAATTTATACACATTTTTTGATTATCGATGCTTCCAGATACCTATATGTGTTTTCCCCTACCAACAGAGCCTAAAATTAGGGCTAAAAACATTGAGCTCACAGTCCCAACAGTTAATGTTCATGATATGCAGTGGAATAAAGGTTAGAAGAACTCACAGGAAACCCATTTTTTGACAAACATGATTCTTGATTGTGGCTCCCATCGTTTGCTGGGGACTCTTCACAGATGAAATGTGAGGTAGAATATAAGATCCCAGCGTTTTCTCAGCATAGCATACCCAACCTGAATAACAAACAGCAAAACATGAATCAGGTGAGCAAATATAACATGAGAACCACGCAGAACAGTAAAATGATGATTACAGATTCGTGCAATCTCAAGACATATGTTTTGCTAACAATAGCTGAAGTTGATAAGGGATTTCCCAATAGAAGAAATGACTCGAGACTTCTAGTTGGTGCAAAAGTCTACTGTTTCTTGATGATAGAACTAAATTACTAAACACATGAAAGTTTAGTAATCATTATTAGTTTATTTTACTTTTGTGGTTATTGCTGCATTCTCAATTAACAACCTGACCCATATGGACCACAGGGGATGACCACGCTCTATTATGTGCCAATTCCATAACTCCATAAAGTAAATTTTACAACAGAGAAAGATGAAACTTCAACATCAAAGACTGATTTAAGGAGGTTAAAGGGCTTCAGAAAATGACAGTTTTATTTTTACAATACCTCATTAATGGCTGAAATTGCTAAATCAGAGCCCTGTAGAATATCATGTCATTATCTAACATGCTAGAATATCACGTCACTTGCTAAACCAAACCACTACCTGACATGATAGAAAGTCATGTCGCCCAAAACCAGCTCTATTACAACCCTTGACATTCATGGAGAGGCGCAAATAATAAAAGGATTACAACATACCTGGACATGCTGATGAAATCATTGGTAAAGACTGTTGTTGTTTGTATCGAGTAACAAATTCATTACATGATTCAATGAGTGATAAATCTCGACTACAGCTGGTATCAAATACAGCCTTTACCCCCAAGGACTTCAAAAAGGTTGTGAGTTTTCCAAACACCTGGAAATTCAACACAAGGTGTATCAGAAACTTGTCCCTGGTGTGCCAAAAGGAAACTATCAATCATGTTAATAATGGAAAGCTGCTTGAAGACCAAAAGGAAATTAGGAAACTAATCAACTATATGAACAAACTTCACCCAATTTCAGTATGGAAGCTAGAAATAAAGGCAAGTGGAGGAAGATAAGCAAAATCCAACTGGTAATCACTAAAAACAGAGACTGAAAGATCATACTCAAGGAATTCGATTACATCTTGGAACTGGTAGCTGATTTGTTAACAACTTGATATAAATTAAACAAGATAACTTGACCATCTTTTAAGCGTCGTTAGTCACGTAACTTGGCCATATTCAGAAAATTAAAAGTAGCATAATCCCAACTGAGCTATGTATGTAACCGTTACTCTCTCCAGTAGCATTCACATCTCTAAAACAAGTTTCCAGAAAGCACTGGGGATTTTTTATTAACTACGTTATTTTTCCTAGATACTGTTAAAAACTCATCAAGTGTCTATGAAAGTTTGTATCCCTACTTTGATTTTAATCTGATTCAACATATAGGAACAACAATAGGCAGAAACATATAATATGGATGGCTCATCTTCAACTAACATGACACAGGCAACATTCATATTACCTGAGATGGAGAAAGGCCAAAGTGTGTAGCCAATGAAGCCCTAGACTGCGGAGAGAGAGACACAATAACATCCTTCCCATCTTTGATATTAGTAAGAAACTCTTCCAAGCTTTGCTTCTCAAGCATAACGGTTTCTGCAGAAGTAATGCAACCACTGCATGTATAACAACAATAATCACCAACACGAAGAATACCCAAAAAAAAAAAAAAACACAATCAAACGAAAAATCAAAGATGGTCAAAATCTAAAGCTCCAAGTAATAAAAGTGCATAGATATATATGGACAGCATTAATTTGCAAAGACAAGCCTGCTTTGCAATCCACCTACATTAAACTAGAGGAAAGCTGAACTTCTGGCAGAAGCAAGAAAAACTACATACATAGGCTAATAAAATTCACCACTCTAGCTTTTCGGATTATCCAGGATTAAAATGGGGGACAATTCAGATTCGCATAGACAACAATGAAACGAAGGACCTCATTAGTGATAAGTACTGGAATAGCAGGAGTAAACATAAAGAACTTTAAGTCCAACGGAAAGAAAAACCACACTGAGGCACCTATCATCGTATTCTATTTATTTCTGAACATAAACCTCTGAAGTAACTCTCTTGCAGCTCATATTTACACAAAGTACGTGAATAAAAAGCAACTGGAGACCCGCAAACAATATCGGCAGCAACTTAAATTCTTACCATTTCTTCAGCAGCCGTGAACTACCAATGAAAAAACTCGAGCCACCATTGAAGATTCAGTAGAATATAAACGGCCTAACACTAGTCTAACAATGCAACATACTTGGACAAAACAAAATCTAAAGCTGAAAGTAATAAAAGTACATTAAAGAAAACATACAACCGAACAAATCCCAGTCACAAACTACAAAGGTGTTAAACTTGAACAACCAACAAACATAGTCAAGATAGGTCATCATCATGGCAGCTTAAACAACAAGAACCATAGTAAATCTATTCAAAAAAACTTTCGAAACAAGGGCGATGTTAAATCAAACAAATATACTCAAAGATGATGCTTAGACGAACACAAATATCAGAGTCATAAGGAGATGATGACATTGATAAGTATCTTCAAAGATGATGCTTAGACGAATACAAATATACATGATTCTAACACTTTATCCTGCCTGTCGCACAATTATTACAGATTCTTACTAGTTCAAACTTGGCGTCATATCTTTTCCAATTATTACATAACTGATTACACACAAATGATATCATCTTTTATAAAAAAAAGAGCATAATAATGATAAAAACAAACATAGCAGTACCTGCACGCCAAGCAGTCCTTCAATGAAATTTTAACTGGTTCTGTATTCAATTGTTTAACAGTGGGTGCAATCACCACTTGGTTCTGTTAAAAAAAAAACAAGAAAAAAATTAGCCAAAAATCATTTGTGGCTAATTACATACATAAATCCTTACTGAAGCACTCACCTCCTCCTGCTTCTTTGCCGTCGTAGATGCTTTCGTCCCTTGTAGAGAAACTATGCAAGCTTGTGATGGAGCAATATAATCATTGAGATCACTGATCTGCAAAGTTGGTGAGAATTTCGCCGACATGTTTCCCTAGAATTGGGGTTTAAGGTCTGTTAATCTGAGAAATTGGGGGCATAAAAAAAAATTAAGAATCGGTGAATGGGTTTATTGAATCAAAACTATGAAGACTACTGCTGATATACTACCGCGATTTCTTTGTCTTCCTCCCTGCCTCCCTCGCTCGTTCTTCTGAGTAGTGTTTACACGGAAAAAAAAAGAAGAAGGATGTTTCAGGCGGCGTAATTAGATAGAGTTCGTGCCCTACGTGTGCTAGTCTCTTTAAGTAATGGGCCATTGATGGGCTAAAATATAAACTCGGTTAAGCCCTTATTCCACCTACGGCCCCCAACGAGAAACAAACACCATTTATAGGAGGCAGATTTTGCATTTGGATGTCCAACCGATTTTAAGGTTGCATCCGGCCGATCCGTAATTCGTTGGATTTCAAAAATTCCAACCGCATCCAACCCATTAATGAATGGTCCGGGCATCCATCCGTAAAAGAACGATTGGACCCGGTTAAGTCCACGAATTACGTGCCAAATGCTCACTCCCAGCGGTGGGGCTTGGGACTGGGCTTCTAGGTAGAGCTAAATTTATAAGCAGGGGCCTGGTAATCTAAACCTAACAATGGCCAATTGGGACATTTTGCACCTCCTACTTTTACCACCAAAAAGGGATTGGCCATGTCCCAAGCAAGGCTTGCCTTAGGAACAACAACCGTTTCTAGAAAAGTGTTACTATGATTTTTTTCATTTTTCCTAAAAATAGATTAAATTGAAAAAATGATAGTAACTCTTTTCCGGAAACAGAGGGAGCAGGAATTTTTTTAGAGGGACTTTATATCAGAAAATAAATAAATAAATTGATCTAAAGCTAACCAGGGGCGGAGCCAAGGGTTGACTAACCCTGGCGCCCCCCTAAAATCTGTAAAACTATTAAAACACCCTTAGATTATAATGTAATTTGGATTTAGTCCACCTAAGTCTTCATGTTTAGTCCACAAATGTCTAAATATTTTATTTTAGTCCCCTAATTTCTCGAACTGGCTCCGCCACTGAAGCTAACACGTGAATAGCATACGTTACATGGCAGTAATTTAGTTTTTCCAAGGAATGATTTGGACATATAACAGCTCTAACAGTATTGTTTCTTTCTTGCTCAAGTTATTCTTAGTTTTTGTGTTTTTCTATTTATAGTTAATGAAAGCACAGTAGCGGAGCCAAAAAAAATTGGTTGAGGGACAACAAATCCATACGGTAAAAAACGATACCACTTTACAATATTGCTGCCAAAGGCCGTCAAAAAAATTTTAGATTTTTGTTACTATATTATGGTATTCTTGGTATATCACCACAAAATTTGACACCTAAGAACAAATTTAATACTCATTCACCTATTACTAATATTTTTAAGACATTTTGTAAGATTTATCCAAGATCTAGGCTTGTATTAGTCTTTTTTTAAAAAAAAAAAAAATCAGGGAGGACAAATTTGTAAAATCCCTAAAAATCTAGGGATGATTTTGTAATTTGAGAATTTTAGGGAGTACAAATATTAGAGTTTACTATCAAGTTGTTGGTGATAAAAGTTGGTAAATTCCAAGAAGTCGTTTGGTGCGATTCCCTTTCTTCCTTTGCCAAACTATCTGAATCTCTATTTTCAATTCGATGGTGAATTTCAAACTCAGAAAATTTGACAAGTTTCCAAAATGAGTTGGAGCTTAATGCAGATAGACTTGCATTGTCATTTGAGCCTTGCATATATGAGATGACTTTCTTGCGATCTCTTTTTAAGTAGATATTCGTGATAACCTTATCCACTGCCCAATTTGTTGCTTCCAGCAAAGCTAGAGCCTCAACTTCTTCAGGAGATGCAGCTCTGGTACATCCAGCTTAGGAATCTGAGTAAGTATCCTTATTTACTAGTGACGAGCTTGTTTTATGGTTATTCATCAAGGACTCATCGCTTTTCAAAAAAAAAAAAATATGACTTCCT
The DNA here is from genome assembly GCA_023531295.1 of Papaver armeniacum. Classification (NCBI taxonomy): domain Eukaryota; kingdom Viridiplantae; phylum Streptophyta; class Magnoliopsida; order Ranunculales; family Papaveraceae; genus Papaver; species Papaver armeniacum. The sequence continues at coordinate 286,725 of JAJJWW010014750.1, forward strand.
AAATCTAAGGTTTAGATGGGTGTTATGTCACCGGGGAAAATAATGCGGACTAAGACCTTCTTCAATGGTCATTGTGTGTGTTTCCTACGTGGCAACACAAGCAAGACATCATCCTTCCTAATTTTCCTTAACATCTCCAAAAGCATTGTATTTGACATCTTCTTTTGGTTAGTATAAATTCTATTTTCCAAAATATAAGATTTTATTAGAGATAAAAATGTTTAGTTAATATATTAAGGTCAGTTTAATTAAGTCTGACTAAGTTGTTGAGTGTAAGATGTTTACCTAGAAGATGTCAACCCAAAATTAAGCCACATCATTTATACATTAATTAAAGAAGTTAAGATTGGAGAAATATTTTAGAGATATGTATCCTGCGTGGACATAGACATTTATCCTCATACATATTCCATTGGAGAAGCTCAAAGACTTTCCACCTTATTAATTTTCTTTCTATTTCTAAAATATTGTCCATAAGAAATTAAAAAAAAAATAAAAAATAATACATTAGTTTCCACAACCCTCTTCTTCTTGTTGTTTTTTTTCAGGTTTGGATCTCGTGTGAATTGACTAGTTTTATCTTTCAAGGATTTTTATTTTATAATCCTATCTAATTCAATTCAAAAAGAGATTCATTTGATGAGATTTGGATAAGAAAATTAAATCGATGGATAAAATATAATATATGTGTACGGGAAGTTGTTGTTTTTTGTTGCATCGACTAAGTCATGAGGAAAATGAAACCGATATTTTTGTAGAACAACATGGGATTTATTCTCATTTAGCATTTCAATACTTTCTCAAATTAAACTTAATCTAGATCACAAGGCAATTCTGACTTTTTATAAGAGAGACCAATAATTCAATATAATGATGGAGACAACGTCGCTTAGAAATTTTTTCTGGTTTTGAATTTGGAAACATAATTTGGTTTTCCAAAATCTCTACAAAGGGGCTCTTCCCAAAGGTGTCTTTTCCATGAGACACCATTAATAGCTGTCTTTTGAAAGTGTCTGTTGGAGATGAAGAAACATCTCCAATAGACATGAAACCCTCCATAAATTGCTAAAGATTTCTCCCATTTCAACACATCAAAATCTCTGATTTATTTTCTCTACAAGCATCGCCATAATCCAATAATTGTGTTGTATTCTTGGTTGGGTCAAGGGATCACAACTATTGAATCCAAAAACGATGGTAGGGGTTTCATTGTATCATGAAAGCATTATTTCATTAACGGATTGTACTCGTCAATTATTTGGAAAGGGTCAAAATATTTGTTGAAAAGAATCGCAAGGCCTTGTAGTCGATGTTACAACATTCTTTTCTGATCTTTGATCTTCATCCTCGAGTACCCATTTTCCAACATACATTAACTGAAAAGAAAACCTCTTATAAAGGTGCTTGGAACCTAGAGTTTACATAAGATATCCACTCAAATGCAAATTAATAAATCAATCTCATTATGCAGAAATACATGAGCTGACACTCAGTATGTATACCTAGTATATTCAAATAAAGAAAAAAAAATTAACACAAAACTAATTCAGTAAAGACTAATTCCATTGAAACCGAATAAGGCTACCCACCTTAGATTTAATTTCTCATTCATGATAATGATTTAATAAATCTTAATTCTTACAAACACGCCCAACCCCAAATAAAGAATAAAGATAAGAATAACTTCAAAAAACCTTAAGATAGAACCCAATTATTAAACAAAACAGACCAAACTTACTTCTTCTTTTTCCACTGAAATTAATTAACAACGAGCGAGGCAGCGGTCACTGTGATGGCTATCGTAGGTGCAATCAAATTAGTGATCTTATTTCCACTCAATTATAAGTTAGATAATGGAAGTCAAGTTAGTTCCCACAAAGAGAATGGAGTTTTAGTTGTTGTATTGATAGACGCATTTATGTGTCTATTTTAGTCTCAATTCTTTGTAATGTTAGTACTCGATTTTGCGCTTATTTTGGTATTTTATGTCTTTGTAGGTGTTTTTGGAGAAATAAGCTTTTGCGGGAAAATTGGCTCCAAAAGTGGTATTTGCGCTTGTGGGAGAAAATTACTATTCGGACCCCTCATTTGGATAAGGGGCACCTCAATTACTAAGGGGCTTCCACTTGTTATTTACACCCAGGACACCCCAAGTGCTAAAGGGAGTCCAGCGCTGGATAAGGGGAGGTCATCCTCTTTGTTTGAATTTTTGATTTTGGCGGGAAAGTAGGTGTTGTTTCTGGCAGATTTAGGGTTGAAGTTTTGGACGTGATTTACAGAGATTCAATCGCTGATTTTCATGGGATAGGCCTGTTATGGATAACCAAAGATAGTATGGGTATTCGATTGGGCTGGAATTGGCTAAATCATCGAGTTTAAATAAAACAGAGGAAGAAAGATAATATGAAAACCCGTTGATTGACTGGAAGGAATTGTGGAGAGATTTAAGCGGATTTCTTTGTGGGTTCATTTTCGTTTGGGCCTGGTTTGATCAAACAGGGAAGGTAGTTGGATAGTTTCGATAAAAAGGGGAATAATTTCCATATTTACTCGAAAATGCAGCATGGAGAGTTTCACGGGTGTACGGGTTGTGTTTGGTAATTACGTGGGAATGGGAAGAGAGGATATCCTCTACTAGCCGCAGCTATATCCTAGGAAAGATATTTGACAACATAGGAAAGAAAGGGAGGTATTCCCATGACTTGGTGTGAACGAAAAGAGAGAAGATAATTCGAGTATTTCTCGATTTTTATTGATCTGTTTGGTATATATAGGGTGAGGAGACCTAAACAGAGGTAGTCGAGAGTTTGGGGACCTAAGAAAAGCTGTAGAGCACACAAAAAAACCAAGTTGCAGAGATACAGGCGAGAGGTTGAAGAAGAACATAGAACAACACTTAATAGCAGTCGCAGAAACCGTGAACTATAGTTTCAAATTCTAAAGCTTTGCAACAATTTTCCAACAATTATTTTTAGTTTGCAACAGCTCTGTTAGGGTTCTTTGTAACAAGCTGAGTTCTATAACAATTATATACATTACAAACTCGATTTTTCTTCAATAAAACACCTATTCAACCATGCGTTATTATTTTGAGCGTGTTTTTGATATGAGGAGCTAAACCCCAACACTGGGATGACGGAGGAAGCCATATTTCATGCGTGTGGTAATTATATTTAATTCTTATATGACTTTTTGCACGGATTGTTAATTGTTTTATGGTTTTTATTGAATGGTTGTGATTTCAATTGATGGGTTATACTTAGGTTAAGTCTTTTGATATCCCATGCTTTAGATATACAGTCGTTGCTTTTCAAAAAAATCTACCTTGGCAAAGAAACAGAGTCAATATATTTGAGCTATAATTGTTTGGAATAAATATATGAATCGCATGAATGAGTTTATGGTGGAATCCCGAGTCTCAGTATCTCTCGATATTAGTGATAACTTTTTGTATATATTTTCTTTGTTTTTAGTGTTTTCTATTTTTAAGTCTGAAATCGAGTCTTTACAAGTCTGAGTTGAACGAACTTTTACTACCACTTTCTACAACAACTTTCAAAATCACATCAATTTTTGGCGCCGCCGACGCGGACTTGTATTTAGATTTGTTTTAGGTTTATTTTTATTTTTATTATTTTTTGTTCTTTTTTACGCCTTTGGTATTTTTTTGATTCTTTTCAGATTTGGAGCGAAGCTACGAGAAAAGAAAAAGTGCTATAAAAGGAAAGCATCGCCAAAGAAGGAAAGAAAAGAGGAGTCCAAGGAGTGAAGAAGAAGATTGTGTATATAGCTATTTCGTTTTATTTTTAGAAACTGTAAATAGGGTTGTATTTTTGTAATTTTTCTTTTTATTTTCGGACACTTTTTGGACTTTATTTTTTTTTTGGACTGGACATTATTTTTGAAACCCTAAGGAAGGGTTAAAATTAAATATAAAATCAATTTTGCATAGGAAGGACGACAATTACGATCTCGTCTCGGCCTCGGGTTCGTACACATCGACATAGGAGTCGGTGGCCCGAGCCGACTTCAACGGTTCATCGCCTCGTCTGCACGGAGGTAAGACTCTATCCACCCACGAATCCCCGTCAATGGGTTTTATTCTGTGTGACAACTCACACCCCTGCAATAGAATGTCGAACTGGTATTACAATAGCCAATACAATGAATATCCGACTGAGTTTCAAAATGGACGTTACTACTTTGACCATAATGTGAATATTGGTTGGGAACATCAGCCTTTTGAAGGTTATGGTCCATACCATGGTGAGCCCAATTACTATCCACATGAATACCGGTCATACGAGCAAAATTCCTATAATTCCTCTTATCTAGATGAAGCATGTAGGATACTTGAGTCAACGCGTAAGTTAACTGAGTCAACAAGTGAGTTTGCTGAAACAACACGTAGGTTAGAGTTAGAGACGGAAGAAAGAATTGCTCGAATTACTCTTGATTGCCAATACATTCTTTCCAATATCACCCGTGAAAATGAGGACAATTTTTATAATTAGGATGACGAGGTTAGAATTGGTAACACTACATGTTTAGATGAGGTTCAACCATTTTCATGCTCTTATGATGATTATGATGAGGATAGTGTTGATGAAGAATCAAATATGTAGGCATAGTGATCAGAATTTGTTACTCCAATTGAGCTTTACAATGATAATATTTCTAGTTCAAATTCAAATAATTTTAATAATTATTCACCTATTCAAAAGGACGAGGATTTGACTAGAGATACCACCGTTTTAGACGATGTAGTATTTCCTTATGATTACGAAGCCGGTGATAGTTTTGAGGAAGGAGTTTATTTCGAGAACATTGTTTTAGAGTCTAACGATTTAGAAACATTAGTCTTAGACAAAGAAGATGAACTTGTAGAGCTTTCAAATATGATGAGTGAGGATGCACCTTCCGATTATAACTTAGAAGAAGCAATTGACCATTTTCGGGATTCCATGATCTAGAAATTAGGAAATTGTAGATAGTCTATCTAGAGACACCCAAAACTCTAAGTTTGGGGGTGATTATAATTCTCCTTGTGCTTTACCTTTAGCTCTTGTAGAGATCCCTCACTTGGGACTTGATATATGTGCCTCAACCATTGTGCCAAAGTTACCTTCATACTAGTTCTCCGTAACCAAATAATGTCCAGAAGAAGTTCAGTTGTTAGAAACCCATCCTCCGGTTGATTGGTTTGCCTGTGCTATGATACCAAGATTGATTTTGTTTTCCCACCAAATATTTTTCAACCAATTGTGGGAACGTGTATGTTTCAGATGTGTCAATTATTAAGTTTTGAGACTAAACCTAAGTACTTTAGGAGATTATAATCGACACATTTTCCTAAAATTGACCGCCAGTTTCATCGTGGTCAAATGTGTGACTCAAATTTGATTGACTTTAAGGATCCGCAGTTATTTAGGTTATTATTATGTGCTTCTAAGTTTTTACTTGAGTATTTCCAGACTCTGATACCTGAATCGGATCTTAGCTACGAGGAAATGCAACCCATGAAAATATTTTATCTCGACCAGGTTATAGAGCCCGAACTCCGAACCACACAAATTAGATGTAGTTGTCTTAAACAGAAACTAGACAAGGGTGTGCTTTATTTATTAATTTTCTTGGCATGTTGCGATTCCTTTTACTTGTGATAGCTCTATTTGGTTTTGATGACCCACAGATATTTCGGCTATTACTTTATGATTTTATGAGGTGACTAATCCTTTCTTAGTATGGATGAAGACGTTAAACTTAGCACTTCTTGGGAGGTAACCCAACATTCATGCGACACGGTAATATCTTTCCTTATCTCTTTGCTTTAAATGGTAACAGTTTCTCCTTGTTCATGCTTTTATCTTTAAAACATTGAGGACAATGTTAGATTTAAGTTTGGGGGTATGGGAGAAACTTTTTAGTTGCGATAATTAAACTCCTGAGCCTAGAATTTATGCTTATTAAGGATGGCACTAACCAATCTAAGTGGATGGAAGCATTTTGGTTGTAGGAGTTGAGGAACCAATCTGATTAGATGGAAACATCTAAAGAGTCTATTCATAAAACATAGAGCTCAGGTGTTAGAAATAACATGATAGTTTCACCGTATCCCGTTGAGTCCTTTTCACTTCTGTTTTTATTTGTTTTGTTTTTTAAACTATGTTTCTCCAAGTGATTAGGTGGGGCTCACGAATCAAGTTGTTACCAATGCTAAGGTGAATGAGAGTGATTGAGATACCAACCAAAAGTGAAAAAAAAAAAAAAAAAGAGAAAAAAAGAGAAATTGAGACCAAACCATTCGACCAACCTAATAAATTCAATAAAGTCGGCCACTAGTACTCTTGTATATGCCAGTTGTGTTGACCTAGAGTTAGGATTATCGACCACCGGTTCCCTTGTATATGCCAAAGTGTGTTGATATTAGTCAGACTAGTATCTCAGTCCATTAGGATAGGTTCATTTTGGCGGAGGCCTTCAGACAGATATGGGAAACACCATTCACTTAGTAAACATCAAAACCATCTATGTTTTTCTCTATAACCATCTTCTTGATCTATCCATGTGATTAGTTTTGACTGGGTATTGATGTCCATAGTGCGACTATCCGAGTAGAGCTCGTGACTTATATATGAATTTTAGTATGCTTGAGTGCAAACTCGTGTACATCAATTGGAATTTCGCATCAGGGTACTTCCTCTTGTAGTCAATAAGTACGCCAACCAAGGAGATTCTTTAATGCCTTCCAAGGTTCTGCGTAGATAGCTAGGGTCTAGTGTAAAGGTTTTGTGGGTATATCTCTTGTAAGCCCTCCCGAGACTATAACTCGGCCACTAGGGCCACCTAGGGGTTTAAAGGCTTATTGCATACGCTAAATGCAATCGACGATGCCTGCGACAGTGAGTTAGGATTTTATTTTTATTTTATTTTTGCTCGAGGACTAGCAAATAATAGGTTTGGGGGTATTTGATAGACGCATTTATGTGCCTATTTTAGTCTCAATTCTATGAAATGTTAGTACTCGATTTTGCGCTTATTTTGGTATTTTATGTCTTTGTAGGTGTTTTTGGAGAAATAAGCTTTTATGGAAAATTGGCTCGAAAAGTGGTATTTGCGCTTGTGGGAGAAAATTACTATTCGGACCCCTCATTTGGATAAGGGGCACCTCAATTACTAAGGGACTTCCAATTGTTATTTACACCCAGGACACCCCAAGTGCTAAAGGGAGTCCAGCGCTGGATAAGGGGAGGTCATCCTCTTTGTTTGAATTTTTGATTTTGGCGGGAAAGTAGGTATTGTTTCTGGCAGATTTAGGGTTGAAGTTTTGGACGTGATTTACAGAGATTCAATCGCTGATTTTCATGGGATAGGCCTGTTATGGATAACCAAAGATAGTATGGGTATTCGATTGGGCTGGAATTGGTTAAATCATCGAGTTTAAATAAAACAGAGGAAGAAAGATAATATCGGCTTCGTTGATTATTTGGAAGGAATTGTGGAGAGATTTAAGCGGATTTCTTTGTGGGTTCATTTTCGTTTGGGCCTGGTTTGATCAAACAGGGAAGGTAGTTGGATAGTTTCGATAAAAAAGGGGAATAATTTCCATATTTACTCGACAATGCAGCATGGAGAGTTTCACGAGTGTACGGGTTGTGTTTGGTAATTACGTGGGAATGGGAAGAGAGGATATCCTCTACTAGCCGCAACTATATCCTAGGAATAATATTTGACAGCATAGGAAGCCAACAGAGGAAAGAAAGGGAGATATTCCCGTGACTTGGTGTGAACGAAAAGAGAGAAGATAATTCGAGTATTTCTCGATTTTTATTGATCTGTTTGGTATATATAGGGGTGGGAGACCTAAACAGAGGTAGTCGAGAGTTTGGGGACCTAAGGAAAGCTGTAGAGCACAAAAAAAAACCAAGTTGCAGAGATACAGGCGAGAGGTTGAAGAAGAACATAGAACAACACTTAATAGCAGTCGCAGAAACCGTTACCTATAGTTTCAAATTCTAAAGCTTTGCAACAATTTTCCAACAATTATTTTTAGTTTGCAAATGACTCTGTTAGGGTTCTTTGTAGCAGTGAGTTCTCAGTAACAATTATATCTCATTACAAACTCGATTTTTCTTCAATAAAACACCTATTGACCATGCGTTATTATTTTGAGCTTTTTGATATGAGGAGCTAAACCCCAACACTGGGATGACGGAGGAAGCCATATTTCATGCGTGTGGTAATTATATTTAATTCTTATATGACTTTTTGCACGGATTGTTAATTTCTTTATGGTTTTTATTGAATGGTTGTGATTTCAATTGATGGGTTATACTTAGGTTAAGTCTTTTGATATCCCATGCTTTAGATATACAGTCGTTGCTTTTCAAAAAAATCTACCTTGGAAAAGAAACAGAGTCAATATTTTATTTGAGATATAATTGTTTGGAATAAATATATGAATCGCATGAATGAGTTTATGGTGGAATCCCGAGTCTAAGTATCTCTCGATATTAGTGATAACTTTTTGTATATATTTTCTTTGTTTTTAGTGTTTTCTATTTTTAAGTCTGAAATCGAGTCTTTACAAGTCTAAGTTGAACGAACTTTTACTACCACTTTCTACAACAACTTTCAAAATCACATCATGTATACGTCACAAAAGGGGGTTTTGTTTTAGATTTTTAAACAAAATAAATAAGAAAACAATTAAAGTCGAGTTGTAAGCAATAGAGAGGGAGATAATCAAGGAATCCTTCTTCGTTACTAAACATTCAACAAAGTACTATATTCATCCATTCGTCATTAATCATAGATTATCACCATAGAATAACAATAAGCTATGTTATCCCAAAATTCCTAGTGTCACTGGATACGAAAGCGCTCAACTACCATATTTTATTCGTCTGATCCACCATGAATAAGCTCTCTAGGTTTAACTTAGTCGAATTCTTTAGGTCTTGTGAACTTAGGTTGATCCTAGCATCAAATGCATAAGCTCGGTATGCTTACTAGTGTTGTCTTTACACATGATTGCTCCACAGAATCCTTCTGCAAGATCTCACGTTTTTTACTTGTTTAAAGCGTCGTCTAAAAATTACGAATCTGACTATCCTTTATTTGCTTTAGATAAATTAATAAATTGAATTATTTGGCCACCTAAACAATCTATCAATCAAGCATAAACATTCATATTAGCAAATACGATCGATAATCATGTGAAGAAATCAAAACAGATTCACATACTAAATCAAATCATATTTATAACTTTGAATTCATCCTCAATCAATAGGTGTTTAACTACTAATGGATGTAGAAGTAACCATGTTATACATATGATAAGAGTGAAGAGATATCGTAATAATTGATGAGAACCTCTTTGAAACCCCTAGCTTTGCTATGTTATGTTGTTTCTCCTCTCCAAGCTTGTTGTGGAAGTATTCTTATATAGTATTCATGAGATCTAGGTCTAAGAATCAATATGGGACCAAGTTTCCTTGATTTGGAAATCAAAATATGTCAAAAGGTACCCAATAGGTTTATCTTAGTCGGCATAGGTGATTTCCAATGAGCAATGCCTACTCTAGGGCTCAAAACAACTCAATCATCTGCCCCAAAACTTGCTCCTATCGGTATTGTAAAATTCCCATGAGCAATGCGATTGTAGTGGTTTAAAATACACCTTCTCTGCCCGAAATTGTGCTGTAGTTGGTATTGATAGTAGCAATGCCGATTGTTGTGTTGTATATCGTTGTTTTTCACTTTGACTATTTTGCCCGTAACTTCTTCGTCCGAACTCGGAATGACCTCATTCTTTCGTAATTCACTTCGTATTTTCGTTATTTTCAGTATGGTATTAAGAAATCCTGGATTAGAGTGTGGTAAACTTGGTTATTGGATCTTTTCATGTTTATGAGCATTCTTTGCTCCATTTCGTTGCACTTCTTCCACTTCTCTTGCCTCTAGACACTTGGATATTTGGAGAACTCCACTTCTTAGATCTTTTGTATCCATTTTCACTCTTCTTGAGATGATTCACCTAATAGAAACAAATAAAGGAAAACTAGAGTAATAACAAGATAATATGCAAGATTTATAGCTAAAACAAGTATGAAATAAACACTAAAATCATGTACTTATCACACTCCTACTATTTTTCTCATTCTCTACCTTAGAGAGCTTTTCTTTTACTTCGTGTGGATCCTTGTTTTTCCTCTATTTCCCTGTTATTCTCCTCAAGCTCCATGTTCTTTGTATCTACTTGTAGCTTCAGTACATTTACTTTATCTTGATGAGAAGGTAATTTCAGTATTATAATCTTACATACCAAAGATACCATAATATGAAATATTCATCTTTGTATGTTTTATTGTATTATAGATAATAATGTTGGAAATATATGTTAAAACAAATTGAATTCCATTTATTATTCTCTTAAAATTGTTTCAATAGTCATAAAGCTTTTCATAAAAGAAATTTATTTTTGTTGTTAATCTAATGGCCGGTTATGTTTAGCGGAAGTTAATGGTGATTATTATGTGACATTAAAGTGAAATTCTTTAGTACAATAATCAGATTTTGGTGGGAAAACATATGAGTTTTTTTTTTTTTTTTTTAGTTTATAAAGAAAAAAGAACTTTGAGAGAAACATAGCTAGTCTATGATCATCACTTGCTTTCGAAAAGATTGATCCTAAGCAAGAATAGAATTTTACAGGTATCACATACTCTTAATGTGCAAGAGTGATTGTGAAAGAGATTTTACTCGGATATTTTATCCTGGGGAAGATGCGACATGGAAGAAATGTTTGCACAATCCACGAAACGTCTTAAAGAGAGCGACTTGTTCGTGACTCACTTAAAAAAAAAGTTTTCTGTGATTGTTTTGCAAGCAAATTTCGGCAATTGTTCCTCTTTGCTTGTTTTTCCCATCACATGATTCTATGCATCAATCAAGAAAACTGATTATCCTCACCAAAAAAGAAATAGACAATAAGATCCCGAGGAATTACATTCTCTTCTTGACAAAAAACTATAAATTCCTCCCCTGCAAGAATTCTCAACAAGTCTATTTTTCCTTGAGCGCGGTGACTGATATACCAACTAAAGATTTCGATCTATTGTATTTAGTATTCGATCCTTTAAAATACTAGGTTTAGAAGTGAAGGTTACTTAAATAACCTTATGAATCGGCGTTGATAACTCAAACTGGATTTTTCTTTCTCCATCTGCAGTATCAAAAATCGTCTCAATTTGAAGAAGAGGTGACGACGATTTTGAAGCCATTAACAAATAATTGCAGAGAGATTATATATTTTTTTTCTCTTTTGGTAAGAGAGGGTTCTTTCTGAGGTTTTCGATATAAAGAGAGAAATAAAAATGTATTGGAAAATATCAACAATTATTCCTCCTCGTTGTTGATATTGTCTTCTTAATTCAGTAATGTAGACACATAACAGTTACATGCGCAATATCTATCTCCAAGAATAACTTTGGTTCCACATTTTGTAATCAACATTATTTATTTCCAAATGAATACTACAAATTTGGGGGTAATCGAAATTGGGGATGAATACTTTGAGAAGAAGACAATATAGTGTTATATTAGGTTTTTACAGTTATCTTTCTTTTTATATTTTTACTCCTTTTGTACTACTTACTAGTGTGGTTTGCTACACGTCTGATATTTACTAAAACTGTACATTCTTACTAGATACTATTTATTATTTGAGGGTGGCTTCTTCCCATTAACTTGTTTTTTGTTTGGATAAATTTTTGATGTGGGTGGGGGTATGAAGGGCTGCACATACGGTGATGCTTGTCCCAGTTTTTGAACGTTTATTAACCAACAAAAAAAAAAGGAATATTTGAATTCAAATATTAAATTAAGACCGTGTACATCTAGATTTTGTTATGCTTCGAAAAAAAAGATAAAAAATCTATGGAGCTTTTGTTCCACATTGTGGGAACTGTTTGAAACTTCATAGAGTTCTCACAACTTTTATTTCAGATGTAAAATTCATGTTTATATAAGTCCCATAATACTAATACATGAATGAATAATAAATTGTCACTACTTTTGTTAAATGATCGGGAAAAAAAATTTGGTTAGCCTGAACCCGCAGATATGAATGTCTGACACTTCTTGAGGTCGATCAATAAAAAAGAAATCTCCGTCCAAAGAGAAAATGACAATTAAAATGAAGAAAATAAAACTAACTTATCAAATAACTTTGTTTTTTACCACAAAGTGTGTATATCATAAACAATAAACAAAAAATAAGTTATTATTATATATTTTTGGTTATAGATTCAACAATTTTAAAAAAGGATTTAGGTCGACATTCGGGTTTTTGTTCATATATAAAAAATAAAGGCTAAATTCTTATTTCTTTTTGGAGCAACTTTTATTAAAGAAGACAAACATTTGAAATGGTTGAAACTGATTCTGGATTGTACCTTTCTCGCTATCTTTCATATAAAAGTTGAGTACCTTTGCGGTATTTTGCTATTTCTCTTTGCAATTTAAATGTAATTGGTATTTATATATTTTCTTGTATTTTGATATTCTTTTTATCGTAAACAATTGGATAATCATCATTTCGGATTGAATGAAATGTGCTCTGATTTTGCATCTGAAAAAAAGAAGAAGATGGTTCGTTATAATATATTATATAATATTTTGGTAATATTTTTTTTTGAAACTAGATGTTGTGGTTTTAAAAGGGAATAAATCTACTACAGATAAACTAATAAACTAGTATGCCTTACAATGCTAAACAACTTGGTATCCAATTATTGTTGCTTTTAAAAAGGACACCAAAACTATAACACCCTGTGTTTCTAGCATGGCGAAGCTTCATCCAAAGCTTTCGTTGCGTGGTAAGAGCTATATTGGACTAAATCCAATATCGCGTAAAAGTGGCGCATTATGTTTGTGTTAGAGTATAGCTCGGTTGAACCCACCCAGCGTTGGTATGTGAAGGTTGGTTGTCATATTTTAGTGAACCAAAAATTATTTAAAGAGTCGCTTGATTATTTACTAGAGTCAACTTCGTATAGGTTAGCTAGAAAGTTATTAGGATATGAGACTTACATGTATTACTCGAAGACTTGAAGAATGTGAAGAAGTAAAGAGCTACAACAATGACATCATCCTTCCTCTTGAGGTTAGTAATATTTTGACTTGAACTGTTTCATTCCTAACGTATCTTTCAAGTCGCGCTATATTGGAAAAATAACTGCGAAGCTGTGAATGATTATACTCTAGTTAGAAGTAGTATTAAGGAATTACAATACGAAGTATAACGCCTATCTTTTGAACTTCGTATATAAGACATCGACATAATCGTATGAATGCTATTGTAATTATATATGGGTATGGGTGAAGATCTCGTACTAGGAAACAATGTTTTACATTCGGTTAAAGGAAGTACATTCATAAACTTGTTTTGTGAATCGAAAGGGAAATCGCTAGGCTTATTGGTATTGTTATTCATTGCAAATCTTTGGATTACCAATATATGTCTTTAGTATAACCGCTCATAACTTGTTTATGTATCTTGGTAAAACTAATCACAATGCGACTTATGTATCTAAGTATGACTTTTATTAGTGAAACCAATCTTAAGTAATCACCTGAGATGGTATGATCGATATTTGTAATTGGTGTGATCAATTCTAGTCATTGGGTAACCGATCCTAGTACTTAGCGGGACTAATCAAAAGATGTGTAATCGATCCTTGTAGTAGGTTAACAAGTTTTAGTTATTGGTGTAACTGATCCTACAACTTATGCAACCAATCACAAGTAAGTACCATAAATAAGTGGTAACCGATCCTGGTACTTAGTTAACAAAGTTTAGGAAACTAATGTGACCGATCCTGGTAGCCACTTTGAGGTAGAACCGAAACTTGTTTTGGTGGAACCGTTAAACCCATGAATGGTGATTGAATATTTTTGATCAATCACATAGTTCTTGGAAATCAGATGAACCGATTATAAACTCGTTTGGAAGTGTGGCAAATCGGTTCCAAAATTATAAATATGAATGAGGATTTACAAAGTAAAGATGTCGACGTACTTTGAACATGTGCAGTAATTCTTATCTATTATTGTTCAAAGAGATTCCTTAATAGACAAAGGAGAATCCCGGATCGAAATAAATTGAGAATCTTTTAATTAAGGTTTTTAGTTTTATATGCTTTTAATTTCCAGCAATTAAATGCATATCTTTAGAAAATAAAAATTGGTAATGTGCATTTACTAATTTGAGATTTTCTTGAGATTTCGGTCAATATTTGGACAGAGCATTTCCAGGAATTATGAAAACCGATTTGGTGTTTATTGCATATCTTTGAGAATATTCGATTTTGGAAATTCCTTGGTGTCCAAACTTCCTTGGTCTATAAATATTGAAGTTTGCATTGCTAGCAAACTAATCCTCAGAGCCAGCAAAACTACCTTGTTGTGTTGTTACTCGTGGAGTCGTCTATTCGGAGAGAAAAGTACCCTAATTAGGCGAAATCTCTTACGACCGCTCGTTTTAAAGACTTCTTTGGGATTGGGAAGCTCTACGAGCACCGTTGGTGGGAAACTAGATAATTGCAGTTTATTATTAGTTTTCGATTGATTTAATTGACTAAAGGCTGTTGAACTTTGATGCAGCTAGTTTGTTTATGCTTGAGAATCTTCTCTTATGATATAAGATTCACTCAAACTAGATCGAAGTTTCGATGGGGATCTTTAGACTGTTTGTAGTTCTAAAGACGTCTTGTGATAATCCATTGTTACAGCATTCTGCCTCGTGTGTGATTGATCACAAGAGATTCAAGTTGATTGTGTACAGGTGTTTATTGAAGATCTAAGAAGATTTGAAGACAAAGAAGATTTCTTATTTGAGTTCATAATCTTTGGTGTGCACAAAACTTGATCGGCTGGGGATCCAACTATAATCGGTTTATATTTTGTATAGCGGCTTAATCATGAGAGTATTCAATTATGGACAAGGTCCCGAGGTTTTTCTGCATTTGCGGTTTCCTCGTTAACAAAATCTTGCTGTGTCTTTTACTTTTCTGTTTCCGCAATTATAATTGTTTTTATTATAATTAGAAGTAAAATACACAAACATTAATCCCTAATTACTTGATAGCAATCTATTATGTTTGGTTAAGTCCGAACCTATTATCAAGTAATCATACTTCGTTGTTGTATTGTCTCGACCTTGTATCCATAAACGATCACACGAAGTGTGTACCGATTAGTTTTATTGTCTCGAATCAGTCCATAGACAATCACATTCGGAGAAAGGACTTATAGGTGGAAAAGTTTTAAATTGAGGTATATTTGGGTACCCTCGTCTTTTCAGTTTGGCATATTGGCCAAGGGCCAATATCATGTTGCTATCTATATTGGCCAAAGGCCAATCTCGCATCAAATGATGCATTAGGCCAGTTGAGTAGATGGCCTTGAGCGTTGTAGCGCTACCTCAAAAATGATACTTGGTGAATGTAAAAGTGGTCCTCCGTTTTAAGTTGTAAGAATGTCCTTAAGAGATATATAGGGAGGGGTAGTTGGTTGAAGGTGCAAATGCGGACTATGCACCAAGTAAGCTTCATAGCTTAGCCGGAAGAGCATAAATGATGATTGGGCCTCATTTAGCGTAGCCTTGCCAATGGAGCATAGTAAGTATGGGTACTACTATGCAATGCCGAGGACTCAATATTGCGCAACCTTTGTGCATTTTGATGCTTGGCCACGACCTTGCAAACGAGTTGACTTAAGTTGTTGTCCCTTCGAGGATAAACTACGGTCAGTGTTTGATCCCTTTAGACTAAGGAAGGGTGCGTAGGAAGCCGCAATGAGTTGCAGCATTGCCGGTCCAACACTTTGTCACTCATATCATCTAATTGCGAGATGATTGGTCTCTCATATCATCTGGCTCGATATTGTGATGCAAGTGATGATTGCGACATATTTTCTTCTCATATCATCTGGATCGGTATTGCGATGCAAGAAATAATTGTGGCCAAACTTGATGAGGCTAGTTGCGTGTCACTTCCTTAGGTGCTCATGCTTTCTGTCAAGGCGTTCGATGTAGGCATGCACCAATTGCGCTTTGGGCATGGCCGGGAAAATAAGCTACATCAATATCCAAGTTAGCGGAGATTGCATAAGCCTAAGGAGAGTATGACATGAGCTTGACTGATGCACCCTTGGCACGAGAAAGACTAGTGCATGCTTTCAAAAATGCCTAAAGAGTTGGAATTAGTCCTACAACGACCTATGCGTAAGTTCGAGGCATGTTTTATGCCTAGAAAAGACTCGAAAGCTAGTGATGTATGACATAATGCATCACACTAGCCTCAATGGCTTTAACCCTTCACAGAACAAGGGTAAGTTGGAACGGTGTGGAAGCTAAATCAGCTACATCATGCTCATTGAGCATGCTTGCAAGGGCTAATGAACGTGCATTTTCCTAGTTTTATAGCTCGATTAGTAGCATCATCATGGAGAATCAGGGAAGTTATAGCCTGCACGTCTTGACGCGCTAGGCGTAATTTTCTGGTCCTTCACAAAAACCATTATAGATAAGCTAACTAAATTAATATTATTTGCGATGCTAAACCACTTGATAACTAACTATTGTTGGTTTTAAAAGGACCCCAAAACCACTGCATAAAAAAATGACAAACATTAATATTCCTTGCAATGCTAACACTAGACTGATAGTTCAATTCTTCATAAGTACTTTGCATCTTGTTTGTCAAAATTGAATCAAGCCATCTGATACTAACTAAAACATGATAAGTAGTCCTATAACCTTCTTAGCAAAGGTTGAGAAGGGTTTGTTGGTATTCTTATCGGATAAAGCTGAGATTTCAAATGAAGAGACATATGCGTCAACACTCGACCTTGGGATTGACTTTTCAACCCTTGGGATGGACTTTTTCTTTTCAATATCTCTCTTGTTGTAAGCGATGACGATGGCCTCCTCACTTCGACCTCCCTTGGCTAATACAAAATGGGAATACCAATAATTCGCCAGTTTTTTGCCTTTCGTACCATCAAATACCATGAAGATTCCATGCATCCGGTTTCGGATCAGGAAATGATGAAGAAATATGATCTAATATAAATAGCAATTAAAAGTACTTTTAATCCATTCTCCTGCAAATTTAACTCGCAGATCACCATCCTCTAATACTTGAGGACGAAAAGAAGTTAGCAACATTGTCTTGTCAGAAGCTTTTGGTCCAGTAACTAATACCTTGAAATATAAAGTTCGTGGGGTAAGGAAGAGCCATCATTAGTGGTAGTAAATTTAAATTAAGATCTAACTAAAAAGAAATAGAGACAAGTTTCTGGATACACCTAATTTTTTGGGGACAGGGAAACTAATGGTTTGTTTGGGGACAGAGAAACTAATGGTTTGTTTGGCGCGCCTGGTACTTGGAGGGTGTAGCCCAATCAAAGAGAGTCGACTGCATTTAAATGTTAGGTATTCAATATGAATCCTGAACCCTAATCCTCTGAAGGGCTACGTCGAACGATCGCCTCTTGAGGTGTTCATTGAATGTCGTCATGTACATGCCCTCCAAACTACAACATTAAGGCATTAACTAATAGTGACCGCATATTTCATTTATATAATCAGATAGAGTTTTATTTTATTTTCTTTAGACATCATTTTTTTTTACCATAAAATCTACAACTTTATTTATGGTTTCTTTTATTATCCAATTTTTTATGACCACTATTTTATTATATTTTTGTTTTCTTATTAAATGATCAGTTTTAGTTTTAGTTTTATTTTATTATATTTATTAAATAATAAATAAATAATCAGTTTTACTTTTACTTTTTTGGTTTCTTTTATTATTAGTTTTCTAAAAAATGGACACCACCAAAGGCATTTTATTAGTTTTCTTGTTTTTTGTTATAAACCAAGTTTATTTACTAAGATGCCCTTTTGTGTCTAAGATTAGGGTTTACACATCTTGGGCACCAAGTCTTCTATCTATATAAACAGAAGCTTAAACTTTGTATTCCATACACATTAATAGAATTTCTCTCTCTGTTTCTTCCCTCTACTTTGTGTCTCCTTCTCTCTTTTCTTTATTTACAAGACGTTATCACACACGTTACTCTACCGATAACGAGCTTTATAAACCCTATAACCAAAGTGGAACCGGCGTTAAAATATTTTTACACTACTTTTTCATTCACTAATTTATTTTTCTTCGGCTTATCTTAGCATTTAGTTTCACTTAACATCATAATTGCATGATGTTCTTATCGTTTTTTATCCGTGTACTAATTAAATTTTTTTTTGTCTTGTCTGTTACATGTGCTCATCTTTGGATTGGTGTAAGTTTGATGGTAGCACTAAAGCATCACTACAGGGACGACAAACACCATCTGTGAAGTTATTTTATAAATAACTTGTTTCTAAACGGTGGTAATAGTGTTGGTTTATGTTTATATTTCTTTCTCGTATACTATTTTATATAATCTCTTATTATTATATGATATATGGACTCACCAATCAGTTTATCACGCGGTCTTATTTGACACATCCTTTTTCTGTCTTATTGACAATAGTGGGGCTCATGTCTATGAGGCCACATATACGTCCTCAGCATTATTCCTTTGCGATCGATACTATATCGTCGCTGCACCAATTTATATTTTTGAGTGCAATTTAAATCCGTTGATTAATTTTAGAGGACATGGTCCATATTTTTGGGGCACGGGTAATCGGTCTGATTCTCCCTTCTTCTCTAATTTTGTTAGAGAAAGAAAAAAAAAACAAAAACCCATCGATAGATGGTTTATAGTTTCTATCCTTCTAAAAGAAACTATAATCACAAAAATTGGTGTTGTCACAGTTGAAATACCTATATGGTTATTAATCATGTGCATGGTTGAAAAACCTACGGCCAATTAAGTTTGGTATCTTCTTCCATCGGAGGAAGATCATGTGATTTTTATATATTGTTTCTATTCGTTTACAAGAAACTATCCGTAACCATAAAATGGATTATTTCATATGCGATGACTAAAACGGCATTTTTTCCCATTGTCATTTAAACGATTTTGGTATATCGTCTAGACCAATTATTATTGATTTTCTCTCCTCTTTCAATACTAGGAGATGAGATATAAATAAGTTGGCAGTCTAAATTGTTTTTAGGCCAGTATGGTTCCATTCCTTGCAAGGAACATTGATTGGTTTCTATTATTCCCTATAAGAAACCATCATTAATCAACCACTGAATGGATATTTCTCTACAAAGAATAGCGATGATAGTTTCTTTATCTTTTTAAAAAAAATAAACGTATAAACCAACTAGATTTGGTTTTTCCTATCGATCCTAAAGGGACAAAAAATCGTTAATATGGTTTTCAGAATTGCAAACACTGATGAAACAAGGAATTGCTGCATTCCTGAGGGATATCGAGCAATTTATATTTTATTTTTCCTTGGTAATAATCTTAAAAATTCGGGTTTATTCCACTTGTAGATGGAATATTCTAGGACACAAAAGGTCAATGGGTGCGCACCCGGCTTGTTAGCCTATATATCATTAGTTCTTGTAGTGACTAAATTGATCTTAAAATTTTAGTTTCTTTTGGAAAATAACGTGTCAATAATCTCAATCCAAATCTTTATCTCGTTTGCCTCAGAATTCACGCAATTATTTGGAGATTTATTTACAAATTTTATATGCTTTTGGTTGTAGCAAATAAAATACGTGGTTGATGTTTAAATTGTATAAACTACGATTTTTGGACAATTTTTTTTATGACTTTGAAAGTCATTAACTACAGTCCAACTGGTATTATTCTTAAAATCCAGAATATATTATGAGTATATGTCCTTGATCGAATCGGATAATACTTTACGAAACTTGAAGTTTTCGTATATGAGATGAAAAACATATTTCCGCCATATCAGGGGGAGACTATACACTACCAGATGTTGGTGTTCGTTAACTTAAAAGTTATATCAATTTCTCTCCCATTATGATTAGATCGAAAAATGGCTGCCAGTAAATAATAGGCGTGAAATTATCTCATTTAGCTTTTCCATAAGCTAATGTAAATCCGAAAAGGCAAATCCAATCACTTCTAGCAAAAATGTAGTGTTTTTTCTACATGCTACAGATAGTGCTCCAATAGAGTCTATCAAAAGATCTACATTCTCATAGTTCATATCTCCTCACTAGAAGATGGGGAGATTATAATGCCTGCAGGGGCTAGTACCAGCAATTCTTTGAATGGTTTTCACGATATGCATACACTTGAGAATTTTGTAGGATCGTTATTAGTTAATATGTTGTCGAATATTCAAATAAAGTAGCTACTGAAATAAATGATGGTGGTTTTGAACCCCTTTACATAGGAATATCGACATATGTGATTGGTTGGCATGTAATCCAAATTAGATTGGATTATTATAATTTCTCAATTGACGCAATATAAGGATCCTAGCTCAACTTGACACCTTAAAATTGCCAAGCATGACAATTACAGGCTGGTGTTAGTCATATTGCGTATTAAGAGAAATATATTATCGTTTTAAGAGCGATTTGGGGTTATGTTCAGACCCTAGGATTGGTTCAGTAATTGTTCTTCTTATAAGACACATTTTGCATGGTAGTCCTTGAAGGACTCATATATGGTCGGAGAACATTTTCGAATTTGTAATCCTTGGAGGATTCAAATTATATTTAGGCAGCCACCTTATTTGTTTACATAAGGTTTAACAATCCTTTATGTTTTTTTAGAAATTTGGTGCAAAACCGAAAATCCAGATTAATTAGTTGATGACTTCAACGTCATAGGTCTCTTAAGGGGTCCTTAAAAACACAAAAATCCATGCTTCAGCAGCTAAATATTATTTTTCTTAAATCTGCAGTTAAAATATTATGCTTGCTTAAAACTTGTCTATAATATAGACTATAGTTATGATTTTGGTGCTTTTAATAATACTCATATAGTTGAGTTAGCATCCATATTTACGTCAAAAGTTGTACTCTTTTCCCTTCGTTTCAGGTTTTGTCCCATGCGGTTTTCCTGACAAGGTTTTAACGAGGCAACATGTCGTTGACGTTTAATTTCATTTCAAAATGTTGATTTTGTGCTCTTTTTCCTTCGTCCATTTTTTTTCCCATTGGGTTTTACTGGAAAGGTTTTAGTGAGGCAAATTATTCAACATGGTGGTCATCCAAGGGGGAGTTGTATAATTTCTGTTATTTGGTGGATTCTCACCATTAACTAGGTCATTTTATAAGGCCAAATTAACATAACAAGCCCTTAGTAATTTGGATGTCATTCCGATCCACATAAGGTATGACCACAAATTCAGTTTTGTTCACTTATGGTAATTTATCTACATATTGGCTCTCTGTTGAAGAAACTACAACAACAACTTCTGCAAATCATCTCGGGAAGCTAGCAATCCATGACACAAGTTCTCAATATGTTGAAGAAGAATGTAGACTCCGCAAAAGTATTAATAGAAGGTACTACTATTGTGCAACACAAATGAAGACTTCATCAACTATCCGACATCTTCATGAAAGCACAGTCCTCTTTTGCATTCAAGAAATTCATTCTTCAAAATTGGAAAGTCTCGACTCAAAGATTTGCACGCCAAGATTTCACTGAAGTATTTATCAGGGGGAGCGCCATCATCAAATTAAGGTGCATTCAATGGACTTTATCGCGTTGTACTCTTTTTCCTTCGTCAAGGTTTTGTCCCACTGGGTTTTCCTTGTCAAGGTTTTAATGAGGCAACATTTGCGTGTCCAACAATGTTTCGAGTCTTTACATGCTTATGCAATTTCAGGTTTTTCTCTTTTGAGTTTTCCTGGTATTTTTGTAATGACTTAGCCATAGTGGTCATCAGGGGGAGTGTTATAAACCAAGTTTATTTACTAAGATGCCCTTTTGTGTCTAAGATTAGGTTTACACATCTTGGGCACCAAGTCTTCTATCTATATAAATAGAAGCTTAAACTTTGTATTCCATACACATTAATAGAATTTCTCTCTCTGTTTCTTCCCTATACTTTGTGTCTCCTTCTCTCTTTTCTTTATTTACAAGATTTTTCAATTTATTATTATTGTTTTATTTTTAAAGTGTTCGTTTTTATTTATTTTTTACATATTTATTTATTTATTGCCATTATTATTCTTTTTTTAATACCTTTATCATGCAACTAAGAGATTTTATTAAGAATAAAGGTAAAGTTTTACAAGAAACTGGCGGGGAGTCTCGCACTCACCCTTCCGAATATTATTACCTATTTTATTTTGGTTTTCTTATTTTATTTTTTTTGTCTT
This sequence comes from Papaver armeniacum, assembly GCA_023531295.1. Lineage (NCBI taxonomy): Eukaryota > Viridiplantae > Streptophyta > Magnoliopsida > Ranunculales > Papaveraceae > Papaver > Papaver armeniacum. The sequence continues at coordinate 309,077 of JAJJWW010014750.1, forward strand.
TCATATTTGTATTATCACTAAAAAAGAACGCGAAATTGAGGGATAAAAAAACTAATTGGGGGATAGAGGAAAAAGACAAAAACTGGATCCAAATATCAAATCAGGGTCACCCCTTATCTAAGAATTTTTTAAAATCCTAATCTACCCCTCACTAATCAGGTTTAGTGGTTAATAATAATTAGTAAAAATCTTAAGTATTTGTTAAATGATTAGTGTATTTGTATTTGTATTTGGGTGAATGAGATAAGAGTAGAAAGATGGAAATTTTTTTTGAGAGGGAACTTTTTTTGGTGAAAGTGGAGGATGATTGTGAAGAGAGAACTGATGCTAAGAGGTTGAAAATTTTATTTTATTTTTCTTTGAATCCACCATTCTTGCAGCTGAAATAGCTCGGTGCCGGCATGGACGTAGTATGAATACAATGCCGGGAATGCCGGCATTGTATTCATACTACGTCCATGCCGGCCAACAATATCCCCCATTTTGAAAGGCATGCCGGTATTGTATTCAACCGAAAAAACCATGCCGGCATTTGTTGGAATTCTCGAGCATGCCGCTAGTGCTACCGGCATAGTATTTTGCTTAAATTTCTATGCCGGCACATGATGTAAAGTATCCAGGAAACTTCAATTTTTTTTTTCACTTGACTACCTAAGCATTCATAGATTTCTATCGAGCATCCCGTACACTTAGTTACAAAGATTGAATGTTAGTTACCAAGCATGCTAAGCACCATTTTCTCGGCATGGTCTTCATCACTTCCTAGCGATGTAAAAAAAAATTATTTCCGACATGATCTTCATCACTACCGGCATGGTCTTCATCACTTCCGGCATGGTCTTCATCACTTCCGAATGTAAAAAAAAAAATTTGTTTTCACAGTGAGGAGCCGACAGAGAAGGAGAAGAGAATTTGAAAGGGAATGAGGAAAATTTCGAATTTGAAACGGAGTGGGGAGTAACAAAGCCCCTAACCCTAAAAGAGATTAATAAGAGGTGAAGATGGAAATGGGGGATATGATTTTGTTTTTTGATTTTTATTTTGAGGGAAGGGTATTTTAGTATTTTTGCCTCCCAAAAACACCCCTTAACAGACCCATTTGGTTGGGAGAAGTAATGCATATCCTCCAATTGTTTTTTTTATCCCCCAATTTCGCGTTCTAAAAAAACTTATTTTTCTTTATATAATTTTTTATTATAATTTTCTTAATTTTTTTTAATATATTCTTCTTTTTCATTTATTTGTAATTTTTCTTGTAATTAAATTCAAAGTTATAATTTGATCTTTGTGTTACATCCATTTTATTTTATGCCAAACACTAAATATGTAGTTCCAGTGCCTTCACCATTGCCAGAAGACTCAAAGACATAAAGCTACAAATCAGAATCTGGAAAAAGGAAGTCTATGGCAACATCAAGACTAATATTCAAGAATGCAACCACTACTTAAACTGGCTACACAACAACTACTTCAAGGTGGATAGAGGACATGCCCTAGCTGATGCAAGGAAACAACTCAAAAATTGGCATGACATAGAAGAAAAGTTCTGGAAAACCAAAAGCAGAGATCAGCTATTAAAACTGGGAAACCAAAATACAAATTACTTCCACAGAGCTACTAAGAGTAGAATTAGAAGGAACAAGATTGATACAATACAGGATGAGAAAGGAGATTGGATTACAGACTATCAAGAAGTCAAAAACTGCTTCACTACCCACTTCTCAAACATGGCAACTGCTGAACCCATAAACATCTCACCAAAAATCATCAATCTCATACCCACTACCATAACCTCAGCTGACAACATTATGCTCAACAGGAACCCCGACCACAAAGAAATAAAGTCCATTCTATTCAACATGGCTAGTGATAAAGCTCCATGACCTGATGGATTCCCACCAAACTTCTTCAAAACTAATTGGGAAATTATAGGAAATGACATTGTCAAAATGGTACAACATTTCTTCACCTATGGCCACTTTCTAAAAGAAATGAATTCTACCTTCATATCCCTCATCCCAAAAATTGACAATCCTACTTCTCCAAGCCACTTTAGGCCCATCAGTCTCTGTAATACAACCTATAAAATCATATCCAAACTCATAGCCCAGATAATGAAACCTCATCTCAACAAAATCACATCCCTTTACCAATCTGCTTTTATTCCTGACAGACAAATATCTGATAGCATATCAATTAAGGTGTGCAGAAAAACCGAAACCGCGGATTTCACCCGTATCTGTCCGTAAAATTGCTGGTGAAACCCAATCCGCACGATCATTGGGCCGGACACGGGTGGGAATATCAAATCCGCATGCGGTGCGGTTTCGGTTGGACAATGAAAACCGCGGATTTACCCGCACCGTAGGACAGGAAGGGAATTTGATAGAAATATTAAGGATAGTATGGGAAGTATGAGTTTATATATAAACATCTTTATCTTTCTCAAACCTAATTCACACTCATTGCTACTGTTGTTCTCTCTTCCAATCTTGTAAAGAATTATTGAACCAGCTGAAAGATCTTAAAGCTGAACAAACTCTCTAAGATCTTAAAGATCTTTACTTCGTCTTGCTAAGGTTACTGGTGGTGCTTCTAACAAACTCTCCAAGATGTATGTATATTTTGAATCTTTGATTGATGTTGCAGAAATTAGGTTTTTGGTTTTTTGTTTTGTTTAATTTGTTGGACTAAATAGGGGTTATGTGTTGAATTTATGGGTGACGTAGCAAAGTGGTGAGGTTATCGGTTGCTCAAGTATTGACAGTGATATCTCATAAGCAGAAATTATCCCTTAGGGATGCTATAACAAGAAGTTTTTGCCACTTGATCTTCGTCCTAAGAAAACTAGAACTATCCATAGGCGTCTAACTAAGCACCAGGTATGTGATTTTAATCATTTTATGTTTGGTTAATTTCTGTTGTTTTTCACATGGAAAATGAAATTATGATGTGTTTTATTTGAGCATTACGTTACTACAAGTGTTTATATGGTTAGATGATAGTAAAAATTGTATGTCAATGCTAGTAGGAGGAAATTGAATGTTGAACAATTTGGAAATGTTGATCAATTGTGTCAAAAATGGGGTTCACCATCATCAATTTCAGCAACATGTTTTTGTTTGTATATCAAGATGTGGCTTTCACTGCATAACTTGCATCTCTCGACACTAACAAAGACACTGTAATATTCATTAGTGTTCTCATAATTCATGTTTGGACGAATAACAACTTTTGCGATACATTGTGAAGACTCCCAACTACACAGCTAGCTAATATCAGTATCTCACTACTTAAACATTATACCTAGACTTGCCCATTCATGATTGGGTAGTAAGTCTCACCTTGCTGGATGAGTTATTTTTTTTTGATAAACTAAAAACAATTCATTTGTTGTCCTTGTTGTGTTATGTACTTTAAATTAAGCTAGCCTTTTGATAAACTTAAACATTAGTGTTATGTACTTTAAATTAAGCTAGACTTTTGATTTAATTTGTTGTCCTTGCTGTGTTAAGTTGTTATTCTAAAAATCTGCATATCTGGAAATGGAAAGATCAAATTTTTTACAATCACTGCTGCTAATCTTAACCTTGTTGTGATCCCAACTGCCATGATATCAATGTGCTGGTTGGAGATGCAAGATAAACTATAGGGAGCATTAGTATATATGGGTGGAAGAAAGTTTTACTAGTAATTTTGGTCCTTTCGAGACCTTGGGATAATTTGTTTAATATTTAGATCAAAAGCACGCCACTGTCCTGTGCCTGTATTCATGCTGATCCAAATACACATATCCAGCAATTTTTGGCTTTTTTGCTCTTAGAGGAATGTTTTAGTGTATGGATGAGCAATAACCCATTAGTGTATGTTTTAGTATATGATCACAGTTCAATGTTATCTAATTGCAAACATTATAAGAAATGTAATCCAATGCTTGTCATTTCATCAACTCTTTACATACTTGCTAGTTTCATTGGTAAATCTAATTGTTTGTAGCTTTGAATATTGCAATAGTCTATTAGTACAATTGGTACTTGTTATATGAATTTTGTACTGTGTGGTAAGTGTTGTTGCTTTAAGTTTGTCCAGCGAACATGTGACGAGTTTTTTTAATATTCTGGTGGTGTGGTGTGAAACAGTGGGTATCTTTATATGAACTTGATATCGGTTTTTGTTGAACTCTTGGTTTCCTGTCTTGTCAAAAATCATCACCTTTCATTTTGTTTCTCTTGTTTTGTTGATCACCTGGTCTATAACTCCTTCTCATTTTATACATGCGGAAGAAATCTTGAAGAAAATTCCGGACATATCAATTATGGATTGAATGAACTAGTACTCAAATCCAGGGACTCTTTTTTGGCAGCAAAAGTTCCATTGACTTGGCACCAGACTTGTTGTTGCATTTGATAGTTTACCTTCCGTTGTTGTAAGAATCAGTACTATTTTGTTTCCGTAAAAAAAAAACACAATACTCTTTTGTGTTAACTGTTAACTATCTTTTGTGTTAAAATTTTATTTTCTGAACTTAGTATTTTTGTTTGTTTTACCTTCTTTTTTTTCCTGACTAATCTTTGGTTAATCCGCATCCGGCATGTATCACCCGCTGATCCGCGAATGTGAAATCCGCGGGTGATTGGGCCGGACACGGTTGGATTTTCCAAATCCGCAACTTTGACGATTTGGTTGCGGGTGACCCCTAATCCGCAACCGTCCATCCGTTGCACACCCCTAATAGCAATTGCTCATGAGATCATACACAATATAAGATCTAAAAGAGGGAAAAAAGGAGACTCTGGAACTATGGGTATCAAAATAGATATGGCAAAAGCTTCTGATAGAGCAGATTAGACCTTTCTTTATCCATAATGAAGAAGATTGGGTTCAATGACCAATGGTGCAACAAAATAAAGTGATAGGTGTAGAATACACCTAATTTACTATCTAGTAGTTTATGCTTTCTTTGCTATTTTTCTTGTAAATTATGTATTTTACGCTTGTTTTGAGTTTTATAGTTACTTTGGAGTCGCACGGAGGAAAAGAAGAAGAAATCACTCAATTCGAGCAAAAGGGTAAAATTGTCATTTCACCAAGGAGGGAATACTATATGGAGCACAGCTAAGGTTAAGGGGAGGTCAAAGAGGTGTCCCTTATCCAAAAGAAGGGAGTGAGAATAGCACATTTTGGGTGTACTTATGGTGGGTGTCTGAATCCACCCACACCCTAAACCCATATACCCATACCCGGATCCAAACCCGAATTCCAAATCCACCCCAGCTTTCATTACATCGAGAAGATTGTTTCTTTTCAATCATTTTTCCCCTGAATCTGAAAATCGAGCTCCACTGAAAGAGAGCAACCATTCTTTCTTTGGTTAAATTGCGAGATGCAGAGAAGATCCAATGAAGTTCGAAGAGACTAGGCTCAAGCTCGGGAGGAATTGTTAGGTGTGTGGTCGAATCAAGAGATCCGAGAAGAAATCGCAGAGGTCGGGTCGAAATCAAGAGCCGATGAAATTAGGGTTCGATGCGTTAATCGAGAGAGAAAGAAAACAAGTTGTCGTTGAAGAACTTATGAGGTACCGTGATTAATGGGTGTTGATGTTGAGAGAGACCGATTGGAAGGAGGAGATGAAGTCGACTCGTGGATTAATCGAGACGAAGAAAGCCGTTGATGGGTCGTTGAAGCCGTATGACATATGTAGAAGATACGGGTGATGCTACGGTGGTCTCGCAATTGAATGAAAGAAAATGGGATTTGGTAGATTGAATGGTGACAATTTGTCGAGTTCTCAAGGTGTTAAAACTTGACGAGCCGTTGTTAGATGGGTTTTTGATGGAGTACATGGTGTTGTTTGAAGTCGAAATTGAGATGGGATTTACATTTGAGTTATTGTCGTCGAACTCATTGATGGAAGATATGGATCTAATCTCGAGGAACCGGGGAGGATGATGGTACTGAACGAATCAAAGCAGCCTAGAAGGAAATGGGTTGTGTTTACGGAGTTGCACCGAGAGGGTATGTCGCTTTCTATCCAAGCTAGTGTCACCTCGAATTGGGTGGTTTGCGTTTGAAGTGGCAAAATTGTATGGTGCAGTTGCAATGGTCGGGAAGAGGGATGTGCTAAGTTGATGGTGATGCGGGGAGAGTAAAGAGTTGAATGATGAGCTCAAGATGGATCCAAGCCGCATAAGTGGAGATGACGGTGCAAGCGGGTGCTTTGAGTCGGGCAGAAATGGGAGTCAGCAGGATTCTGTTGGATTTTTGGTGGATCAAAGTTAGACACTGAGAGGAGCAAGATACAAATGCAGGACCATAGTGTTGGTGGTATTGAGATGGAATTATAGCTGGGATTGAATGGAAAAGAGCTGAACCAGCTGGTGATGGATTGCAGTGGGAGGATCGGGAGTGGATCTGATTCAAGTGTGGCTCGAGAGATGGCTTGAATTGTTGGTTTGCTCGAATTGGTAGCGAAGGCATTGGTGTTCTTTGTGTGATTATGAACTCGGAGCAAATGATGATGATGGTCGGCTTGAGCCGATGCCGAGTACATGTTACGGTGGTAATGGAATTGTGAAGCCAAGAAAAAGTGAGAAGCATTTGGAGCCGAATCGATGCAAGAGAATATGATCCGAGTGAATGCGTTGATGATGAGCGATGTGCAAACGTAGAATGAATGAAGTGGTTGAAGCTCATGGTTGTTGCAATGGTTATAGGTGTTAGGTTATGAGAATGACTAATGGTGCTAATGAGCCGAGCCATATGGAAGAATGCGCAAGAGTGAGTGCCGCTCTAGTGGTCCCAAATGGTCATAGTCGGTTGATGAGTTACAAGATGTTGTGACCAAGGGATTGCATGAATGGTCTGAGCTCATCATTACAAGGTGTGGAGTTAAAGATGGATGAGTCAGAGGGTTATGTGAGCCGCATAAAAAGGGTTTGAAATGGTTGCATTATGTGAATTGACCGTGTCTGAGTTGGAAGTAGAGAATAGTGGAAGGCAACCATCATGGCCGAGCACAATCATTGTGCATCGCAAAGATCCCGGCTCGTGCAAGGGCAATGGCCCGTGCAAGACCGACCCGACACACCGACTTGACTTCGCCCGATTCGCGACTCCCCGACTCACCCGATGGGCCTCGTCGACTCGACCTGGCTTGACTTTGGCCCGACTGAGATTGACCCAACATTGGACCGTTGACTCACCGAAATCGTGGACGGGCCGGTCCACACCGAGACACTTTGGCTGACTATTCCGCCGGATTCCGCCCACAATCCCGATTTCTGGCATGAGCCAAAAAATTCGTAATTTTCTATGGACTTCTCTCATGGGTGTGAAGACTTGGGCTAGGAATTGGATGGAGAATTGGACTCAAATTTGGAAAGAGAAGGTGGAAGAGTTGAGAAAAGCTTGGATTTGGAAATTGAGTTGCAAAAGGAAAAGGATTCTATTCCTTGGAAGATTTGGAGAATATTGAAGCCTATAAATAGAGAAGTTTTCTACATCTTTTACACACCTCTCTACACATCTTTTACACATCTCTACACACACAATTCTTTTCTTTTCTTATTCTTTGTGTGAACTCTTTAACATGAGTAGCTAATTTTATTGATTGAGGATGAATTCCTAGTTCTTAATATGATTTGAGTTTTTTTGTTTTTAATTCTATCTTGAAGTTTTCACATGATTATCGTTTGTTTTTACTAATAGGAATGATCTTAATGACATTCATGATTGACTGATAGATTGTTTAGAATGCATGCTAAATTGATTTGTTAGTTTAATCTAAATCTAGTATAAGTTAGGGAATAAGTAATCGTTTCTCGACACTTTACACAAGTAGAAAACACAAGACCTCATGGAGGGATTCCGTGGAGCAATTGTGTAGAAACAACGCTAGAAAGTGAACCAAGCGAACCGAGTTTAACTACTAGTACTAAACCTAAATTCATAAATCTTAATGCATTCTCGGGAATTACATCTGTGTTTTAACCTCAAGGTGATTCTTTTGAATAGAATCTCGATAACTAAGCGGACTGTTACTCGGTGAAATTAGGGATTTTGGGGCTAGCTAAGCGGACCCGCTATCCTACGGTTGGTGATAATCATGACTAATAACAAGTAGAAAAGAACATAACTTGATCCATTATTTCGTAACGAAGAAGGATTCCTTGATCTTATCTCTCTTATTGCTTTCAACTTTACCTTTTAATTGTTTTGTTTATTTTCTTTTGCTTTTTACACCCCCCTTTCGTGACAATTTTTACAACTAGAATCTCGTGCTCTCGTGGGATCGACCTTGACTACCCTATATTACTTGTTAATTAGGTAGTAAAGTATTAATTAATTTGTTGTGGTACGACACGCATCATAAAGCAAAGGCTTATCAACCTCCACTTCTGTTGTACTCATAAATGGCTCAACTGACAAGTTCTTCAAACCTACCAGAGGCTTAAGACAAGGTGACCTCATCTCACCATATCTTTTTCTTTTCTGCATGGAATCCCTTTCCAGAACTTTTATTCATGTTGCGGAGCTGGGTATTATACATGGAATAAAGATCTGCAAATCTGCACCATCAATCAACCACCTCCTATTTGCTGATGACTGCATGATCTTCAGCAAAGCCAAGTTGCCTGAAGCTCAAAACATTATGGATATCTTACATATTTTTGGAAGCACTTCTGGGCAACTTATTAATTACAATAAATCTGGAGTTTTCTTCAGCAAAAACACAAACCCAAGCCTTATCCCTCTCATCAGCAACACTATGGGTGTTCAAGTTCTTCAGCTGGATGATAAATATCTAGGTTCACCACTCTTCACTCATATAAGCAAAATCAGTTCTTTTAAACCTGGAGTTGAAAAACTTAAACTGAGATTATCTAGTTGGAAAAATTTTCCTCTGAATCCTGCAGGGAGGGAGGTGCTCATCAAATCCGTCACCTCATCTGTATGTATCTATCCGATGAACTGCTTCAAGATCGCTAAGCAAACCTGCGAAGACATCAACAAACTCCAAAGGGATTTATTCTAGGGGGAAACATTGAAAATCCAACTGGTTACTACCCTAAAGCTTGGACTGCATTTTGCAAACCAAAAGAGCTGGGAGGATTGGGTTTCATGAACATGGAACTTTTTAACAACTCTATGATCACAAAAATTGGCTGGAGGCTAGAGCAAGATAAAGACTCTCTTTGGTACAAACTTATGGATGCAAAGTATTTAATGGGCAGGAATGTTCTCAATATGGACATAAAATTAAAAGATGGTGACTCCTGGATATGGAAATGAATTCTAAAAGGTATCGGCAACATTCAACATCATTGTATCTGGAGAAATGGTAATGGGAGAAAAATCAAAATTTGGGAAGATATCTAGATCCCAAGCATCACTGATAGGTGTCATAAACGCCTTAATATTTATCTATTGTTTATGCTTTCTTTGCGAGTTTTCGTGTAAATTATGTATCTTATGTTTACTTTTGAGTGTTTTAGGTACTTTGGAGTCATTATGAGGAAAAGAAGGAGAAATTATTCAATGGGAGCTAAATGGAGCGAGAAGGTCAATTCACAAAGCGCGATATTTGGAGCAAAGCTAGATTGTGCAAGAGGAGCTATGCTTGAAATTAAACTGTCAAACTCCTAGAACTGACAGCTGAACAAAGAATTAGGTTGTCGGTTATCTGAAACCGACAAGCCACACATGAGATGGTTAGCCCTTATCCATTTTATTGGGTGCCAATAGTACTTATCATTACTACATTATAGAATTCAGAGAGTATTTTCTCTTATCTTTATCACCTTAAATCGAGAGAGGCAAAGAAATGGAGGCCATTGTCCGAGACCTCTCTGTCTAAGATTGACGAACACAAAAATGGAGAGATAGACGCTTAAGGAATTGATGATTTGAGAAGATTGGAAGATAACTTGGGTTCGATCGGTGATGCTTGAACTGAGATCTGATTTGGTGGATTTGAGAAATCAGATATGAAGAAAGGGGATCCGGGAATTGTTAAATTGATGAGTTCTGGTTTGTTCTTGAAGAATTGAGGGCTCGAGCTGAACAAGGAAGATGGGTTGTGCTTGTAATCATGGCTTGACAGAGAAATCAAGAGTACAGAGGTGATTGAATCTGAGATGATAATGGGATTTACAGGTTAGGGTTCAACTCGGATTCAAGAGAGAAATGATGGGTCTATCTCTAATGTGAATTACAGGTGGAGAAGATGGTGGAATTAAGATAGGAGTTCTGTGTGTTGGTGATGGGACTCGTTGTGTTGGTGGAATTGCAGTGTGCCAAGTTGGAGTTGCAGCTGCAGTTATAGGCTTGCTATGAAGCTGCTTTAGATGAATGTTAGGGTTTTGGAGGTGGAGTTCCTGCTGTTGAAATGAGAAGAAGAACAAGAAGGGGAATCTGTAATTGATGAAGGTTGAACTGAGATTGAGTCTGAAATGCAATGGATGCAGTTAAGATAGTGGTGTTTGTTGTGTGGAGTTGGTCTTGAGATGGTGGTGACAGGTTGGAGGAATCTGAAGCTACTGATGGAGTTGGTTATAGGTGTTAGGTTATGAAGAGTTGCAGGTGGTGGATGTATCTCAGAGTTGGCAGAGATGATGATATCATCGACTTCAGAGACAAAGTTGTTGCTGCTGCGCAATAGGAGTCTGTAGTTCAGTGAAGTGGTCATGGAAGTGAAGAGAAGGAGTTGAATGAGAATGCAAGTGAGGATTATTGCCAGGAGTTGCAGCTGCGGTCTATGGATGAAGAATTGAGACTGAGCTGGGAAGTGCAGGAGTTGAGAAGATTGCATTATAGGAAAAGATGAGCTCAGCTCTGAGGCAGGATTTAAATGAATGTTAGGTTTCAATTGCAAGAGTCGGTATTGGTGGAGGTTGCAGTCCATGGTCGAATGTGTAATGGAGCAGTCCAGCTTAGCCGAGACAAGCGTAAGTGGATCTGGTGGTTGTCTGTTGGCTGGTATTAGACTCTTAAGTTGTTGCAATGGGGAGTAAGAATTGTGCCGAGTGCAGTTGAGAACCAAGGAGTAGAAGTGGGTGTCGCATGTGGTTTTGGATGTGCCAGGTACAAGCTCGAGGAAGTGGTGTTGCAGTTGAGTTAATGAGGTGCAGGGAAGCCAAAGAGTTGCTGGTGCTTCAATTGATGGTGGTTACAGAGAAGAAGAAATTGAAGGTGCAAACTGGTGGATGGAGGAGGTTATGTGTGTAGTTCATTTGAGTTAGATGAATGCTAGGAATTGTTACTGGCTTATAGGATGTGCATATGGGCAGATTGTTGATATTCTCGTTGTTCGGTCAAAGGAGAAAAGAGAAGTGGATACCGATGTTTTGTTGCAAATTGTTGTCATATATTGGTGATGCAGTTGAGAAATGGGTACTGGTGACGGAACAGCTGCTGCGTTTGAAGAGCGTGGTCCGATCCCGGGATTTTGTGTTACTATTTCCAGTTGATACTGATGCTTATTGTTGTGTGAAGCTGTAGTTCCTGGTAATGTTGTTTTTACAACTGAAATTGATGGACCACCACTGGTCATGAAGGTTCACTGGTTGAGTTCAAGGATGAGTATAAGTGCAGGTGTATGTTTAGCTAAATTAGAACCTGAGAACAAGATGGAAGAAGTGTTGTGCAACAGATGAGGATGATGCTCTGGAGAAGACAAGGCTGCAGAGTGATGAGAGTATGTTGTACAGTGAGCTGCTGGTGCTAAGAAGTGTGCAGGCCGTTATGGCTGGGATTGAAATGAATAATGCATCAAGATGGCGCAACACAGCTCGGCACCGTGCAATGGCTCGCACGAGTCACCCTGATTAGCTCACCGGAACAGCTGACTCGGTTCTGAATCATGATCCTGACTCACCTGATGACATCACTGAGTTGAGTCATCTGACTCGGTGCTTGACCCGGTTTGACTTAGTGACTTGACTGAGTTGACCTGGCCGATTTGAATCGTTGACCGGTGACTGGGTGGACTTTGCAGGTCACCTGAGCCAGTTTCCGGTCACTTCTCCGGCCAATTTCCGGCCATAATACCAGTTTTCCGGTGACAGTTTTTGGGGCATATTTTCTACATGGGTTTTTCTCACATATGGGCTTGGTGGATTTATATCTAGTGGACTTTTGAAGATTAGACCTAATTTTGGAAACAAGAAAGCTATTTAAAGGAAAGATTTTTACAACTTTGGAATCACGTTTTATTCTTGGAAGCTAAGGAGAGAGCCGCTTTTGTTTACGCTACTAGGGTTTGCTTTTGTTCATCTTCTTCTTTATTCAATTCATATTTTTGTGATGAACTCCATAGCTATGAGTAGCTAATTTATTCATTATTGGTTAAGGATGTAGTCCTATTTTTAAAACTTGTGCTTGAGTTATGTATTTGTTTTCTCTCTTGATTATCGTTCATACTTCTCTACTGTTTTAATAATCACATGATTGATGTATTGTGATAGGACTAAGATGTTTGGTTAGTTAAGTGGCAAATTAATTGAACTTGCATCCTTATCCATGGCTATTTTAGGGTTTTTCATCGAGCGATAACCCTGAATATACGTAGCATGATATGATTACGGTTTGTAGTGATACACTCTCGTGATCATATGTAGAGTTTGACCATTGTCCGAATTGTTATGCGCAATGTATGACAATTGCATTGGTTATCCTATTTCTGAAACTTAATGCTCCTAGGAATTGAACTTAATTAGCGCAAGGCGTTAGGTTATTCTTTAGGTAGAATTCACATACGCAGCTCTAATGTGTGTGTTGATGAACTTAGGAAATTAATAGATTATCTTGCTCTCTTGATTCTCTAGGCTTTTGATAATAAAAGATATGAAATTGTAATTCTAATCATATATGCAAGCACATGTTTAAGATTGAAGATGAATTCCTTGACCAATATCTTTCTCTATTGATTACTTTCTCCAATTTACTTTGCTTTTGATTTACTTTTATTGCTTACATAAAAATTAGAAATCCCCCCAATTGGTTACTTTAGGAAATTGAATACGTAATAACTACAATTGCCTCTCTGTGGAAACAAACTCTTTCTTATCATATACTTTAGGAAAGTGAATTTTTTTTGACGCATACGACAACGATCAAATTTTAGGCGCCGCGGGGGAGGCATACGGCTAGTTATTAAGTTTTTAGTTTCTTTTTATAATTTCTGCTTTTATCTTTGCTTTTTGTTTTCTTGTCCTGTTTCTCACTTGTGTACGAGAATTGTTTTCAGGTACCTAATCCCTGGCTTCTAAAGATTGGAATTATCCAAGGTGCGGGATAGCTACTCGAAGAGGCACAATACTTCAACCAAGTCAAGACACAACAAAAGAACAAGAGTTGGAAGTAGAAGAAGAGACTTTCAAAGAAGAAGAACAAGTTTTAGAATAAGAAGTTCGGGTGAACATGAACCACCTTTTGAAGAAAAAGAAGAAGCAATGGGTGATGCAAATCGTTCACTCAAGGACTTGGCTTCTCATAGCACTACACCAAATTTCCGGATTCGTAACAGCAATTCGTAACGGCTTTGTGGCCGTTACGAAATTCCCGTTACAAGTGGCCGTTACGAAAATTTTGTAACAGGCTGTGGCCGTTACGAATGTTTGAAAATTTCGTAACAGAGGCCAGCCGTTACTAAATTTTTTTATAGGCGTGCTAGCCACACGCTTCGTCACACCTAGATCGTAACACCAGGAGCATGTACGTGTGCCATTCACACGCATACCATTGTGTTTCCACCCAAACTGAAAACACTATAGGATATTTCCTCCCATGCGTGTGCGATTCACATGCGTGATATGGGTATACCCTAATGAAAGCAGATCGATTTTCCCATGACTCCAAATTCCATCTCTTTCTTTCTTTCTTCATTATTCTTCTTCTGGTCCCTGGAGAACCATTAACAATCGCCTCTGTACTACCGCCACCATCAACAACAACTTCAAAAACAACCAAATCTCTTTCACAATCAATAAACCATCGATTAGATTTCATACCTTCCTCCATGAAACAAGGTTCAGTAAACTTTGAGTTCTAGATCTAGGTTTTTTAATGGCGAAAGTTTTGAAGTTAGTGATTTCGAGTGAAATAGTGATAGATCGAGTGGATTTTAAGCGTTTTTGGAGATGATTAGATATAATTGAAGGAAGAACACAAATTTCAGAGAAGTTGAATTTCTTTCTCCATCAAAGGAGCTTAAATAAAGATCATGGTGATTCAAAACGATAAGTTCTTTTAACCCAATTCCATTTTTCATTGCATAGTCACATCTATGTCGTTTAATTTTTGTTAAATCGAAATATTGAATTTAAGATTTCTGTGAAATTTATTTTAGGGTTATTTAGCACCTCCGTTACAGGTTAAGTCGAATTTTTGTATAGTTTTGTTCTTGATTCAGTCAGTGGATCATATTGTTTTGATGTTAGGGTGTTTCTGGATTAAGTTTCGGAGGTTGAAACCTGTTCCGTTGGTGGAATTCAATGAAGGAGGAGATGTTGAAGATCAGAATTCTGAGGATTATCCTATGGTTTTGGTTCAGATCCCTATGTGCAATGAAAAGGAGGTAACAAAAAAAAAAATACTTGGATCTATTCTGTATTCTGTATGTAATTGATGTTTTCGTGTGTGTTTCTATATGATAGATCTCTAGTATTACTTGAATTTTCCATCGAGTTGCCGCTTACTTATCTTTTTCGATGTATTAATTTTTAGAAAACTGAAATGAATGCTTCAAAATGTGTTAGTTATCTTATGCGAATGCTAGTTTATATGCTTCAAAAAGTGTTTAGCTACTTGAAAGTATACAGAAATTGTATCCATGATTGTAAGTGCTCTTCTCCATGTGCGGTTCCTCAATGTTGTAGTGAATTGTGGATTGAGAAGTTTCAGTGTCCTGTCATGTTTAAATTTAGAAAACCCTTGGCTCTTGAGCTATAATTGTATTATATTATCCTGGCATTCTAATGGTATTTTTCGTGTTGCTTAATTTTAATTAGGAGTAATATAATTGTAGATTGATGTTTCTCGTTGGGTGAATTGTCCAAATGGCGAGTTTATCTTGCGCCAGTTCTATCCAGTTTCGTTTCTTAGGTAGAAGACCCTGCATTGCATTCAAGTGTTAGCCCTATTTTTGTAATCGAATTTCTGTAAATAGAGGTAGAAATGGAGAATGATATGTCATGTTCCCTGATGACTACTAGTAGTTTAGGCATCCAATATTCACCACACATCAACCAAAAAAATATGAAGTATAACATGAATAGAAGGGTCGGTTATTCAGATTAATATCTATTGGGAATTTGGGATCATCAATTCCACTTAGTCAGCTGTAAGCCAGATTGTTTCAAAAGAGATTGACATTGGCATTCAGATTAACTAACTATATGTTATAGTTGATAACTCGTATTTCCATACTATAGTCAAGAAAATCGCAGAAAAATTCGAGTTAAAAATGTAGTAATGAATCGATGTTGTTTTTACAAACCTGACTTTTGTTTTACATTCTACTACTTTCCCTGTTTTTAATTGACCTTCACCTACACCTTAGTTTTAGGTACCTTTTGCAGCTTATGTATATGTAGCCATAATCACAAGTCAGGGTTAACAAATTGGTTAGTTTTAGGTACCTTTTACAGCTTATGTATATATAAGATGAATGTATGGATTTATTAACTTTGCTTCTTGCTCCATTTTTGTCCAAATTTTGATATCATGTGAGAGTATGTGATCTGCACACAGATCATCATCATGCGGAATCCATAAAAGTTCCTTGTAAATTGTGTTCCCAAATAATGACTACTCTGGGTGTCATTTATTGGCCTATACCTTTGATAGTTTATGTACATAGTCTATTTCAAGCCTACCTTAGAAAGAAAAACCTCCTAAGATTTCCCAACCGCATTAAACCTTATAGCATCCGAACTTCAAATAACTCGTATGTTCGTATTAAGATGTCATGTGGTGTGGCATTCAGTTTCTATCTAATTTTGTTTCGTTTTCCATCACAGTGTATTTGATGGCATTAGAAATGGCCGCCGTTATTCCGCAATCATCAAAGTGTTGGGGTTCTTTTTCCCGTGACTTTCGCATTCCAACATATCCCGATTGGAGCATTGCTAGGACTATTGAGTCATTTAAATTTGATGCAAACAAAATGCAGGTATGGAGTTTATATCATTCTTGCCCGATGTTTTGTCTCGACTTGGCTTCTTGTCCTTACGTTAACGACAACGGGCAAATGGGTCTTCCGGCTCCTTTTTTACAATTAGTTATTTTGAATTAGTGATGACCACATGCTATAGTGTTATTTTCTCAATTAGTTAATTACCTGTGGAGCATGCCGTCGAGTTTTTGGCTTGTTCGCCCAATATTGGAATGCCATTCACGGTCTTTGAGATGGATACATATACTTTGAAGTTGAAAATGAAAATGAAACATTGTAGTTCCAGGATTATTTATTGTCTCTCACAAGAGAATTATTTAAAACATCATGCACACAAAGCTAGCTAATGGCTCGGGCTACGCGTATTTGAGTTGTTAGCATGCCATGTCGGTGTGGCTGTTACTAGATAGGCGGACTTGTTTGACGCATCCCGTTATGGTGTGCCAATACTAATTTCTACTATCTCGCTTATCTTATTCTTGTATGCATTCACCACTAATTTATAACTTCGAATGTGCCATTGGTAATTTTGATCTGATTTTATCTACAGATTTGGAAAATTATTGGCGAGGAAAGCCCATGAGATGGAGAAATTTCACGAGGCAAAGTCAAAAGGAAGGATGCCTTCCAGGGAGAGAAAATATCATATGGCAGCACATTGGTATGAAGAGGTATGTTTCAATCGATGGAGTTCGTACGGTTGCGCGTGTAGTGATCCTTAGATATCCATAATGGTTCTTGAATCGAACTCCATATAGCATGTAAGTTCTCTTGGAGATCAAGACCCCTGACTTTTCTTTGGTCTTTTTATGGTCTCAAATTTTACAATCAAAACTTAAACTAGTTCTTTTGGTTGGTTTTGACATCTGAACATATTTGGTTTTCTGGTACCGCATGGACCTATTGGAGGTAATATCCGCCGATGTACCATTATAATTGTATTAGCACATTATCAGTTGTATTACAAATTGCTCTAGACTCACTTTTTACAGGAATACTTTTGATAAACGAGTTGACATTCCTCTTATGTTGATTTTGTCTTTGTTGTAATGGAAATAGGCTTTGGAGATTTCCCCAAAAGATCCAAAGAAGATTATCCAACCTTAGCGCCTGTTATGCGCGTGCGGGTGAAGGAATCTTAGCACTTGACTATGCTATGAAATGCGGTTCTGAAAGGCCTGAATGGCCTAAGGCACACTATAGGTTTGGTGTCGCATGCAATGTACAGAAAGTACGTATCTTCTCTTCATTTTCTTACTTCTTCATGTTGTTCAAAAGGAGACAAAAATCGTGTTTATTTTGGACTTGACTTTTGAATGACTTTTGTCTGAATTGTTATATGTGTGGTGTAGCACAGGTTTACCATCAATCGATACAGCTCGTATGCATCCGTGGACTGGGCTCAGACGGCATCGAGAATGCTAGTTCAGTTCTTGATGACTCGGATGAGTTAGACGTGCAACATCTTATCAAGGCTGAAGTTCAAAAATGGCAGCAAAAGGGTGTGCGCGTAATATCTGAGACATCGACTTAAGAACTGGCTACAATGCAGAAATCTTAAGTCACTATGAGTCGCGACTATGTAAAGGACTATGAGTTTGTCTGTGAGACCGAACTTGGTCTTGTTTCCAGTGTTGTCCGACGAAGCACGTCTTTAAGATGAGCAAGCGCAGACGGCCAATGTCGCCCTAAAGATAAATGTGAAGGTCGGGTGGGCGCAACACTGATCTAGTTGATGCGTTTTCAAGGCACATACCGCTTGTCAGTGACTGGCCAACTATTATATTTGGTGCTGATGTGACCCATCCTCACCCGGGAGAGGATTCAAGCCCCTCCGATATCGCTGCTGTAAGATTTTATTTACTAATCCACTCTATAGTTCACCCTTTGGTGACTCCTAAGCTGTTCCAATTATTGAATTCTATTTTGTTGTACCCCTTACACAGAGGTAACAAAGTATGCTGGTTTGGTGTGTGCTCAAGCCCATCGCCAAGAGTTGATTAAGGATCTATTTAAAGTATGGAAGGATCCAGTTCGAGGAACTGTGACGGGAGGCATGGTTAAGCATGTGCCTCTGCCTGTTGTGTTTCTCCTTCTTCGTCATTTCAATTTATTTCCTTATGGGGCCTGAATTGCATATTGGGTGTTCGTTTTGGCTAATTTTTTGATATTTTCATCTTGGCTAATCTTTTGATATTTTCATGTACTAGGGAACTTCTTATCTCTTTCCGTAGAGCAACTGGACAGAAGCCTCAGCGTATTATATTTTACAGGTAATTTTGGCGTTCATAATGTAGCTAATTGGCTTATATCTACTGCCTTCTCTAGTTCTTCCTGCCTTAGAATAATCTTGTTTGATATATCAAATTTGCAGTGGGTTACAACTTCGTTATGTTCTTACCACGTGGTTCTGATTTATTGCAGAGGCCTGAGAGGTAATTCTCCAACTGGTACTTTATCTCCCAGATTTATAAGGTACTGCTTTCTTAATACTATGATTTTTCTCAAGTGTTTCTAATCTGCTCAAAGTTTTCCTCTATTAATTTGTGTTGTTTATACATTTATGATGCATAAGCTGAAACACCTAAAACTTCACCATATGAATACACTATGGTGCCACAAGAACCTGCATATGTTGCTCCTGATCATTGCTGCTTTTTAACTCCTGCTACGTCCAGTATCCCATCTTCGTTGGCCTACAACAGAGAATGTTGATGTGTTAAGAAATAAAGCTGCTCCAATGAAGTCAAACCCTATTGGAGCCGCTGCCGATTTTGATGAGGTAACCTTTTGCTTTTTATTTGTATTTGTTCAGACTTAAATTAACTTTAACCAGAGAGTGATAGTTAATTATCTTTGTTGGTTGCAGGATAAGAAGCTGAACTTGAGTAGTTGGAAGGAGCAAAGTTAGAGGAACAACTAATACAACCTGCAACACAAACTCTTGCAGCTCCAGCATATGCACTGACCTCTTCTCTTCTGCAAATAAATGCAGCTGTTCGGTAGTCAAATATCTACACTGAAAATTTATAGCCGCCAAGCATCAGTAGTCAAATATCATTTCAGCATTTATATTTAGTGTGCACCACTTGTGTTGGTAGTTTCTTTTACAACAAATTTTGACTCTACAAATGTGAATTTCTTTGAATTTGACAATGTGAGTGATCGAAGACAAAGACATACATATGTTTACAAGGAAGAAAACTTTTAGTGGCAAAGTGGTCGACTTGGTCACATGGATGTAATTGAACTATTATGGAAATGTGCAGATGATGCCGATGATGATAAGTTTCTACAGAAATATCTCGAAAAGGGAGATCCACCAACGAGGTAATCTCATCTTTAGGAACATTTTGTTTGATTGACACAAACTAGGTCACCCATCCATTTATGAACTACAACATAGAACATTGTATGTCAAGTCAAAAAAATTGGGTCTCATGATCATCTTAGTATGTTTCTGTGGTACCCGTATACATTTGTATCGGATACTCATAATTTTTGTTAACTTCAATTGCAGTGGCTATGGATTGAAGATGCCTAGTCTTGTCGCTTTAGATTCCATTCGCTTCACCACCGGGTGCTTCAAATGCGTGTCCGCGGCATGGGAAGGCTGTTATGTGAGTCATGTTTTTGTGCATGTTAGTCCGCGACATGAGAAAACCGAGAAATAGGTTAGGAACCTAAAGAAGCGTTATGTGAGTTAAATTCGTTAGTGTTATCTTATATGCCCTTTAAGTTCTAAACAGATATTGTATGAGCTTTAAGCCATAAAAAACTTAGAATTCTCATAAGTTTCCAGTCCATTGTATTTCCTCAAAACATAGGAATTCTCTGAAGTTGTTCTTGTTGAAAGAATAAGAATAGTTATTGTTGTTGAATGCGTGACTGATTTTGGTTGAATCGAATGAAAGATTTTTGCAGGAAATTATTTTTGAATTCCGACATATTCCCGGCGGACTGAGCTGCCGGTCAATATTGACCTGGTCAATAATTTTGACCAGGCCAAGGTTGACCGCAATTTTTTGTTGTTACAAAAAAGTTCGTAACGGCTCTAAGTCTATAACATGTACTTGGTAAAAAAAATTGTAACGGCCCGAAATGTTACCACGTGGCAAATTCCAGAATGGCGCTCAAGTTACATTCAGGGCCGTTACAAAAAATTAAAACCGCCACAAAGCCGTTACAAAAAATGTAACACCCACTTTTGCAGGGAGAGAGGGCCGTTACAACCCGTTTTAGTAACGGCCTGGTTCTGTTTCTAATCCCAGAATTTGGTGTAGTGTAGGCTTGATACACAACAAGGGTGTATTCAAACAAACTTTACTTTTGAGATCAATCCGGGGTTGCTTAGAGAATTACCAAAGTTCCATGGCATGGTGAATGAAGACCCAAACAAGCATCTTATGGACTTCCACACCATTGTCATGGCCATGCTTCCAGCGATATTGAGGCGGATGGTGCAATGTTGAAAGTTTTTCGTTTCTCTTTGATGGATAGTGCTAAGGATTGGTTGTACTATTTGCCTCCCGGAAGTGTCACAACATGGAATTGGCTGAAGAAACTATTTTTAGAGAGATATTTTCCTGCATCAAAGGTTACTCAAATTCGAAAGGAGATTTGTGGGATGAAGCAAAATGTGGGATAATCCTTATATGAATGTTGGGAACGGTACAAGAGATTGGTGGCAAGCTGCCCTCACCACCAATTCGGTGACGCTATGATCATCCAATACTTCTATAAAGGACTACAATCAAGTGATATGAATCTTCTTGACGCTGCGGGTGGTGGTGCACTAGTGAGCAAGACGGTGGCACAATCTAGAGAGTTGATTGAAAACATGGCAGCAAACTCCCAACAGTTCTTGAGTCGTGGTTCGGATGTGCTTCTTAGGAAAGTTAATGAAGTGAGCGAGGTCGAGGAACTTCGTCAACAAATGGGTAACATGACCGCAATGATGCAACAAGTTACAACCGCGGTGATACCAAGTTCCTCTCAAGCTTATGAAGACGAGCAAGCTAATGCGGTCTTTCCAAATCAACAAAGACGGTATGATCCCTACTCTAACACTTACAATCCGGGATGGAGAGATCACCCCAATTTTAGCTATGCCAACAAGCAAGGAGCGGTTCAACAAACTACGTTCAACTATCCGAGTGGATTTCAACAACAACAACAATTCCAACCGAGACAACAATTTCAACAATAACAACAACAACCTCAAAATATGGGGTCCAATATGGAAGAGTTACTGAAATCTTTTATGCAAAGAACGGAGAGTACGGTTAAGGATTTGCAAACTCAAGTTGGTTCTATGGCTATTGAGTTGAATCAATTGAAGGCACAAAATGGTGGGAAACTCCCTTCTCAACCTATCAACCCAAAAGAAGTGGTACACAACTTGTGCAACCCGAAGTTACTGATTCGAGCAAAGAGGAAGCTCCAAAGGAACCTGTTTTGGAGGAGAAGAATGAGGATTATCCCCAAACTTCTGAGGTACCTATTTCTAACTCTAAAACTCCGGTTTCTACTTATGTTCCTCCTTTACCTTTCCCTCGCAGATTTGCAAATTCCAAGAAGGCGGAACTCGAAAAGGAGATTTTAGACATTCTTAAGAAGATCCATGTGAACATACCACTCATAGATGCAATCAAGCAAGTTCCAAAGTATGCAAAGGTATTGAAGGACTTGTGTACCAATAAACAAAGGCTCAAAGGTAATGAAGTGCTTAGTGTGGGGGAAAATGCTTCGGAAATCTTACAACACAAACTCCCACTTAAGTGCAAGGATCCCGGTAGCTTTGACATTCCCGTCACAATTGGTAACACCACATTTAACAAAGCTATGTTGGACTTAGGTGCATCCGTAAATGTTATGCCTACATCTATGTATAACTCACTCGATCTTGGTCCTCTTAAAAAGGCTGGAATTGTGTTGCAATTAGCCGATCGTTCTAATGTCTACCCAATGGGTATTGTTGAGGATGTTCTTGTGAAGGTTAATCAATTAGTATTTCACTGACTTTTTTGCGTGTTAGAGATGGATGAAGGTTCTTAGGACTCGTCTCTTCCATTTCTACTTGGGCGTCCCTTCATGAAAACGGCAAAAACCATTATTGATGTTGACAAGGGAACGCTAACTATGGAGTTTGATGGAGAAATAATACGTTTCAACATTTTCGAGACGATGAGATATCCTAGTGATGTCCACTCTTGTTTCTCCATTGATGTGATGGACACATTGGCACAACAAATGTTTGAGTTGAATGGTGTTGATACTTTGGAAACCGTGCTCACTACACCCATTGACGATGGTTTTGAGTATGATGATGAGATTAAAGAAACCATTGGTTCTCTTGACTCATTACCGGAAAAATCAGCAATTAAGAATATTTCATATGCTTCTTTACCTCGCAGTGATGAAAAACTTGTGCCTTCTATTGTTAATCTCCAAAGTTAGAATTGAAACCTCTTCCAAGTCACTTAAAGCACTACACCAAATTTTGGATTTAGCAATCTAGATTAGCAACAGAGCTAGAGCTGTTGCTAATTCGCAACTAAAACAAGCAGTTTCTAAATTTTAGCAACAACATTTTTCTGTTGCGAAACTCGCAGCTGCTTATCTTCTGTTGCTACTAGCAACTGCAGCAAATTCGCGCATGCCACTCGTCTGCGTGCCAGGTAACACTTATTGTTATTTTTCTACCCAGACAACTTAAGCCATTTTGAATCAGATAGATGATTCCACCCTAACACATATTTCTCTATAACCCTAGACTTCAGAAAACTTATCCACTCCCTCCTCTATTTTCTATTTTCGATCATTCATTCCTTCTCTCTATCCAGCCGTATGAAGAAGAAGAAGAGGTAGGAGCAGTAGCTGGTGGCGATGTTTACGACTAGTAAAGAAGCTCTTGTCTAAATCTCAGTGATTTATTTTTCTAATTCGAATTTGATTCGATTTTGCTGCTTAGAAACTGTACCGATTTGATAAAGATGAAGCTCTTGTCTAAATCTCAGTGATTTATTTTTCTAATTCGAATTTGATTCGATTTTGTTGCTTAGAAACTGTACCGGTTTGATAAAGATGAAAACCAATAGAAAGAGGAGATGAAAATCAATACCGATTTGATAAACAGACTGAGAAATTGGTTGTTTGGTTATGAGACAATCTAAGCCATTCAAGATCTGTGCTAATCATCTTGGTTTGTTGTTTTTTGTTTCTGAATTGATTTTGGTTTTATTTGATGTGTTGATTTGATCTATGAGATTCGATTTAGTTTTTTTTTTCTTTCTAAAAATTCTCTGTAAGGTAAGGTTCAGATCTTCTTTCTTTATTTTTTGAATCTTTATTTTTTGAATTTAGCGTTTTGTGTCTAATTCTAGCTTAAGGGTTTTTAAGTTGATTTGAGTGTTTTCCGCAGAATTTTCTTATGGTTCAGTCTCTGAAAACGAAAAATACAATAATAATTGCAAAATCATAATCTGTTAGTATTGAAAATTCTTATGACACTTTATCTTTTAAATTGCAAATTTCATGTTCTGGGTTAGTTTCACCCTTCAATACCCCTTGATTCTGATGGGTATTTTGTTTGGATGGCTAAAGTTAGTAGTGGGTTCGGATTATTTATGGTCTTATGGGTGAAAAAATGATGTCTTCTTACAAATACTTTCTGTGGATTTTGTAGGTTGAGTATTATTTCAGTGATACACATTTGGCGAAGTATTCGAAGCTTGTAAGTGGTTAGATTCATTTAACTGTTTTATGTGATCATGTCTAGGGGTCCATTCTCATGTTGTTTTGGTGCTTAAATCTGCAAGT
This sequence comes from Papaver armeniacum, assembly GCA_023531295.1. NCBI lineage: Eukaryota > Viridiplantae > Streptophyta > Magnoliopsida > Ranunculales > Papaveraceae > Papaver > Papaver armeniacum. The sequence continues at coordinate 333,072 of JAJJWW010014750.1, forward strand.
TGTAAGTGAAGATGGAGGTAGGTCAGGCGTCATATCACTAACTACTTAGATATGGGAGGATTGCAGGTAATATCATTAACTAGTTGCTATCTTTGATATATGTTGGTGGTATCATCTAGAGCAAGAAAGTACCTGCTTAGTATGCCTTTCTTTTCAAGTACCCATATCTTATATTGGGCTATGAATGTAGAACACTACTAACGTTTCAGTTAACAATCTTGTACATGGTTGGATTTGGGATCTTGTCTGTTTGTTTGAGTTTGTACTTCCATTAGGTCAGCACTTATTTTTTTAGCAGGGCTAGTCCTTCTGAATTTGTACTTCCATTATGTCAAAACTAGAATTGATGCTTCATTAGGGGACTTGCTTTTTCTTGTTTTCCTTCCTATTTGCGGTCTGAAAGAGTACCACTCCTACTTCTTCTCACCTCTACATTGCTGTCTCTAAATTCTTTATTAGATGACTTGCTTTTCTTCTTGTCCAAACTATTTGTGGTTGGTTGAATGAGTACCACTCTTATATCCTCTAATTTTTGTTTGAGACTTTTAATCTTCATCCTCCTTCAATACTTAACCAACATTTACTTTCAGTTTGGCTTTCATTTTAAACTAACCAATGAGAATTCTTGATAATCTCATGTCAGTTTCATTTTAATTTCAGTTTGTACAATTAAGTATTTGATGTTGTGTTAAAAATTTCAATATAATAGCTTTCATTTGTTCATTACCGCGCTTCTATGCTTGGTGCAGTCACATTGACAACAATGCGTGATTTAGTTCCAAAAAATCTTGCTGCTGCTGTGTGGAACCAGCTCACAAAGTATAAAGACAGCATAAAGCATTTTCCCTAGACAGCTCATGCGAGTTGCTTATTCTGGATAGATCTGTTGACCGGGTTTGTTAATATAGACTTCATGTTGTATAGTCTTAGGTTTGTTATTAGATGATACATTGAGTACGCGCCTTATGATTTCCCCCATAATCCATGAGTGGGCATATGATTCCATGATTTGTTGAATATGGACGGAAACAAATATGTTCACATGGTATGTTTTCACGCTTTTGAGTTTTTATTTTTTTTAAAATTTGATGCCGTAATCCATTAGTGGGCATCCTTCTCATAATATGTATATTGTAGGTGCCAAGCAAAACAGGTGGTCAACCTGAGAAGAAAGATGTCCTTTTGGAGGATCGTGATCCTGTTTGGCTCGAGTTACGCCATGCCCATATTGCAGATGTGCGTCTTCTTCTCCTAGAAGTTTTCTTTAGGTTTGTTTTATGTTGCATGCAAGTCGTTCTGTTTAATGTTTGTATTCAAGAAGAGTTAGGTTGGTCTAACTTCTTCAAAGTTTTTGTGACATGGGACAGAGACGTTGGTTGTCGGGCAACTTTGCTAAAAATGTATGTGGGTGTTGCTAGAAAGTGGATTTGGAGATTATAGATAGATTGATGCTCCCTTAAATGTTAAACATCTTTAAGGACATGTGTTAGGGAGTTTACTTTTTTTCCCTTCTTTTCCCTGTAACTAATTTGTTTTTCTTTGCTCTCATACGTTTAATATAGATAATTGCTTACGTTCTGATCCCTTCTCTATTAGAAGCGTTAAGCTACTGGTGTTCTTTTTCATTGATTGTACTGCTGGAAAGTGAAAACCCCTTTAGATCCATTTTTCTCGACCTTTTTAATTTATGTTAAGAAGATTATATTATGTTTAGGTTGTTACTATAACTTGGCGGTAACGGTAAGTTTCTCATCGTGAATAATTATGTTGCGCAGAAGTGGTGGTGAACTGTTGACACGAGACTTACAAAAGATGGTTCAAGCCTGGCCACAATATAGTGAACTAATTGATTAGCTCTCTTCATGTAAAGGTTAGTATCTTGAGCAAAAGAATTCTCATTTTGTGGATCAGGGTGCAGTTCATGGCATGGTATATATCTCTGATATCACGAGATAATCATATAACTCCATTTTTGTATTAAAGTACGATCCTCGTATCTTTTGCACTAGCGGACTCCAAGAATACTCCACCTGAAGTTGCATACTCGTACGAGTAGTCTCTGTCATTTTTCATTCGAAGCTAGAGTCAAAATTCAAGTATCTGCATACCCAAAGGAAAAATTAGCTGACTTAAGCGTGTTTTCTGTAATTTTTGTAGGTACGTTACAGCGGGAGCAACATGGTTTAGTGGTGCTTTCAGCAAGGTTGCTGAGGCTGGACAAGTTGCAGGTACAAAAATTAGAGAAAATTTCAGCTAGATATATCAAACTTAAATGCAAATGTAAGTTCCACGAAAGATGCTCATTATAAGAGCTTTAATCCTTAAAGCGCTTAAGTGTATTTGTATACTGTGATACTTTGAGTTATCAATTGAAGAACTTTTTTTTTTTGAAAAAAATTGTTGATGAATCTTACAATAGTGTATTTGTATAATAACGTTGATGGATCTGTGGGTTATAATATTGCATGATTACAAGTGATGAATCAATTATAGTTGGATAGTGAATGTGTGAATTTGAATAATCAGAATAGGAAGAATTGGGGTAATTGCAGGACAAATTGGGGTGTGGGGGAAATCAATTTTGACTAGGTCAACGAAGACTTGACCTTTCTTTTTTTGTTGCAAACATTTAGCAACGGAATAAATGTGTTGCTAAATCTGAACCAGAACAACTATATCCTATTCTACTAAAATATATCCCGGAATAATTTTAAAATTAGCAACAGAGTAGCAACGGTCGGCTTCTGTTTCTATATTTTAATTTCGCAACAGCTTGTTTCTGTTGCTACTGCCGTTGCTGACCAAAATTAGCAACAGAGCTAGAGCTTTTGCGAAAAACTGCGACAGGGTGTTTAGCAACGACAAAAATCTGTTGCAAGCCCGGTCAGCAACAGATCTAAGCTGTTGCTAAACGTTAAATTTGGTGTAGTGAAGTACTTGTACTTGGGTGACAATGAAGACTTACCTGTGATTGTTTCTAACAAGCTTAATGAATTACAGGAGCAAAAACTTCTAAGGGTGTTAAGGACGTACAAGACGGCCATAGGATGGACAATCGCCGATATCAAGGGTATAAGCCCTGCCATTTGTATGCACAAGATCCGCGTGGAGGACGATGCAAAGCCTACAAGGGAAGCGCTACGTCGTTTGAACCCTCCCATGATGGAAGTTGTGAAAAAGGAGATACTCAAGCTTTTGGACGTGGGTGTTATCTACCCATATCCGATAAAGAAGTGGGTAAGCCCTAGACAAGTAGTACCAAAGAAATCAGTGTGACGGTGGTGGAAAATGATAAGAACGAACTTGTCCCAACTCGTGTGCAAACCGGTTGGAGGGTTTGTATTGACTATAGAAAATTGAATGCCACTACTAGAAAAGATCACTTTCCTTTACCATTTATTGATCAAATGCTTGAACGTTTATTTGGACACTCTTACTATTGTTTCCTTGATGGCTATTCAAAGTTACAATCGGATTGTGATAATAGGAGGACCAAGAAAAACCACATTCACTTGTCCTTTGGGTACTCTTGCTTATAAAAGGATGCCTTTTGGCTTATGCAATGTGACTACCTTTCAAAGGTGTATGGTAAGTATCTTTTCACAATATGTTGAAAACATAATCGAAGTGTTCATGGACGATTTTAGTGTCTTTGGTGATTCATTTGACCTTTACTTGAACAATTTATCACTAATCCCGGGAACGATGTGTTGAAACAAACCTTGTCTTTGAATTGGGAGAAGTGTCATTTCATGGTAACTCATGGCATAGTTTTAGGCCATATAATATCTTCTAAAGGCTTGAAAGTCGATAAATCTAAGATAGACCTTATTCGTGCTTTAACTCCTCCCACTACGGTGAGGGAGATACGTTCTTTTCTTGGTCATGCAGGTTTTTATCGTAGATTCATCAAGGAATTTTCCAAGATAGCATCACCACTTTGTAACTTATTGCAAAAAGATGTGGTTTTTAACTTTGATGAAAAGTGTATGGAGGCATTCAATCGTTTGAAAGAACTTTTGATTTCAGCCCCTATCATTAAACCACCGGATTGGACCAAGCCTTTTGAGATCATGTGTGATGCAAGTGATCATGCGGTTGGTGCAAAGTGCTTGGGCGGCGTGTGGGAAAGATACCTCATGCCATTTATTATGCTTCTAGAACGTTAAATGAGGCCCAACAAAACTACACAACCACCGAAAAGAGTTGTTAGCCATTGTTTTTGCGTTAGAAAAGTTTCGCTCTTATCTAATTGGTACAAAAGTTGTTGTCTTTTCTCGATCATGCAGCTTATTTGAAGTACTTGCTTACAAAGAAAGAGGCTAAACCGAGGATCATACGATGGATATTACTCTTGCAAGAGTTTGATATTGAGATAAAAGACAAGAAAGGAATTGAGAACACCGTTGCGGATCACTTGATCCGTCTTGCTGTGGACAAGGAGACTATCCCATTGCGTGAAAGTTTCCCGGATGAGCAATTATTCTCAATTGCCTTTGGAGAACCATGGTACGCTGATATTGTTAATTACTTAGTTTCTAAACAAATCCCAAAGAACTTGTCTCGTGCCGAGAGGGACAAACTTAAGGAAATAGGAAACCAATACATATGGGATGATCCATACTTATGGAAACATTGTAGTGACCAAGTAATACGAAGGTGTGTTCCCGAATTTGAATTTAATTCTATCTTGTCTTTTTGCCACTCATATGCTTGTGGAGGACACTTTGGGAGCAAGAGAACCGCTCTCAAGGTACTAGAATGTGGTTTTTTTTGGCCAACTTTGTTTAAGGATGCACATGTATTTTGTACCACATGTGATAGGTGCCAAAGAACATGCAATTTAGGTGCTCGAAATCAAATGCCACAAACTATTATTCAATTTGTTGAGGTTTCTGATGTATGGGGAATTAATTTTATGGGCCCTTTTGTCAATTCTAGTGGGAATTATTATATCTTGCTTGTTGTGGATTATGTCTCGAAATGGGTGGAAGCTAAGGCCACCCCAACTAATGATTCTAAAGTTGTTTCAGATTTTGTGCAAGCTAATATATTTGCAAGGTTTGGCATTCCATGGGCTATAATTAGCGATGGAGGTTCACACTTCAAAAACAGGTTCTTGCAAACCTTGTTAAGTAAGTACAATGTGTCGCATAGGATTGCAACACCTTACCATCCACAAACAAATGGACAATCCGAGGTTTCCAACCGAGAGGTGAAATCCATTCTAGAGAAGACGGTGAATCCAACAAGGAAATATTGGAGTTCGCGACTCAATGATGCTTTGTGGGCGTATAGAACGCATACAAGACACCTATTGGGATGTCTCCTTTAGGCTTGTTTACGGTAAACCTTGTCACTTACCCGTTGAAATTGAGCATAAGGCATTTTGGGCTATTAAGCAATGCAATATGGAGTTGGATGGTGCTGGAAGGCAAAGAAAGTTACAACTTCAAGAGTTAGAAGAGATCCGTAATGATGCATTTGAAAGCTCACGAATTTACAAGGAAAAGACGAAGGCATTTCATGATAATATGATTACAAAGAAACAATTTTGCATTGGGCAGAAAGTGCTTTTGTTTAATTCTCGCTTGCAATTATTTAGGGTAAATTAAGGTCACGTTGGATTGGACCTTTTATTGTGACTAATGTGTTTTCTCATGGTGCAGCTGAAATTCGTAGTTTAGATACAAGAAATGAACTTAAAGTGAATGGGCACCGGTTGAAACCATATTATGAGAACTTCTCTTCGGATGTTGTGTAAGGAGTTAACCTTGTGGAAGTGCTCCCTCTGGAGGAGTCGTAGAAAGCAAGGAGATAGTCGGGTTGACGACTTTAAACCAAGCGCTAAATGGGAGGCAACCCATAGGTTTTGTATCTCTTATCTTTTCTTTTCTTTTCTTGTCATGTTTTTACTTTTTCTGATTTTTTGTCACTTTTCATGTAGTATTTCCCACCTTGACTTTCCTTGGACCATTCAATTTACATTGAGGACAATGTAAAGTTTAAGTGTGGGGGAGTGGCTAAGTATTTGCATTGTAAATTTTTCATAAATTTTCAACTTTTGTGTAAATTAGTGAATAAAAACTCCAACTTGTAGTTAGTTTAGAGTCACACAAAGTATACATGTCGCTAAGATTACATCGAGAATCTCATAAGAGTGACCGAACTTAGAGATGTGAGAGAACATGATCGGGTTTCTTAATTGTATGAGAGTTAAAGTTGGATTTAACCATGCCGGTGGCAAACAATGCGTGCATCGAATTCGTAGATTAGAGTAGTGGTCCCCTATAGTGGAGACTACCCATATTACATAATGCGAGGCACCGACCTTCAATTCTTTGTACCTGTCTAAATTTGTGCTTTTAGAGTGTATGTCACCGTACGTAAACTCCGGGTAGAATGGTGAGCTACCCAACCTCCCACCAATAGAAGCATTATTTTGATCTCTTGAGTGTTATTTTGTCAATCATGATGGTGACATCGAATTGCTAACTTACATACCACTTGTAATCTTGTTCGCAGTTAGTATCATCCACTTTATCTCTCTACACCAACAGGTCCATAGAAACACCATCATCATCAACAAGAGGAGCATCACAAATTCGAAGGAAAGTTGAAGACGTTCAAGGTTTACAAGCAACAGTACAGAATTGAGCAAATTTCAGATTCAAGTAAAGCAACAAGATAAGGAGCATAATTTTTACAAGTTGAAGACTATTGTATAAGAGCGAAGATTATCAAGATGAGAGTTCGAGAAGTTTATGATATCAAGACATACAAGTTGTGAAGAATCAAGCGGTAAAATACTTACACCATGGCCTTTGTACTTACTTTTTTATTTTATTTTATCTTATTTGTATTTTATTTTCTCTTGTCTCATATTAAAAAAAAAAAAAAAAAAAAGGGACAAGAGAAAATTTCTTTAGGTTCATTACTAGTTTTATTGTTTTGTTTCGTTTTGTATTTGTTTTATTTTTTCTTGTATTATAAAAAAAATAGAAAAGAAAAAGAAAAAAAGAGACAAGAAAAATTAATTGTATCATATTTTGGGTTTGTATAATTCGTTTTTAGTTTTGTATTCTTTCAATAAAGTGTCATGTGCTTGGGGTGCCCCATATCGTAATTATGTCTGTCTTTAGTAGTTTAGTAGTTAATTGTAATGGATGGCTGTGATTGTACCACCTGGTGTCTATCTAGCCGTGGGTTTTAGGGTAGTACTTGAGAGATTTATATACTCTCGTGTGTGTAATGGAAAGGGCATGGAATTAAGAAATCAATAGAACTTTTGTTCATTAGGCTGTGTTCAATTGAACTCAGAGAAGCTCGATTCTTCGGAATTGAGAGAGGTTTATCCTCAAATTATCACCCCAATCTGTGAGTGTTTCTCTAATTTTATTAATTCTTCTCATTGCATATTTGACCGTGGAAAAGAGTTTGATATTAGGAAGGTTTTTTCTGATTGTGTTGGAGATTATACATTAGGTTCTGTCACAACTATTTTTGGTTCCTTGCTACTTAATGTGTGCTCGATTTTAATAGATAAATATGATCAAAATTTTGTTCAAGAGCTGCTTTATAAACATGGGTACTGGTCAGCTTCATTATCCAGTGGTGTTTCTACTGCTGCTTGGTGTATGTTTGATAAAAAGCTTGAGAGTGCAGGTTGCAATTCGAGGGGTATTAGAAATTATTCTCTCTCGCAGCTTAGAATAGATGAGGTGAGTTACAAATTGATTGTCGACGAATGTCTCTTCCTTATCTTGGATTCTTTTCGTAGGATATTTGATCGCGGAAAAGGAAGAAAACTCATTAAGGGGTGTTCGTTAATTGATAGTGATTATAGATTCTATTTTGAGGTGTTTACTTCTGTTTCATTCGTTCTTAATGTGGGTTCAGTTTCGATGGCTTACAACGAAGAAAAATTTGTTCATGAGTTTCTCACTAAGCATGCGTTCGAAGCTGATTCTTGGTTTAGAGTTTGTACGTTAGCTAATCGTGGTATTTCTAGTACCATCTTGCAGATGTTTGTTAAAATGCTTCCAATGGATAGGTTATGTTTTGAGCAGAAATTTTTTTTCAACCACACAGTGCCTACTGGGATACTTTCTTGTCATTGTTTGAAGTTTACTGATAGGGTATTTGATCGTGGAAAGGAGTTCGAAGCTATTAACTGGATTTCTTATACTCTTGTTGTTTATGTTTTTTTTTTTTGACAAAACTACTTCTGGGATGTTGGTATTCTCTGTGTGTTCAATATTAATGGTTAAATTTCATGGAAATTCAGTTCATAAGCTAATTCTCAAACATGTGTATGGATTAAATTTGTTGCTTAAGCAAATGGTTGGAGTCGTGCAACATGAAAGTGATATGCTGCCCATACATTCGAGGGAGTCTGTAGTTAAGTTATGGAGTCTGGGGAATGGTTGGATTACTATGTGGTTTTTCATTAAGATACCTGAAGCACCTGGAACTATTAGTTGTGGTTGTTGGTTATTCGATAGAGGCAAAATACGTGAACCCATATTATGGAATTTTCTTTGTAGGAGTTTTTGTGGTGCAGAGGATATTATATTCCAGCTTCAACTTGGCTTATCTGCTGCTACAAGGATCCCTTATAATGAACTGTTGAAGGGAATTGTTGGTTGGCATGAATGTGGAGATGTCTCACCAACTTTCTTACTTGAATTTAAACCTCTAATCATGCTTCTTTTTCCTATTCTCACAGTTGTCATCAAGGTTGTTTATCTTTTGAGATGGGTTCTACCAAGTACTTTACATGGGTTCTACCAAACCATTCAAGCTCATGTTGGACAAAATGGTAATACGGCATTTCAGTATCCTCCTTGGATTGTTTTTCTCACTTTTATATATTCCCTAGCATCCTGTAGTCGATTATTGGGTGCTTGTACAGGGTCAGAATACTTGGAAAAGACTACAGATATTAGACACGCTGACGATGCTGTGCGGATAATTATTTTGCTAGAGTATAACTATATTTTGATGCTTAACTTTTTGGCTTTCTTGATTGCTGTCGCTCAGTTTTATCTCTTGAAAATCAGTTCATCAATGCATTTTTTATTACGTACTTCTGAAGTTTATGGAAGACTGATGATTCAAGATAGGGTTATAATGACAGTTCAGCATTCCAATCGGTGTTGTCTGCACGTTTTTTACTGTACCTGGTATTTTACTTCTTGTTACAGCCATGTGTTGGGTGTATATTATTTTCTTTCATCTGGCTATTTACTTTCTGGTTTCAGTTACTTGTGGGGTTTATGGAGTATGGTTAACATGGGTTTCACCTCAGTCGGGGGCTATGATACGAACTGGCATTCGGGAAACATTCTGCTACTCGAAACTGAAACCCTTCGGCATTTTGCAGTAGTTCTCATGAGTAAACACAGTTGGAACTTGTGTCCTGCTATTGGAGTTCGCCGTAAAGATGACGACATGGTGATTAATGTTCCTGCCTCAGCAACCACGACTGATACTTCAAGCGGTGTTTTTGTTAGTGCTTACCAAGCTGTGTGGGGTGAAGATAGTATGTGCCCTGGAGAGTTAACTTTACAGATTTATTTGGAGGGAGGACCTGCAATTTTATATAATCTTCGCATCTCGCAAGGAAATGGTCAGTTGATTTCTGGGTTAGGAGTTGTAGTACTTAAAAGCTTCACAGGGAAGGTCTTTGGCTTTGAGTCTAAACATTTACTCATGGTAATTCAAATTCCTCACATGTTTGCGTGGCTTGATTATCTGAGATGGAAGTTCAAATTCTTTTCAACCGTATTATGGAGCATGGAAAGTGTAAGCGGGGTTTATGATGTTCAAGGTGTAAAGCAACTGGTGGAACATGCAAGGAGGCCAACCAAGCTCCAGCAAAACGTTAAGTGGCAAGTACAGGGTGTGCTTTTACAGAGTTGCACCTCGACAAAAGCCAAAGGAGGTGGTCATAAAGTACTACAGACAGACTTGATGAAAACTCTCGAGACGATCATTGCTGCGTACGCTAAGCTTGGTTATGTACCTATTGTTGATAAGGATGTTTCCCTTAACTCTATGGGCCTCACTTGGGTTTTTAACGGCAGTGAGGGTGTTGGGCTTCTCATGTCTATTAGAGTGTGCGACAACCACTATCTATACCCTCAACCAGGCACTGCCTCTCCAACTTTTGGTGCTTCAATTAACTCACATCCTTGAGGACAAGGATGTTTTCAAGGAGAGTGGAATGTCATGTGCTTGGGGTGCCCCATATCGTAATTATGTCTGTCTTTAGTAGTTTAGTAGTTAATTGTAATGGATGGTCGTGATTGTACCACCTGGTGTTTATCTAGCCGTGGGTTTTAGGGTAGTACTTGAGAGATTTATATACTCTCGTGTGTGTAATGGAAAGGGCATGGAATTAAGAAATCAATAGAACTTTTGTTTATTAGGCTGTGTTCAATTGAACTCAGAGAAGCTCGATTCTTCGGAATTGAGAGAGGTTTATCCTCAAATTATCACCCCAATCTTGTCATCGTACTCAGGTACATGACATAAAGCCAATGGAAAGAAGGAATATCCATAATGAAGTTTCAAGCAACAAGGAATTAGAGGAAAGAATCACATTGTCAAGATTCTACGAAGTTCAAGAGTTATCATCAAGAGTTGAAGACCGAAGACGAAGATGAAGACACCGATTGAAGACTGAAGACGTTTCTATGGATGCAGTGAGAATGGTGCTAGCTGCATGTCGAATGGATAACGATGTGAGTAAGCATATTCCCACCTTCGTTAAATGATTGATTTCCTATCTTAGAGATCTTCCGAAAAATGGGTTTTCAAAAGTGACAAAAGATGTGGGTTTTCTAAACAATTTGGAGGTTTTTGCCTTCCTACCATTCAACGTGTCGCAGGATTCTCTCTTCATTCCTACCTAGACACATGTGTGACCCATAAAAAGCTATTTATTATTGAGAGCAACTTCATAAAACTCTTTCTTGTGAGGCAGAGTCGAGACTTTCGATCACTCCGAACCCGAATTTCTTTCGAAAAGGGATGGTTATTTCTCTCTCAACTTTTAAGTATGAGATTGTGTTCATTTATGTGTCTAACTTCTTATGACTAGTGTGCAAAATTTCCATGTCTTCTTAGCGCGTTGGATGCTATCATTTCGGAGAACTAGTAAGTTGGAAAAGTAGGTTTTGTGGGTATATCTCTAGTAAGCCCTCACGAGACTATAACTCGTCCACTAGGGACACCTAGGGGTTTAAAGGCTTATTATACGTGATAAGTGTGACCGTAGCCTCGACGAAACGGAGTTGTATGTATGTTTTAGAATTGTTTTGTTTGATTTGCTCGAGGACTAGCAAAGTCTAAGTGTGGGGGAATTTGATAGGTGTCATAAACGCCTTAATATTTATCTATTGTTTATGCTTTCTTTGCGAGTTTTCGTGTAAATTATGTATCTTATGTTTACTTTTGAGTGTTTTAGGTACTTTGGAGTCATTATGAGCAAAAGAAGGAGAAATTATTCAATGGGAGCTAAATGGAGCGAGAAGGTCAATTCACATGCGATATTTGGAGCACGCAAGATTGTGTAAGAGGAGCTATGCTTGAAATTAAACTGTCAAACTCCTAGAACTGACAGCTGAAGAGAGAATTAGATTGTCGGTTATCTGAAACCGACAAGCCACACATGAGATGGTTAGCCGTTATCCATTTTATTGGGTGCCAATAGTACTAATCATTACTACATTATAGAATTCAGAGAGTATTTTCTCTTATCTTTATCACCTGAAATCGAGAGAGGCAAAGAAATGGAGGCCATTGTCCGAGACCTCTCTGTCTAAGATTGACGAACACAAAAATGGAGAGATAGACGCTTAAGGAATTGATGATTTGAGAAGATTGGAAGATAACTTGGGTTCGATCGGTGATGCTTGAACTGAGATCGATTTGGTGGATTTGAGAAATCGAGATATGAAGAAAGGGATCCGGGAATTGTTAAATTAATGAGTTCTGGGTTTGTTCTTGAAGAATTGAGGGCTCGAGGTGAACAAGGAAGATGGGTTGTGCTTGTAATCATAGCTTGACAGAGAAATCAAGAGTACAGAGGTGATTGAATCTGAGATGATAATGGGATTTACAGGTTAGGGTTCAACTCGGATTCGAGAGAGAAATGATGGGTCTATCTCTAATGTGAATTACCGGGAGAAGATGGAGGAATTAAGATAGGAGTTCTGTGTTGGTGATGGGACTGTTGTGTTGGTGGAATTGCAGGTGAAGGCCAAGTTGGAGTTGCAGCTGCAGTTATAGGCTTGCTATGAAGTTGCTTTAGATGAATGTTAGGGTTTTAGAGGTGGAGTTCCTGCTGTTGAAATAAGAAGAAGAACAAGAAGGGGAATCTGTAATGGATGAAGGTTGAACTGAGATTGAGTCTGAGATACAATGGATGCAGTTAAGATAGTGGTGTTTGGTGTGTGGAGTTGGTCTTGAGCTGGTGGTGACAGGTTGGAGGAATCTGAAGCTACTTATGGAGTTGGTTATAGGTGCTAGGTTATGAAGAGTTGCAGGTGGTGGATGTATCTCAGAGTTGGCAGAGATGATGATATCATCGACTTCAGAGACAAAGTTACTGCTACTGCGCAATAGGAGTCTATAGTTCAGTGAAGTGGTCATGGAAGTGAAGAGAAGGAGTTGAATGAGAATGCAGGTGAGGATTATTGCCAGGAGTTGCAGTTGCGGTCTATGGATGAAGAATTGAGACTGAGCTGGGAAGTGCAGGAGTTGAGAAGATTGCATTATAGGGAAAGATGAGCTCAGCTCTGAGGCAGGATTTAAATGAATGTTAGGTTGCAATTGCAGGAGTCGGTATTGGTGGAGGTTGCAGTCCATGGTCGAATGCAGAATGGAGCAGGTCCAGTTAGCCGAGACAGCGTAAGTGGATCTGGTGGTTGTCTGTTGGCTGGTATTAGACTCTTAAGTTGTTGCAATGGGGAGTAAGAATTGTGCCGAGTGCAGTTGAGAACCAAGGAGTAGAAGTGGGTGTCGCAGGTGGTTTTGGATGTGCCAGGTACAAGCTCGAGGAAGTGGTGTTGCAGTTGAGTTAATGAGGTGCAGGGAAGCCAAAGAGTTGTTGGTGCTTCAATTGATGGTGGTTACAGAGAAGAAGAAATTGAAGGTGCAAACTGGTAGAATGGAGGAGGTTATGTGTGCATTTCATTTGAGTTAGATGAATGCTAGGAATTTTTACAGCTGTAGGATGTGCATATTGCAGGATTGTGGATCTTCTCGTTGTTCAGTTCAGTGGAGAAAAGAGAAGTGGATACCAGATGTTTTGTTGTAGTGTTGCTGTTATTGGTGATGCAGTTGAGAAATGGGTACTGGTGACGGTACAGCTGCTGCGTTTGAAGAGCGTGGTCTGGTCCTGGGAGTTTGTGTTACTATTTCCAGTTGATATTGATGCTTAATGTTGTGTGAAGATGTAGTTACTGGTAATGTTGTTTTTACAGCTGAAATTGATGGAGCACCACTGGTCATGAAGGTTCACTGGTTGAGTTCAAGGATGAGTATAAGTGCAGGTGTATGTTTATCTAAATTAGAACCTGAGAACAAGATGGAAGAAGTGTTGTGCAACAGATGAGGATGATGCTCTGGAGAAGACAAGGCTGCAGAGTGATGAGAGTATGTTGTATAGTGAGCTGCTGGTGCTGAGAAGTGTGCAGGCCGTTATGGCTGGGATTGAAATGAATAATGCATCAAGATGGCGCAACACAACTCTGGCCTGTACAATGGCCTGACGAGTCAGCCCAGTTAGCTCACCGGAACATCTGACTCGGTTCTGACTCATGATCCTGACTCACCCGATGACATCACCGAGTTGAGTCATCTCGACTCGGTGCTTGACCCGGTTTGACTCGGTGACTTGACCGAGTTGACCTGGCCGATTTGAATCGTTGACCGGTGTCCGGTGGACTTTGCGGTCACACCGAGCGATTTCCGATCACTTCTCCGGCCAATTTCCGGCCATAATGCCAGTTTTCCGGCCGACGATTTTTGGGGCATATTTTCTACATGGGTTTTTCTCACATATGGGCTTGGTGGATTTATATCTAGTGGACTTTTGAAGATTAGACCTAATTTTGGAAACAAGAAAGCTATTTAAAGGAAAGATTTTTACAACTTTGGAATCACGTTTTATTCTTGGAAGCTAAGGAGAGAGCCGCTTTTGTTTACGCTACTAGGGTTTTCTTTTGTTCATCTTCTTCTTTATTCAATTCATATTTTTGTGATGAACTCCATAGCTATGAGTAGCAAATTTATTCATTATTGGTTAAGGATGTAGTCCTATTTCTAAAACTTGTGCTTGAGTTATGTATTAGTTTTCACTCTTGATTATCGTTCATACTTCTCTAGTGTTTTAATAATCACATGATTGATGTATTGTGATAGGACTAAGATGTTTGGTTAGTTAAGTGGCCAATTAATTGAACTTGCATCCTTATCCATGGCTATTTTAGGGTTTTTCATCGAGTGATAACCCTGAATATATGTAGCATGATATGATTACGGTTTGTAGTGATACACTCTCTTGATCATATGTAGAGTTTGACCATTGTCCGAATTGTTATGCGCAATGTATGACAATTGCATTGATTAGCCTATTTCTAAAACTTAATGCTCCTAGGAATTGAACTTAATTAGCGCAAGGAGTTAGGTTATTCTTTAGGTAGAATTCACATACGCAGCTCTAATGTGTGTGTTGATGAACTTAGGAAATTAATAGATTATCTTGCTCTCTTGATTCTCTAGGCTTTTGATAATAAAAGAGATTAAATTGTAATTCTAATCATATATGCAAGCACATGTTTAAGATTGAAGATGAATTCCTTGACCAATATCTTTCTCTATTGATTACTTTCTCCAATTTACTTTGCTTTTGATTTACTTTTATTGCTTACATAAAAATCAGAAATCCCCCTAATTGGTTACTTTAGGAAATTGAATACGTAATAACTACAATTGCCTCTCTGTGGAAACGAACTCTTTCTTATCATATACTTTAGGAAAGTGAAATCATTTTGATGCATACGACAACGATCAATCACTACAAGACTCAATAAACCTCCAAACTTTCCCCATCATATTGAAATTGTGGAGTCTCTCCTTCTCCCAAACGGAAACTGGAATGAAACTGTAGTGCAATCTCTCTTCTGCAACAATGTTGCTCAAGATATTATGGCTCTGGAAACTCATCCTAATGAAGAAGAAAAGATAATATGGAACTTAAATGACACATGAAAGATCTCTGTCAAGGAAAAGATTGACAATCTTTACAGGAATGATACAATAACAGGCAACTGGGAGGAAATATGGAACATGAATGTGGCTCCAGTTATCAGGATCTTTATCTGGAAATGTGCACATGGGATTCTCCCCACTAATGTTAAAACAACTAGCATTCTGCATTACATTGATCTTTTATGCACCATTTGCAATCGTGGGGAAGAAGAAACCATGACACACATGTTCTTAAATTTCCCTGCTGCAACTTTAGTTTGGCAGGAAATCATTGGCTCTCATAACACTCGCTTTGATAACACCACTATATTCATGGACTGGCTCAATTCCTGGTTTCAGACTAGGATGACCAGCCAGGACTGAAACATCTATGCCACTACATGTTGGTATATCTGGAAAGCGAGATGTGATATGGTTTTCAGACAAATCAAGCAAAATGCGGTAATCACTCTATGCGCATTAAACAACATCTCTGCAATCATAATAGAATTCACAACATACCGGAGCATATTATGAATGATTTCTCTCTCTTACCTGAGGAAATATATTCAACTATGTGTCACAACATCATTCCATATAATCTGAATCATAATGTACCAACAGATTATGAGAAGATCATCAAAATATGCACTCTGCAAGGTCCTAAAAACTTGACTTACTATATTGCACTGACTATGATGGATTTTGCAGGAAACATCAATGATACCAGAGAACATCCAGGATACTCTGGAGCTTGGGGAGCAACAGGAGGTGCAGACCTAGCCTTCCAATGGGCCAAAGAAATGCAGCACACAAATATTAAGATACAAGTTGAAACCATGGAGACTCTAGTTCGGTTCAAGTTACTCTACCATAAAGCTGTCAAAGGAAGATTCCATCTAAGTTACTATGAAAGAAGTAATAGTGAAGAGGTGGACAGTAATACTGATATCAATCCAGTAACTTTTGTTTTATTAAGTCTTAAGCTCATCCATCGACTTCAAAATATGAATTCATTTAATATTGCTCTTTTATGTAAAAACAATGCTAGCAGGATGAGTAGTCCTTCTAGTGAAAACTCTATGTATCAGTCTTAGGTGTTTCTCTGGCAGCCTAAGTTTTCCTAAAAAAAAAAAACTACATGTAGTTCTAATATTACATACATGTAACTGGAAAACACATAATTATTTTATTCACTTTTTTATATTTACATATATTCCTTCATCAGTTTCTCAATTAGTTTCGACTAACATTTGGAAAATAAATTTTCAAAATTGACAAATAATAAAAATAATTTTTCTAATATTCCCTCCGTTTCTGGAAAAGTGTTACTTTCACTTTTTCAATTTGGCCTATTTTTTAGGCCAAATTGAAAAGGTGAAAGTAACACTTTTTCAGAAACGGATGTAATATTATTAAAATGATTGCAAAGCGTATATCCTAAAATGCCCATTTGCAAGAGCTGTTTCATTCGGTGCCAATTACTAGTTTGATGGGTTCCAATGGTCATCTAATTTTAAAGACTGGATTTCTAGTTGGTTTGGTAATGCAGAAAAGGATACTATTATTTCTTGGTTTATTTGGAAAGTTGTAGCATAGTTCTTCAGCAATAAGTTCTCAACTCAACAGCAGACGATTCACATAATTCTCACTATTCTGAGCAGTTCTGAAAGTGTGCACAGATCTACTAATAACTCTGTCAGATTAACAGAAAGTCGTAAATGGACTCCTCCTAATAGAGAACATGTTAAGATTATTTCTAATGCTTCTTATTGTCATGAACAGGTACCCACTTAGCATCCAGGTGCGTTAGCTTCTATGGAGCATTAGGACCAAAACACTTGGAGTGCTTAGCGGTTCTGGAGTCAGTAGGGATTTCTGAAGATATTATTTTTCTTTTACTATCTTTTGGGAGTTGGAGTTGTGTGCACACAAAAATAGACTTGCTAATAATGAATTAGCATTAAAAAAAAATCGTATGGACTCTGACTTTTAAACTGCATATCAAACTTTTCATCTTTTGTTTCCTCCTTTCAGGCCTAAACGGAGCATCAAACATCAACTCACACTTCTGGTGGGACACTAAAGTGCACAATGGATGTGGGTGTTATCACTCTCCACGTTTCTTTGATCTTTTGCCTCATTTTGGTTTGGAATCAACAAGCATATCAATTGCCAAGAAAGTAAAGTAAATGAAAAACATTGACCCATGGTAAGTTGGAACACTACCATAATCCAAAGAGAAAGCAACAAATAATCAAAGGGAAGCGCCTCAATTACAGATTGGTACAGCAGATAGCTGAGAAATTTTGTAGCTAGCAAAACCGGTGGCATCAATAAGTTTCTTCCGTTGTTAAGCATCATGTCCATATGGATGAATTAAGCAAAACAAACTTCACTCCTTTTGGTAGTGCTTCTTTGCATCGCTTCAAGATTTGAATGCATTCCTAATCGTTCCAGGCGTGAAGTATTGCAAATTTTACATGATTTTGAAATTTTGGATACCATTTAGTAACTCTACTTGCAGTAAATTAAGACCATTAACATATTTTGTACCCTGTATGCTGTCAATTCAGACTTTCAGAATCTTAATTGCATCTTCTGAAATTCTCAAATGCAACTTGTTAATTTGTTGCTACAAAACTCAATTGGCGATAAACCAAGGTTTTAAAAACAGTAGTGGAAATGTCCTCCAGGAAGGCATCAGCACTAGGAACAGACTTGAACACATCTCCAGAAATTTTAGTAATATTTGTAATTTCAGGAGAATTATGACGACATGAGGGAATTTAAAGGAGAACACCAACAAACAAACAAGATACAGTTGCTAAGCAGTGTTTTGAATCCTGAAAGAACACTTTAATAAACAATCGATCGATAGTATGCACGAGAGTTCTAAAAGTACAGTCTCAAGAAAGTAATGCAATACAAAATTAAAAGTAAAGAAAGTAATGAAATCATCGTCCCTTCTTCCGCTTCATATCCAGCAATTCATAATCAAATATGAAACAACTTAATCAACTGGTGCTTGAGTTTGACTTGGCCATTCAGTGACCAACATCTTCTTGAAATTCAAGGCGTACAACCTGCTTCAAGGACTCAATCCCCTAGAATTATTTAGTTTCCCCCAATGTCTCATAGAATTTCTTGAATACTGGGATCTGAAATTAATAGAATTCAGTTACCTACAACAGCTTATAATGATTGTGAATACTATTCAGGATTTCAAATGAAACAAAAGAAAGAACAGGAAATACCTTACACAGTCGACTTGATATATTGTAGCATCAGTAGAGCCTCCCATATATTGCATTTTGTGGTAGAGTGTGTGCACACAAAGTTTATATCTCTTGGATATATATAATCTAAACATTTGCTTCCAAGTTGAGCATGCGTGACTTATCTAAACTTGCAGATGCAGTTAGCAAAGTCATCTTGCATGACTCATGTGTAAACTTGACGCATTACAGTGAAGGCTCCAGAATTTTATTGTTCATCTACTCTACTCTCTACGGTTACAAGTGGAATACACCACATGCAGTTTCAGGTGGAACATTGAATGGCATAATGGTTGGGAACTAACAAGCATGACAAGCACATCTCAATTGCCAAAAGCAAATTTAAGAAAAATCCTCCCAAAATAGCACAAAGTTAAGTAAACGAAAAACATTGATTCAAATTCAGTGCAAGTTGGAAATTCATTCATCTTGCAGTTATCATAAGCACAAACATAATCCAAAGATAAAGCAATAACAATTAATCAAAGGGAAAACCGGGTAAAATGTTCCTTAATAAGGGTAAGCCTCAATTACAGACTGGACAGCAGATATCTGAGTGACTTTGTGGCTAGCAAAACCAGCGGCATCAAAAAGTTTCTTCCATTCTTCTTTGGTTCTCTCTTTTCCACCAGTGTTAAGCATCATATCCAAATCCAATGTGAGTCTAATTTTGGCGTACGGATGAGTCGAATCCATGTCTATTACGACATCCACGATAATAACTTTGCCATCTTTTGGCAATGCTTCTTTGCATCTCTTCAAGATTTGAATGCATTCCTCGTCGTTCCAGTCGTGAAGTATGCACTGCAAATTGGCGATAACCGAAATTTTAAAAACGGCCGTGAAAAATGTGAACTAGGAAGTTATGTTTTAAAAGTTGCAAATGAAGTAAAGCAAAAATATAAAAGTTATACCTTCATGAAGATGGCATCAGCACTAGGAATAGACTTGAACATATCTCCAGAAATTTTAGTGATATTGGGAATTTCAGGAGAATCAGCTATGACATGAGGAAGATCATAGATAGTGCATTTAATATCCGGAAATGCTTTAGATATGGCTTTCACAGCAGTACCGGTACCGCCACCGACATCGACTAGTGTACTGATTCCATCATTAAAAATACTTTTGCACTCATTAACCAATGCAGAAGTAACCAATCTAGTATCACAAGCCATTGCTGCATTAAACAATTGATTCTTTTCAGGATTTTCACTCATATAAACCCAAATATTCTTCCCCAACGCTTTCTCAAAAGCGTCACAGTTACCGGTTAAACCGTCACCTAAATGATGCCATGGAGCTAAGAAATCCTTATCATTTATGCATAAAATTGAATCAACCATTGATTTCTCCCAGCCTCTCAACAAATACTTAGCTGGTGGAGCTAATGAGTATTTCTGTGTGGTGGCATCTATCTTGAAGAGTTCCATGTGAACCAAGTAACGCATGATTCGGAACAGACGGTCTTCATTAACGGGTTGAGCAACGGGGAGTTTCGATGCTAATTCGGATAAAGACATGGGTTTGACATTGTTGTGAAGTGTTTCGGCAATTTCCAATTGGACTGCACATTTCAGAACTAGTGATTCTGCAAAACCGTAAATTTGTTTCCAGATTTTTGCTTGGTTTTGTTGATCGATCTTGCTTACTGTTTCCATTTCTCTCTTTTTAGAAACTTTAGCTGTTGATGAGATTGAGAATGAATGAATGATTTGAGCTATTCTCTAGTGCTATCTTTTGACCCTTTTATATAATAATTAGTAATCCTCTATATTCTCTATGAGCACTATAAAACACGGGCTTTGTACCAAGTTTTCTTTTTCTAAGTGAGAAATAAGTGCCCACGCGAGATCAATACCCGAGTATCACGTGGGATTCTGATGAGTCATGTCCCAAAAGAAAATTAGGTGTTGAATATTAAATTCCAAGGCTATGAGACCATATCCTGTGGTCCATGCATACAATTATTGACAAAATTTAGTCACAAAAATAAGATGTTGAATACGAATGAAAGACTCGTACTTATCTTGCAAATAAGTGCACAGTGAGCAAGAACTTTTAAACTGTCAAATTTGCTATTATAAAAGTGCAGATAAATAAATGTGAAGTGAAATGAGTTAAAAAATTTGCACTCATTTGTGTGATAGCATTATAGAATACTAACGTGTGGAAGCAGTTGTACAGTGAATATCAGGATAAAATTGCAAGGATAAGCTTCAATTACAGATTTTTCTGTAGACATTTGCGTTGTTTTGTGACTACTGAACCCAGCAGCATAAATCAAGTCCTACAATTCTCTCTTTGTTCTCTCTTTTCCCCCGGGCATGCTTAAATCTGGAGTAGGTCTCGCCAGAGTTCGAATTTAGTACAACGTCGATGATAAGCTTGCCTTTGTCTTGAGGTACTGCATCTTGCATAGCTTTAGAATCTGAACACATTCATTATCACCCAAATCTTGGAGAATCACCTAAATTACAAGTAATTAACCGGTGTGCATCTATCACTTGAAATTTCTTTGCATTTAATTATGTTACCCTTCGAAAACGCTCTTTCCCTCGTAGTGGAGAGGCCAATTCAGCAAGAGTCATGGGTTGGCCGTGATTACGGATTGAACCACCAATATCAAGCTCAACTGCACATTTAAGAAACAACGGTTCTGCAAATCCATACATTAGCTTCCAGATTTTTGCTTGTTTAGCCTAATCATCCTTTGTTACTTCCATTTCTCCCAAACCACACTACCAAATACTATTTGCAGAGTAATTTATTGACCTGAATCAGTATCTGGAACTAGCAAGGAGATTAAGGAGTGTGCATTCTGACTCCTGAGTTGAACAATGAGATTGAACTTGAGCTAATCTGGTGGGAAGTATTGTAATAGAAAAAGATGAAAAGAAAACAGAACCCATGGGAAGTAAATAAAGGAGAATTCAAGTGTTGTTTGATGGTTTGTTGGTTTGCTTTTGCTTGTTCCCAATCTTGACTCGTTGTTAGGACCTTAGTTCCATGTCGTCTAGGAGGTGGGAGATTGGGTAGTTTATAAGGCTTGAGTTCCCTCGCAAGTAAATGGCTTATGAGATGAGTTCTACCCACGGAATCGCCTCTCCACCACTGTTCCATAACATGGTTACGGAGATCAGAGAAATGAATGCCGGTCAGAATTCCATCAACACCCCAGAAATAAACTGTCATGCAGGCTGCATTTAAAGGATAATCTGTTATCAAGTTCTGCAAGTATGGGATCATAAGAAACAAGCGAAACACTGCACAAAGATTAAAAAGATTATTCAGCATATATCTAGAATGCACACATAGTTCCAATGGGATCATCAGTCCATACACGAAGAAAGAATCAACTAGTGCTACTGTTCAGGACAAAATGTAAAATCTGTCCCTTTTATGTTTCAAAACAAACAAATTTCAGGTTTATATTTACATGTACATTTGTTTCAGCTACACAATATATATTTTGTTGATGGAAACAAACCTAATCTACAATTACATCCTTATAGACCACCGGACTTATAAATATAACAGCCTCAACACACATTTATGGATATTCAGGTCATCACATTATGATTCTATGACTAGAAAAATAATACACACAATATTTTAGTGGAAAATTGGAGTAAAATTCTTTATGGCCTGAAAATCCATTAGGACCGGTCACCTCTGTTTATCTGTCCTCCGTTGATGAGGTCTCTGAAGCACTATCATCCATTGTACAGTTAGACATTGTCTCTGATGAGTTTTCGCTATCTGAAGCTCCACCTGGTCTTTCTTCAATCGGTTGTTTCATGAACCAATACTTGATACTTGCTGTAAGCGTGAGCATCATTTTCTGGTTCACCTGAAGCATAAATTCATCATATTTGAATAAGGTTAGATTAACATGAAAATCCCAAGGAATTTTACTAGACAGAGTAGTCCCTCTGGCAAGTGCCATATTCAACTGCAGAAACTTCTTTATGAGGACTGGACTTAAAGAACTGTGTCTTCCTTTTCATTTGTTGAACAATACATAGTATTACAGAAACATGTAAATGGAAAGACAACTTATTCCATGATGAACCATTGTGAAACATACATACCTCCGTAATATCTTCTGGTAGCAAGAATATCGAGCATCCAAGCTTTCTAGCGATACTGATAACGTATGTGGCGTTCATCTTTTTCTCCTCATCTGCATTAAACCAAAAAGAATAAAATTCAAAATGGAAGGTAAGATAGTTTCAAACAGTGAAAGCTTTTTCTTTTCCAACATGGTACAGGATCGAGGACAAGGATCTGTCCCCAACACTGAGAACCTAGTATCACAAGGTGCCAACGGTTAATCATGCATAAGGTATCCCTTATGGTGTAAAATCATTCTACAGGTGTAAGAATATCTGCCAATAAAAGAAAGAAATTGCAATTTCGCTTCATGATCACCAACTTCAAACTCTCATGAAAATGAGACATGTGAAGGAAATTTGAGAGTTGGTTCGGAAACAGCTATTGCTTCAGATACAACCGAAAGTGTGTAAGGTTACCTGTTTCTCCCTTCGTAACAAGACTCCAGTTCACAACTCTGGGCTCCACTGCACTGAGCAACTCGAGGAAAAATATGCCATCAGAGAGACTCTTATCCTGCAAAGTACAAAAATAACTACAACATAAATTCTGGTTTCGTCGACATTTAAGTGCATAACCCTCCCTTGTGCCTGAGACAGTTCATGCAAAACCAGGCACATACTTAACAGTCGCAAATTCAAAGTTGTACCTTAAAACTTCTCATCTGACTGGTTTTCCCAGCATTCTTCACTTTAGCATTAGCCCAGTTCAGAATGTCAGCATCTGTTATCTCCTTGTCATGAGAGTGAGATCTCAAGTTTTTAAGGAGCTGGATAATGTTGCAACGCATCAATTGCCACAAGAAAGCTGGAGGAAACGACCAACTTTATTATCAAATATCTTTCAAGATCTTCTTAATAATATCGATGAATAAGAAGGAAAAACAAAAGATAGAATCAAAATTTTCTTGTAGAACATAACTTTCAAATATTCCTGAAAAAGTAGTAAAGTTTTTTTCAGTATTAAATGATAAAGTAAAAGAAACACTAACAAATACTACAGAGAGGCAATTCCACATGCAGGACAGTTGTAATTAAGTCCAAAAGTTAGAGGCATACCCAATATAAGCTTCTTATTGCCCTGCACGATATCATTCCCAGCAACATTGACTAGGGAAAACTTTAACTGTTTACCGATCTTGACTACTTGGTTACAGTTTTCTACTTTTCTGAATGGCATTTTTATTGGAGGTTTGCTTGCAATCTTCCAATTAACTATACCAGGAGAAACCTTGTCTAATGCCTCCAAAAGGACCCATCTGGAAATAGATATACACTATTAATAAGGAAATCAGAAAAAAAAAGCAATCACACTAGTCATGTAAGACATACGAATTCTACTCACCCATTTCTAACATCTTCAAAAACATTGTCAATGTATGTCGAATTACCCAAACTATTGATCCAAAGGCGAAAAGCTTTTTCTTCTCTGGAAATCTGGGACTCATCTGGAGAAGTCTCAATAAAAGATATCTCCTTCGTTTGTGATTTTAGACCATTCCTACAAACAAATTACTAGTTAGCTTAACAAATAGATATACACATATGTAATCTAACTGTAGATACATTAGAAAGCTAGATTGAGCTTGGGAATGCAAAGCTACATTCTTACTGAAAAGAGTGGTAGTAACCTGTCCTAATTATAAGCACTTCATAGAAAACCATTCTTCACAATATCCAACTAATCTCACCTGTGCTGGAATACATGTGCAACAAATGCTAAGTTTAGATTTGGCGACCCCTCGACTATGTCTTTTGCTGTCAAGTATCTCTTGCAACCCATTCGGTCCGCATGTTGAAGAATCAGCCTGGCTCTTTCTAGAAAATCTTTTACTGTAAATATAGATGGGTTACCATGCTCTGGAGCAAGAACATTTAGCAAGTTCGCATAAGCCAGTCCATCCTGCAAAG
Organism: Papaver armeniacum; assembly: GCA_023531295.1. Lineage (NCBI taxonomy): Eukaryota > Viridiplantae > Streptophyta > Magnoliopsida > Ranunculales > Papaveraceae > Papaver > Papaver armeniacum. The sequence continues at coordinate 357,637 of JAJJWW010014750.1, forward strand.
TAGCAAAATTTAATACATCACCAAAAAAATTTAAAATTAAGAATCACATGAACAAAATCTTTTTGTTAGCGATCCAGATGAAAGGAAACAGTGAGAATTGCTGCCAATGGAAACTAACTGACTGTCAAACCTAACTAATTACCAGAATTAAAAGATGCGATGGAAAAAGAAATCATGCCAGTGAAATCATGTTATATCAGATACTGAACACGCAACCAAGTATTCCTTGGAAATCCCCGATGACTTCCGGAAGAAAGAAGATTGTACCCAGAAGTCCTGGATCAGCATGGATGGTTAATTCTTTTAGGCAGTAAAAACGCAGTTCCTCGTGAACTGAAACTTGCATGGCTAAACAAGAACTGGTTTTCAGGCAAGAGAGTGTATCGGAGTTACTACATTAACCTAATATTATGGTGTGTATGTTGCAAAAGGAAATGAACCATAGAAGAAATTAGCATTTGAATTAGATGTTTTTTTAACATTCCACACCCTCGAAACTGGAACTTCTGAAGCTCGCAGAAGACCAACGGACTTATTCAGAAGAAAAATGTGTAGTCCCAACTCTACTTAGGATTAGCAATTACACAAATCGATTTCAAGTATCTGAACACAGGTTTATTCTGATTAAGAACCAAGTTGCAAAATTCCAGAACATCCTCAGCAACATTTCATGACAATTTCAAGTTTAAAAAGTAATAAGCTGATAAAAAAAAAGAAGTGACATAGGCAAATAATGTTATCAAACAGGGATGGCATTGTAACCTGCAATAAAGGGACAAAGAAGCAACAGCCAAAAAAAGAAAGTTTAGATTATTATCGCATACCTTCACATCCGAAGAGAAGTTTGTAACTGTTTTTTTGTAGCTTGTTTTCTTCAGGTGGAAATTCATCCACCTCAGTAGTATCTTCTCTGGAGCTAGACCCATCAGCTCCTCCATATCCTGTTAGATATAAAGTATTATCTACAATAAGCCGCAGTAACCGGCAAAGAAAAAAGAACAAGAGAAAGGACACTCCCTTACCTTACTATCTTCAACCAACTCTAAAAGCTGAGGTGTTTTCTTCAAGTTAAGGTCTGCCAATAGTTGTATCTGTGTTTCAGATGTATTAAACATCAGTTAAGTGTGAAACAGATATGGATCCACATATTAAAGACATGGGTGGTATGCAGTTTGCATCAACGAAGTCCAATACAACATACCTTAATAATTTGAGAAATCACACCAAGCACCAGATGACGCTGAAAACGGAAAACCAGAGGGATTTTAGTACTGTCGCTGAAGAATAACTATTAGAATGTAATCGTAAGACAAATAACAGGAAATTCAGTAGCAAAACCAAATACACTATTAAATAACAAGAAACTTGAACGGTTGGAGAGCTTTACCCTTCCTTCAATAAAATCCTGGGTGCCAATGTTTACTACAGTACATCCAATAGCCTTGGCAGAATTTAGACAAAGTGTATGATTTTCATTCCTTTCCCAAGGGTTAAGTATCCTTTTAGTATTAATTGCCCGTTCATCAATAGTCCCAGGTACTGCCACATTGATAAGTTTACTGCACCAGAAAGTAATAAGCACTTCCACTATTAGTCCCATTGGCATGAAAATTAATATCTCCAAGTTTAAGAAATAAAAATGTTCAGATAGATAAAATTACCATAGAAGAACTCCATCCTTTACAACTTCAAAGAGATCATTAGACAACGGATCTATAGGCAGGCATTTCTTTAAAAATGGATCTTCTCCAAGGTAATTGTTAATATGAGCAACATATGATGATTTTTCAGATTCACTGATTGTATGCAATAATGTAGTCGTAGCAGCCTTTAGAAACGCAGATGAGTCCTTTGCACCACCACCACCACCTGGTTTAGCATTTGTATGAGCTTGCATTTTCAGATACACCTGCCAATGAAAATCAATAGATTTTAATTCTCATTTCTCAAAAAAAAAAAATTTGAATCATTCCTCTTAAACCTCACAGTGGAATCCTCAAACCTTTACCAGTTTGAGATTAGAATCCTCAAATCTCAAATTTCTATCTAACGTGTTCTACTTGTACCAAACTAAAATCTAACTTTTAATTAAAGATAAAGTTAAAATCTAACATTTCAAAATTAAAATCCAAGCAAATCAATTAGAATAAGAAATCTCAACAAAAATCAGATTATATGTACAAAATCAAAATTCAAAGAGACTATTCCATTGATCAATCAAACCACCACCAAAGAATTTCTTCAATTTTCTCACCTTAAGAAATCCTTCAAAATCAACTTCTTCACTCAAACTCCCATTTGATTCAACCAAAAAAGAACTTCTCTCTTCATCAGTTAGATTTTCACCAACAATCTTTAGTTTCGACATCATTGATGGTAAATCTTCTAACGTTACATTTCCCAGCTCTCTTCTCATCGATAAAAACTAACAAAACCAAAACCAAAAACAAGAAAAATCATCAATGCAACCATCAACAACAACAAGAAAAGAAGATTTAAAAAGAGAATTGAGGTTTGTTTACATGAGATTTTAAGCTTCTGAGTTCAACTTGAGTGAACTGATTTTGAAGCCATGGATCTGAAACCAATACACCAGCATATCCGGCAGCCATTATCAGAGATCTAGACGGAGAGAGAAGAGTGAAGAAGAGTATTGGAGTATGAGCTTCTTCTTCTCTCTTCTGTTTTGTTTGAAGTTTTCAGAGATTAATCCCTTTAAATTTTTTTGAAGAATTCAAAATATGACGAGATTGTCCTTTTCAGCTAAAGCCCTACTTAAGATTCAAATTAATGTTTGTTAATTAATTTTGTGGTTTAAGGAAATGAGGAAAATGATATTATATTATGCAGGACACTACACTAGTCTACTATCGGTAATGATTATATTGGATTCGCACGAGATCATACAGAATGTCACAGAGAAGATTGTTTTGTGTAAAGTCATGTTTGATTTTTGTTCAAATCCACCTGTGCATTTTTTTTTGTTTTTTTTTTTTGAAGCATATATATTTTATTAAAGAATTTAAATTACAACTTGTCGTGGGTATGTGGTACCCACAGAGTCTTGGAATAAAATGTGACCGATAAAGGATGAGATTGCTCGGTCCCATATTTTGGTCGAATAATTTTCGCTTGGCTTCCATCCGCCGCATGGTTTGCCAATCTGGTCCGTCGCTTGATTTCCTTCCCTGTAGTTGTGTTGTATAACGACCTGTGGGATTTGCCTTAGTCTCCTTTGTATTTCTTCAATCATTTCTGCTATGTACCAAGGTGGCGAGGCGGTTGATGTGATGAAACGTAGTAGGTTCTCCGAGTCTGTTTCAAAAAGGATTCTAGGCCATTGTCTCTGTGATGCAGTTCTTGAAGCCAATAGTAAGGCCATGTTTCTGCAGTTAGTGCTGTCGTAATTCCTAGAGGTTGAGCCATAGCTATTAAAATTCGTGCATCCGAGTCTCTACAGACGAATCCGGCTCCTGCAAATCCTGGGTGGCCTCTAGCTGCTCCATCCGTGTTAATCTTAATCCAGTTGATATTAGGAGTGTACCAACCTACCGCTATTGTTGTTATTCTTTTATCTGTTATCGGGTGGTTAAAAGCTGGTGTATCTCCTGGAATAATCGGTGGTGACGCGTGTAGTGCCCAAAAATATTCTTGTTGTAGTTTTTGTGCCCAAGTTACGATCTCTTCTGAAGTTGTATGTTTTTGTTGGTAAATTAGATCATTTCTGGATAGCCATAGGGTCCAGAATAGGAAACAGAATGAGGAGATTATAAAAGATGATGTTGGATTATTTAGGATTTCTGATATGGTTGTTTGTGGATTTAAGGTGAAAGCTGGGGTAGGGTTGGTGTTTGGTGCGTTTGAAATTTGATTGAATAAGATGTTCCAGGATGAAGCCGCCGTCGGACAATGAATTAAAAGGTGGGATGCTAATTCCGAATTGGTATTGCATCTTGGGCATATGTTTGAGTTGGTCAAGTGGATTCGATGCAAGAGAGAGAAGGTCGGTAGTCCTTCATTGATGGCTTTCCACAAGAAAAGCCGAATTTTTGGTGGACATGGTAAGGTCCATAAGAATTTGGTAGGCGGTAGTGGTGTGTGGGTTGGTTGACCATGGGTTAGGCATCTGTATCCTGAAGATGTGGTGTATTTTCCAGTTTTAGAGTGTGGCCAGATAATTTTATCCGGGATATTGTTTTGGGGAAGGTGGATGTTGATGATTTTCTGAATAGTTGGGTTGGGAAAGGTGTTCAATTTTTCATGGTTCCAGGAGTGGGATATTGGGTCTATGATATCTGCTACCATTTGGATTGGGTAGCATTGTGTTGGATCTATATTGGGATGGTGTGGGATCCAATTAGCTTCTATTGGAGTTGATATACCTGTGCATTTTGTTTAACATGGGTGTTGTCCTCGATTTACATTCATAAATATTTATTGAATCAACATTTCTTGAGCACTCTGTGTTGGGATTTTTGAGTTGGAAGCCTAGACATCTTACATTTTACGGTGTAAGACGAGAATATGTTCTTTTCCCGTCAATAAATGTGAAATTTGATAGCTTTAAAATACAAATTCATTATACCGTTAAGCAGATTCAGACTCTAATATTTTTGATCTAATAACATTACAATCAATCGCTAAGGTTTATTGTCTATATTATGGATTTGCATGTAGAGGTGTAAATTGGGTCGTGCCCGAAGACGAGCACAAACCAAAGACAAAGACGCTAAAATTTGAGCACGCAAATTTGACCTTAAAGACGTGACTTAACCCAAAGACGGCACAACACGTTAGTTAAATGGGATGTCTTGGGTTTGACTAATTGGCACAAAGTAGCACATCACAGCACGCGGCACGGATAAGCACGTGGCCCAGCCCAGCCCAGCACGTTAAGAGAGCACGTCATAACATGTACAAATACACCATATAACAAGGCATAATACATTACATTTTTTGTATATTTCACAAAAGAGTCACTATTCTACCTAGTTTTTAACATTTTATGTTGGCTTATTTATAACAACACATATAATACCTTAATATTTGGAAAATATATTTCAATATCGTTGTTATAATGTCGTCACCTATATTTAACTAGAACATTAATTTACAAGACAATAATCCAATTTTATATTTGATGTGCTATTTCTTTTTATCGAATAAACTTGTTAATTTTATTTGAAATAATTTCAAATGATATGTTGCTAATTAAATTCTTGTGATAATGTCCGACTTAATATATACATTAGGTGATTTCAAATTGTTTATAGCACGTGTGCCACACGACACGTTTATTCGTGTCTTTGTGCCGTGGGTCATCTTTGTGCCTAGCTTTTGACTAGTAAAGCACAAAGACGGCACATCACGTTTAAATCGTTGGCCCAAAGACAAAGACGGCACATGGCACGTGAAGCACGCGCGACCGTTTGCCGGTACATCTTGGGCCGGCACGTTTTACACCTCTAACTGCATGCATCCTATCACGACTTGAATAAGAGCCAAAGCGACTGTTCTTTTCTAAACTTCCACCGTCCTTGCCACTTCAGGTTGGTTTCCCTAAAAACAAGAATTTCAAGTCGGTTACATACAAAGCTCAGGTCAGTTTTCCACCGTCCTTGGACAAGTGTAAGTTGGGCAGAGTTTTGACAACAGAGTTAAATCTCAGTTCAAATTTATAATGATTCCTATTTTCGTTAATTTCGATGATTTATTTTATAGTCGGTTGAAGTTTGAACCAAAAATCTATTCGGAAAATGGGTCATTTGTCCAAATATTTTTGTAACATAGTTTTAATGGACGAGTAAAAATTAATATTAATGAAATGGACACCAAAAAAATAACAAAAATAAAACTGGATTCATCCTGTCTTAAACTTAAAAAAGAGCGAGGATGAAACTGGATGCATCCTGATGTAAATTAAAAATAAGAAAAAGCATTTGAAAATGGGTAGGATGAAACTGAAATTATTTACATCCTGGCTATTTTTACATTTTCGTCAATTTGAACAGTATCAAATTTTACATGTCTTTTTCACCCAGGAATTGTCGTTATTGGGTTAATTGGCCATTTTTGTGAAATCTATTCCCTCCGTTTCTGGATAAGTGTTACTTTCGTTTTTTCAATTTGACCTATTTTTGGCTAAAATGAAAAAAAATGAAAATACCTCTTTTTCAGAAACGGATGTAGTATTTTTTTCAGGTTATTTACGTTCTGAAGTTCAAATGGAATTGTGCTGCCCATTTTTGCTCTAGGATGGTACGTACAATTTATGGCGCACTGTAAAGGGGATCACATTTGGTAAAATATACTGTACAGTACAGTAACTTTGACTTCCGGTTGAATGCTCATAAATGAGGCTGGCTGGAGCGTACAAAAAGCACTTAAGCACATTCATTACGTGCATACACGAGATATTTATGCACCTTGCTTGCCAACCCTCAATGCTACCACGCAAATCGGCAAATGTTGGTGTGATCATTTATATTCTAATAAATACATGGCTAATACCTCTCTAATGACACCTGGTAACATCGCTAAATGTTCATAATTTTGACCCAGTATTAATAAACAGTCGTTCACCCATGAAAGGAATGGTACATACATAATGAATGTTGATCTAAGTTGTGAATGTCATAAATCACAGGATCGGTAGATTTACATTTACAGAAACTATGATTTTACACTGGATTTCTGGTGTAATATTTCTTGGTGATCGGATAATCAATTGTTGTCTATCTAATAAATTAAGAGGGACGTGTGTTGATTTGAATTATGGATTTTGTTTGAGAGAGAAAAAGTTTTTGCCGGCTTTAGACCAAAGTGGTGAGAAAATGACAACCCAAAAAAGCAAAAGAGAGAGTGACCGAGAGGGATATCTGCTTAAGAAGCCTACCACTAGTGTACTACAGTTCTACTATTAGTTTCAGATTGGTTGAATGTGGGACTGTAGGGTACAACTATAAAAACTAATAATTGATTTGAATGACAATGTGACCGTTACTTAGCTGTTTTTGTTACACTTCAACATCATTGCATTTAGCAAAACACAGCAAGAAGCAAGCAACCTTCAACTTTTAAGCCAACGCAGACTAGAGATTTTTCACATCATCATGTATATATTAGAGGGAGATTTCTGGGATCAAGCCTTAGAAAAGAAATATTCTTTGGTCACACCACTTGCAATTGGTTCAAACACTTTCTTCTTTTTTTAGTTAGCATTAGCAAGATCATAAAATCATGTACTGTACAATATCCACGAAAGGAGGAGAGGACGGATATTCCATATAAAGTTAATTTTCTCAATCAAGAAAGAAAAAGTGGGAACTCTTTATTTACCAAACAAGTTGGCACAAATGAACCAAGCAAAGTTGTCCTTAATTGTGAGGATTTTTGGTTCAAACTTTTAAAGAAAATGCTTAATTGTGAGGGTTTCCATCACCAAAAAGAAAATTGAAAGGAAATGCTTTTTATCCTAGTTAGCAATTCAGCGAGCGGCGAAAATCCGGATCGGTAAAAGTGCGTGTATTGGTCAGTGAGGTAAAATACGAATTTGGTCAACTATTCAACCATCTATGCATGAATTAACAACTGGAAAAACCCATAATTATATCTTTCTCAAGAGTTACATCAAAAATTTGAATTATTTTTATATTTGTATCTTTCTATTTAAAGTCTTCTTGGATCACAGAGCAAAGGGTTATGGCTTGCGAGTTTTATCCTAGCATCTTCAGAGTCTTAGAATTTATCCTATACAAAAAAAATTGAGTGATCATGTTTGTAAGAATGCATACATATATTATGAATGTTTTTCATGTTTACATTAGAAAATGTTATTTTGTATACCTCCATGCATATTAACTTATTTATAGAATGCATACTTACTTATTTATAGGTACTGCTGGAAATAGTGGAGGGCTAATGACAATCTGGGATAACTCTATGTTATAGTTGTTAGATAAGAGATTAGGAGTTAATTCAATCTCTTGTTTATTTCGCTTTCGAATAATGGTTATAAATTCATTCACACAAATGTGTACTCTCCATGTGAATACAATTTGCGTGAAGATTTTTGGAGGGACTTAGCTGAGGTCAGACATTAGTCAGCTGAGCCATGGTGTTTTGCAGGGGATGTTAATGCGGTAAGAAGCGATGCGGAGAGGAACAGGGTGGGAGGAGACACTAGAAATATGAGGCTACTGAATGAGTTTATCATGGAGCAGGAATTGATCGATTTACCTCTAAATGGTGGTGCATATACTTTGAGTAATAAACATGATCAGCTGCTACTTTGCAGACTAGACAGATTCTTGGTGTGCACTGACTTTGATGCCAAGTTTGTTAACGCAACTCAAACTGTGTTGGTTAGAACGGTGTCGGATCATAATCCTTTGTTGTTGAACTTGTCTCCTGGAGATAACACTAAAGCAAGCTTTAAGATAGATAACCATTGGCTTAAACATCCGGATTTTGTTAGGAAAGTGGAGATGTGGTGGAATGCGATGGTGTTTGTTGGCTCGCCTGATTATGTATTGTTTAGGAAACTTCAGAATCTGAAGTTTTTTAGCAAGGCTTGGAGCAAAGAAGTTTTTGGTAGTGCCAGGAAGGAGGAAGATATTCTAACGGAGAAAATCAAGATTTTAAATCAAGCTGAAGAGACGACAAGTTTGTCACGTGACCAATTAAGAGAGTGTGGTGATCTGTTGGTTAAACTCGACAATTTTAAGGTGACTAGGGCGAGAATTGCGTATCAAATGGTGAAGGTGCAAGGATTCAGAGAGGGTGACAAAAACACAAAATATTTTCATAAAATTGCAAATGCTAAAAGGAGAACAAATTGCATAACTAAATTGGAGGTGGGAGGTATGGATGTGTTTAATCAGGAGGTGATTAAGAAGGAGCTACAACAATATTACACTACCCTTTTTACGGCTAAAGATCCAGTTTCTCCAACTTTTGAGAATCTAATTTTTAAAAGCATTGATGCAGTGCAACAAGAGTGGCTCAAGCGTCCTTTTGAAGAGGATGAAGTGTTGGGTGCTATTAAGAGTTGTGGTGCTAACAAAGCACCAGGGCCAGATGGGTATAGTATGGATTTCTTTAAAGCGTATTTGGTTTTTTTTGAAGATTGAAGTTATGGCAGTTGTCAATGAATTCCATGGAAAGGAAAGGTTAGATAGGAGACTGAATACGGCTTTCATGAAACTAATTCCCAAGAAAGAAGACTCGGCAACGGTTAAAGATTTTAGACCATTGAGTCTAATTAGCAGTTTTTAAAAGATTATATCTAAGCTTCTTGCGGAGAGGATCAAGACCGTGATGCCTAGTTTGATTTCAAATGCTCAAGGTGCCTTCATCAAAAATAAAAAAATTCTGGATGGTATACTCATAGCTAATGAGTGTATTGATAGCAGACTAAGGCAGAAAAAGCCGGGGATTTTATGTAAGATAAACATGGAGAAGGCCTTTGATAATGTTAATTGGCCTTCCCTATTTACTATCTTAAGGAAGAATGGTTTTGGAATGAAGTGGATAAGTTGGATTGAATGGTGTGTAAAAGAAACGCAGTTTTCTCTTTTAGTTAATGGTGAAGCTACGAACTTAATAAGACCTACTAATTAAAGGAATAAGGCAAAGTGATCCTTTGTCACCATTCCTATTCCTCCTAGTAGTGGAAGTTCTTTCTATGTTACTCAATGAAGCTGTGGTGGACAACATGATTGGTGGTTTTCAGGTAGTGGAAGATGGAACGGTGGTATCTCATCTGCAGTTTGCGAATGATACAATAATAATGATAAATGCCACAAGGGAGGAGGTTAGGAGGCTGTTGATTATTTTGCTAATGTTTGAGGTGTTGACTAGCTTGAAGTTGAATTTAGAAAAGAGATCGATGACAAGTATAGGAGCTAATGAGTTTGTAGAGGAGTTAGATATGGAGTTAGGCTGTAAAACTGATGCATTACCTATTACGTATTTAGGTATGCCAATTAGATCTTGCAAGAGAAGTGCGTCCATCTGGGAGGTGGTGATTGAGAGGATGAAGAAAAAGCTGGCACCTTGGAAAAGAAAGTTTCTCAACAAAGCAGGTAGAGTAACTCTTATCAAAAGTTCTCTACAGAGTATTGCAACATATTTTCTTTCGGTGTATTACCTACCTGTTTCAGTGGAGAAGAGGTTGAACAGTATAATGCGTAAATTTCTATGGGGGGGGGGGGGTGATGAAACTAATAATATGAGCTGGGTTTCTTGGAAACGTGTTTGCAAAACAAAGAGAAAAGGAGGTTTAGGTATTAGAAATTTGAGAAGGATCAACAGATCATTATTGGCAAAGTGGCATGGGAGATATTACAGAGAGAAAACTACCTTGTGGAGGAAGATAATGTGTGAAAAATCAAAGTCTGATGCCGACTTTTTAGTTCCCTTGCAGGTCACGGAACCAATGGGTCGTAGTATATGGTACGAGATTTTGCAGGCTAGTAAAGACTTTTATGATGATGTGGATAATCGAGTGCAGAATGGGAAATATGTTAGGTTTTGGCAAGACTGGTGGATCGAAAAAAGATCCCTAAAGGATAAATATCCAAGACTCTATAGGATTAGCAAACAGAAGCATGAATCGATTTCTAATATGAAAAGTGAGGGTTGGAACTTTGAGTTTGCTAGGGATCTGAATGCAGTGGAGAGAATTGATTTACTAAAGATAAAATTCGATATAAGAAACGTGATTCTGTTGCAGGATTTGGGAGATGAAATTGATGGGGTGTGCACTGCTAAATCTTTATATACAAAGCTTGAGGAGGTAGATGAAGATTGGGATTTTGCTCAGATATCACACAGTAAGATGGCGCCTCCTAAGGTGTTGTTTCTTATATGGGCTGCACTGCACAAATCAGTTCCTACTAGATATATGCTGCAACAAAGAGGTGTGACAATGAGTTCGACTTTATGCTTGTTTTGCAACAGAGAAGAGGAGACTCTCGACCACATGCTTTTACACTGCAGCTGGGTGAAGGAGATATGGGACTATTTCATGGTGTATGTTCAGGTTAATTGGGTGTTTAATGCACAGTTCGATGCTTGCTTACAAATCTAGAAGATACATGGAGCCTCAAGGAAACTGAAGACAGTTTGGCACCTGATTCCGTTTGCAGTTTGTTGGGAGATTTGGCTCAAAAGGAACAGCAGGGTACATGGTGGAAGAGCAAAAGATAAGGAGGAGTTGATGTATGGAGTTAAGCTAGACATTGTCCTGTGGAGTTCAAGCACTGAGATTTTCAAGAACTATTCTTCAACTCAATTGTTGTTCCAATGGGAGGAGATTATGGCTATAAGATAACTCTTTGTACTTTAGTTTTGATGGTTTGGAGATAATTCTCCTTTGTATATAGCCTTGTACATAATTTTTTCTTTAAATACAACATTTTTCATTAAAAAAAAAAAATTTATTTTCCTTACTATAAGAAAATGTTGATTTTGAATGTGGTTATGGATAATAGAGATTATGGGTATGATTTCAAGGTCTTATCCTGGAATCTATAAGGAATTACGGCTACCTTGAAGCAAGATCATAAGGCATCTTAATAAATCGTATAATCTAGATATGATTTTCCTGTCCGAAACTAAAGTTAATATGTGTGACAGACCTGGAAATTACGCGTTTGGCGCTATGCCCTGCAGGCCGTAGCTTCCCCGATGCGCCATGATGAAGCTACGATCCGGGCCTTAACACCAGGCAAATGCACGTCCATCTGCCCTCGCAAGCATGCTCGTGGAGCATGGTGCGGCTAACTTAGCTTCTACACGGTTCCAAACTTACCCTTGTCCGCTAAAGGGTGTAAGGCAATAAGGCCAAGGCTAATGAATATTGCATGCATCACTGGCTTTGCCTCAACGTAGGGAATTCGTCACTGAATTTCCTATCTAGCTAAGCAACCGTCAAACTGTCGAGTCTTGTCCAGGAATAAGGCATGCCTTGGACTTACGCAAAGGCCATTGCAGGCCTCATGCCGTAATTTCCTTAGGCTTATGAAAGCTCCGCTAACTTGCATATCGATGTAGCTTACCTCCGAGACCATGCCCAATGCGCCATTGGTACATGCCTAAGTCAAACGACTTAATAGGAAGTATGAGCATCCACTAGTTGGCATGCAACTTTCATCATCAAGTTTGGCCACAATCATATCTTGCATCGAGCTACCAAGCCAGGTGATATGAGAGGCCAGTATGTCGCAATCATCCCTCAATTAGATGATATGAGCGACAACGTGTTGGAGCAGCAATGCTGCAACTCATTGCGGCTGCCTATGTACCCTTCCCTACTCTAAAGGGATCAAGCACATACCGTAGTTCTCGAAGGGACAACAACTTAAGCAAACTCATTTGCAAAGTCGTGGCTAAGCAATAATGGTAATGGCCTGGTCCGTATAGGCCATTCCGCAAAGCACAATGATTATGCATCATCGGGTCCGCGCCGTGGCATAGTGATGCCTTCGCATCAAATGCTATTTTTGCAAGGCTACTCAACTATAAATGAGCCTTAGGCATCATTTATACTCTTCTGGCTAAGCTATGAAGCTTATTTGGTACATAGTCCGCATATGCACCTTCAACCAACTACCCCTCCCTATATATGTCTTAATGGAATTTCTACAAGTAAGAATTAGGGACCAAAATGACATGCCTGCTTCACTGTTCATTCGCAATGATTGCGTTCCTTCGCAATGATTGTGTTAATTCGCAATGATTGCGTTTGTACTCAATGATTGTGTTAATCCGCAATGATTGCGTTCCTACGCAATCATTGTGTTCATTCGAAATGATTGTGTGTGATGATTGCGCAACACTCATTTGGCCGTATTATACAATGATTGTGCAACACTGTCCTTTCCTATCGCACAATGATTGAGCGGTATTCTCTGTAACGCATTGCACAATGTTTGTGCAATATTTTGTCGCCAGCCCTCTCTGGCCTAATGCACAATGATTGTGCGATATTGGCTCTAGGCCAATAGCCTTCTTACTACGCAACAGTTGCGCTGCAACGCTCAAGGCCATCTACCCAACTGGCCTAATGCATCATGATGATGCAACATTTGTACTTTAGCCAATATGCCTATGCGATGTGCCTTACTTGGCACCAAATATGGCCCCTGGCCAAATGCATCTTACTATGCAAAGGAAGCTTTGGATGAAGCTTCATCTCATTCCATGGCACATCTTTTAGCATGCGCCACGCTAAAAAAAATGGGTGTTACAATATGTCACTAGTCGAAAAGGTGTTTAAAAGTTTAAAAGTAAAAGACTCGTTCCTCATGCCCTCTATTGGCAGATCAGGGGGTTTTGCCATTGCTTGGAATTATGGAGTTTCTGCTAAACTTGTCTCCTTTAAAGATAATGTTTTTCATTTCCAGGTGTTTAGGGATAATATGAATGACTTTATTTCTTTCATGTATGGTGCTTTAGATAATAACCTTAGAAATAATCAATGGGATTTCATCAAAAGTATTAATAATATGAATGTTCCATGGGCTATAATAGGTGATATGAATTTTATCCTTCATAAAGATGACAAAGAAGGTGGAAATAGTCCACCCACCAGTAGTTTTTCTTATGTTTTTCATTGTATTCGAACATTAGGTGTAGTTGATCTTAATTTTACTGGCATGCCTTTTACATGGACAAATAAAAGAACTGTTAACCAACACATTTAGGAGAGAATTGATAGGGTTTTAGTTAACCATAAATGGCTAGAAATGTTCCCAAAATCATGTAATAAACATCTTACTAGAGTAGCTTCAAACCGTGCCCCGATTTTACTAGAAACAATTCCAATAAGTAATAAATGCATGAAGCCTTATAAATATATGAAATGTTGGATGGATCATATAAACTATAGGAATGTAATTGGAAAAATCTATACAAACAAGTAAAAATAAAAGCAGCAACCTTTATAAAACCCTAAAAAACTTAGAATTTGACCTTAGAGCCCGGAATAAAATTGATTTTGGTAACATTTTCAAAAACATATCCAATATTCTTGAGGCTATTGAAAATGAAAATAAAAAACCGCGTAGATTAGAAACAAAAGTTGAAATTGATCAGTTACAAAATGAATTGTCTAATTTGTATGAGACTGAAAAATCTTATTGTGGTCAACATGTGAAAGAAAAATGGATAAATGAAAGTGATAATAACACAAAAAAATTTCATCAGTATGCTTCAGATAGAAATAGGTACAATAGAATTCATACCCTTAGAGATAGTTGTGGCCTTTGGATTGAAGGACAACAACAATTAAGCATGCTACTAACTGATCATTTCAAGAGTATTTCTAATAATAATGGAAATAATATTGATCCTATCTTTGACGAGATTTTAGAACCTTCTATTAAATACTAATGATAATAACAAACTGAATGAGATACCTAGTGAAACTGAGATTAAGGAAGCCCTTTTTACGATGAATGCTTGGGGGGGCACCTGGCCCTGATGGCTTCCCCTGGACTCTATCAGCAACATTGGGACCTTCTTAAGGAAGACATAGTTGCATGGGTCCAAAAAGTCTTTAAAGATAAATGTTTTAATCAAAAATTTAATCATTCCTACATCACCCTTGTGCCTAAAACTAAAACCCCAAAAACGCCTAGTGATTTCAGACCTATTAGCCTTAGTAATGCCCTTTATAAGATTGTGACTAAAATTATAGCAAATAGGATTAAACCGTTGTTGGAAAAATTATATCTCAAAATCAATCTTCTTTCATACCTAATAGACAGATTATGGATAATATAGTAGTTGCACATGAAATTCTTCACACCATGAAAACCAGTAAAAGGAAAAGTGGCCATATGGCTCTCAAATTAGATCTCTCTAAAGCTTTTGATAGACTTGAATGAGACTTTTTAATCTTTGTTTTTAGAAAATTTGGCTTTTCTGGTGAATTCTGTGATCTTATTATAATTGCATGTCCACTGTTTCCGCTTCGGTTCTTGTCAATGGCTCACCAGGTGAAACTTTCTTCCCTTCTAGAAGGATTAGACAAGGTGACCCTATGTCCCCCTATATTTTCATTATTTGTATGGTAGCTTTGTCTAAGCTTCTTTTTCATGCTGAGTCCAGTGGTAAAATTTCTGATATCAAAGTTGCAAAAAATTGCCCTGCTGTTTCCCTTTGTTCTTTGCTGATGATTCTTTTCTCTTCACCTCTGCTAATATAGTTCAAGCCAGGAATTTACTTGACACTCTAAAATTTATAGTGATTCTTCTGGTCAGGTTATAAATTACCAGAAATCTGGTGTGTACTTTAGTACAAAAGTAGAAAACAAACATTGTAAAACTTTTAGCTAGAATACTTAGAGTTAGCAGAATAACAAAGAATGACACTTACTAAGGAACTCCTTTGTTTTTTAATAGATCAAAAAGCTTTAATTATCATAATATACTAGATAGATTTTATAATAGAGTGCAGGGTTGGAAAGCCAAATTCCTGTCACAAGCAGGTAGACCTACTCTCATCTGCTCTATCACTAGTGTTATGCCCATGTACCAAATGATGCATTTTCTTCTCCACAAAAAAAGTTTAGATAAACTTTATACTTTACAAAGAAACTTTTGGTGGAAGAAAAGTAAGAGTAATAGAGGTTTGTTCATTAAGGCTTGGGACTTCATCTGCTCTAGTAAAGCAAATGGTGGGTTAGGAATAAAAAGCCCCTATAAATTTAATCTATCATTGCTTACTAGACTTGCTTGGCGCTTGATTGAAAACCCAGATAAACTTTGGTGCATCATTCTTAAACAGAAATACTTTCCAACCTCTGATCCCCTTAAGTACAAGAAAAAATCAGTTAAGTCTTGGGTCTGGACTAGTATCTGTAAGGGTCTAGATATCATTAGAGAAAACAATTGTTGGCTATTAGGTAATGGTAAAGACATAGATATTTGGTCGGATAAATAGTTACCTAAAGGTAAAAGTCCTAAACCAAAAAACAACAATTGCATGCATTTAGTCTCTAAAGTCTCTGATTTAATTGAAAGACAAGGCAAATGGAATTTTAACCTAATAAATAATGTTTTTGATAATGATACTGTAGAGAGCATTAAGTTGCTTGAGCCTGTTTATAACACAGCAAAGAAAGATACTTTAAAATGGATAGGTACTAGGGATGGCACAGTTTCTGTGAAGTATGCATATAATTTCTTATGTGATAGGAATCATGTTAATGTTCATGTTAAATGGAAAGGTATATGGAATCTAAACATAATGCCCAGGGTTAAAATTTTCCTATGGAAAACCTTAAGTGTATGTCTTCCTATTAGGGAGATATTGGGTAGACATGTCCCTATTGATATTCAATGTCCTTTATGCAACATCATGGTCAGTGAAATCATATATCATCTATTTACAAAATGTGTGTTTTCAGAAGCAATTTGGAGGGGTTTATCCTTATCAAATAATTTTTACAAATCTACTAATATCTCTTATAAAGATTGGTGTATTTTATGGCTTAAAGATTGTGACAATAGATTTTATTTTTCTTACGTTCTCTGGCACATTTGGAAATATAGATGTAAAGTTGTGTTCGCTAAAGTTAGGCCTAACCCCTGTGACCTGATTGAGTTCATAAAGAAAGACAGTACCCAATATCTGAATAAAAAGCTGGTTTTTGCTGGAGGCCAAAAACCTCCAACTGTGTGTGATAAATCACACCCAATTTGTGTTCATAATACTGGTGTTGATTTGCAGAGTGCTTCTGGTGTTGATTTGGAGAGTGTTTCA
This sequence comes from Papaver armeniacum, assembly GCA_023531295.1. Lineage (NCBI taxonomy): Eukaryota > Viridiplantae > Streptophyta > Magnoliopsida > Ranunculales > Papaveraceae > Papaver > Papaver armeniacum. Next base: position 374,410 of record JAJJWW010014750.1, read on the forward strand.
TATATGTACTTTGACGTTGCTTTTAAAAATAAAACTAAGAAATTTGCGTATGGTATAGTAGAAGTAAATAACAATGGTCTGCTTATCAATTTTTCAGGATGAACAGGATGGTGTTCTAGTGCTAAGGAAGCGTAGTTCAGAGCGTGTAGAGAAGCAACAAGATGGGTCCAAGATCGCAGAAATGAACGTCTGATCTTTCTAAATGACAACCAGAATGTAGTTAGCAGTATAAGGAAGAGCAATTTTGTTGTCAATTGGATTTCGAAAGCTATTCTGCTTCAAGCTTTGGAATTCAAAAAATTTCTTGCTAGTTCTTCTTTCGTATATATTCAGAGATCGTGTAATAATTTAGCAGACAATTTAGCAAAGTTCCTTAATAGATATGCGGATGTGCATGTCGATTCTAGAGGTTGTGAAAACTCTAGAAAAGAAGGATGGCTAAGTATCTTATGTAATCAAGACAATGTAAGGTCTTTCCTCTAAGTTTTATAATATTTTCTTTTATCAAAAAAAAAAAAAATTGAAAAATATGTTGATTCTTGTTTAATACTTTTTAGAGATATGAATGTGGGATATAAAATTCGACAAATAAGAAAAAAAAAACTTTTAATATAATTTATTGACAAATACTATGATTTTACAAATTAAAATCTACGTACTCTTTTACTAAACCGATTTAAGAAATGCCCATATTTACAATCGGTTTACGCGGGCAGTTATGTAAACCGATTATAACGATTTTTTTTTTTACAGAAAAGCTCTTGAATTTTACAATCGGTCTATGTTCTAAGTCTAATAAACCAATTCCTAGAATCTGTTTACAAATGCATGAACGTATACCGATTCTGGGTTGAGATTTTTAAAAAAGAAAAAAAAAATTTGTACATGTTTTGATGATGATTTAAGATTAGTTGAATTCTAGATTAACATAATTAAACATCAATTAATCACCCGACTTAACACTAATTAATCAGGGATAAATTAGTCATTAAGTAAGACAATTGGATAAGTAAGATAATTGGATAAGGGGTTTTTCATTTTACTCCAAAATGTTTACTTTTGTCTCGTAGTAGCAGGCCTCAAACAAAATGCATAGGCCTTAAACTAGGCATTTTAAATTTAAATGTTCTCCTCTTTTTCCCTTCTCAAAAAACTTTGAACAAATCCTTATCATCTTCTTCCTTCTTTGCTCAGATCTAGTTCTTTATGGGCTAGATCTGAGCAAAGATTTCTTGTTTTTAGTTTTATTGTACGTTTTGAATAATTTTCTTCGCTATTAGGGAGATTTTTTTTCCGCTAGTAGGGCGATTTTATCTACACTTTTATAGTGTTTCTTGCTATAGATTTGTTCGTGATTCGGGTTTTTAGATACAAGCACATTGGGCGAATTGACGGAGACAAGATCAAGTTCTTCTTCAACGGGATAATAGATCTAGAGTTTCTGGGCTTCTTGCTAAACATGAGTTTTTGGGCAAATCACTCCTCTCTAATAGGAGTATCTCTTTTCCAAGAAGAAAATCATTCAAAATGGTCGAACCGTGATTTCGAGTACCATTCCTTCTCCAATCTCTCCGTACAAGATTTGGTTGCTACCGTTGTGGATCGCTCTTTCTCTTTGCGATTTATTTACGTTTTGTATCTTTTATTGTATTTGTTTCATGTTTATGATGTATTTATTTTTCTTTAAAACCATCATGTAAACGTTTCTTGATGGAATGAAATACTAATGGTTGATTAAAAAAAAATGACAATATGACCATGAAAATGGTATAGAAAAAAAAATGCAAAAGTATGATTTTGAAGTTTGATTTTGTTCATCATGAGATTCGATTTACTGCTTAGCCAACCTTCCCTTGTAAGGTAAGGTGTCTATTCAGCGCTACTATTTGATCTTAGTTTCATCTCATTGTAGAATTTTAATGAATTACATTTTTGTTATCTTTTTTTTTAATAGATAAAGCAGGTATTAACCTGAAGTTACAGGACGACACATACTAAATACAATAGGACCGACTGCATGTGACTTTCACACAGAACCAAGTGACGAATCTTCAGTAGCGGAATCTCAATTAACATAATCACGTATATCCGAATCCAGTAACAATGGTAACGCCCGATTAAACATGGAAGAGACCGGCAGTAGTAGCAGTAACACCCGCTTACGTACGGGAGAGTTTGGATCGTTGGAACATGATCCACAACCCTATAACACATTTTTAAAATTTCTTGAAAACCATGACCTTCCAAGGAAGGTTTATCGGAAACATTTCTCGCTGGAATATTAAGAACTCGCCGGAATAATCTTCGGAGCTCTTGTTCCTGCCGGAAATATTCATCACCAAACTTGCGGCTAGTAATCATAGAGTGACCTAAACATAAGATACCCATTAATGAGAAGAACACCGGATCCATGAGTAAAAACACCAAAGAAGACCTAATAAACTTAACACTAAAACTAACAGCCAAAACAAAACATGACCTAATTAAAATTAGATCAAAGATAATCCCTTGAAGAAGAAACAGAGGATATCTGGAGCTGTCAAACGAAACCGATAAAAACATTGCCGCCGGAGAGGTTGCTGAAGGAACGTTTTGCTTGTAGTTCCGAGTTGACGATGGTAGTATGCTTTGGTTTCTTCTCTTCCTCAGATCCAACTCATATTTGCGCTAACAACCCAAAACCCATACAACCAGAACCATAAAAAATCAACAGCAAAAAGATAGAACGAAAATAAAAACAGAAATTAAAACACAACATACATTAGAAAAAAAGCTAGAAACACCATAAAAAACCTGGCGAGATTGGGGTATACCCAATAAGACAAAATCGAGTCATTTTGAAGTAAAACCAAGCCACCCCTTAACCTTGTATTTTCTAAATGGCTAATATGTCCTTGTTTAATTAACACTAAAAAATCTGATTAGCTTAATTAATTGAGTTTAGATTAAAATTTTGAAATTATGAATTCAGTAGTCTTTAACCCGTCTTATGAGTTCGATTTGGATCAAAAAAAATTGTTTTGAAAATGTGAAAGGTCGGCAAGGTTGACGTTTGAATAAGGTGTCGGCTATGTTCCGCCGGCATGGTAGACGTTTTAATAAGATGCCGACCAATTACAGCCGGCATTGTCTACGGATGAAGAACATGCCGACTATATCTGACCGGCAAGGTTTGCGGATGAAGAACATGCCGACAACATATGGCCGGCAAGGTCGATAAAAAATACCCTGCCGACTATAAGATTTTTGACATACAGAGAAGGTGTTACAAATGCATGATTCGTCGGCAAGGTACTAATTTCATAACCTGTCGACTATATTTTAGTCGGCAAGGTATAGAGATGGATATCTTGCCGACCCTGTAATTGCTAAATTCGGAGATGAAAAGTCGGCATGTTATTCAACCTTATACCCTGCCGATTATATTTTGGTCGGCAAGGTCGACAAAAAATACCCTGCCGACTTTTGGTTCGTTTTGATTCTTCGTTTATTTTATTTTTTTTTTTGATTTCACATGTATAGTTAGAGTGTAGAAGAAATATTTTGATTTTTGTTTTATACATTTTGGTCGGCAAGGTTTTTTAGTATGGGCAATTTGGTCTTTTAACACCTTTTAGACACCCCTTAGCACACTATTTTGGATGGGAACAAAATGGGTATACCCCAATTAATCTGGGTATACCCAATCAAGCCAGGGAAAATCAATTCCTTATTAGAATACATCCAAAAATTATCAATCAATTCTGGACGTTATGATTTGACAATAACTTATTTTGAATCATCGACTTATAAACCAAAGTCCTTTGAAATTAATCGTATGTCAGTTTCTTCCAACATTTCAATTGTATTCCAATTTTTTTTTTTTTTTTTTTTTTTTTTTTGATTTTATAATAAACTACCTACTTCTTTCATGGGCATGAGCTCTTCTTGTTACTTATTTTCTCAAAATACTCATAAAAAAATCATCAGATTAAGCTGAATTTATGAAGTAACTACTTCTATTACTTAATCACATGAATGTATTATTTTGATAAATTTTTTGGAATGAATTTTATGTGAGGCACTAATAAACCATACATTACAGAGTTCATGTCATTTTTTCCTAGTTCAAAATTTAGCTAGGGGGCAGCATTTGTACACTTTGCTTTGGGCATCACGAACCTCAAGACTGGCCCTGCATTCCAAAAGCTCGCATGATTTTGATACTCAACCTAAGATCACGTTTCAATATTCCTTCATCTGTCCTACTGGGGATGCTCTAAAACCCTTTCAAGATCGGTATGTCACATGCATGTATCACCACCAAACTCACCAACTAACATCTTGCAGCTGAAAGGGCCCGTTATGGGGATGTAATTTGGGCATGTTTTTTTCTGCAGTCATCATCTTATCCTTTAGGCATGTATTGATTTGGAACTTTCTGATTAACCGATCCAGTACCGATCATCTAAGCTAAGCAGTAAGCTGCAAGCCTATAAACTGTATAAGAAAGAAATGATGCTAATATTGGATTTCCTTCCGTTTTCTTTAATGGGCCTGGTGAGACTATCTCTAAGATTGTTCTAAACACTTGATGGTGGTGTTGCTTCAATTTTGATTACGGAACACTTTAAAATGATGGTGTAATCGAGAGAGAAGCTAGAAACGCCTCATGGTGATTATACAAAGATAGCGTATGCCACAAATATGTAATCTAATTATTGAGTTGGACGGCTAGGCTTGCTCGAATCCCAATCAAACGGCACAGCCACGCTAGTTGTGGTAAACGAATTCATTTGGTTCCCAATAATTAATACGCACAGTTCCAGAAGTTATAAAACTGGCATTGACGTCTAGGATGGACATTATCTTGACCTATGTCGCACATGAGTCTATAAATTATGAAACAAAAATTTCCGCTCCATCAAGCTCATTCCCTCTACACTAACAATAAAACTAGTTATCGACGAGTGCAATATACACGTGGAGGTTTCGTATAAAAAGAATACGTGGACAAGTGCATCACATTGGATCATCCATCCCAGATATCGAAAGGAGTCCTTCCTTGGTACATGTTGCTCATCTAGCAGAACGTCCCGGATCAGGCCTGATATTGTCGAAATCGCACCTCAGGTATTCAGTCTTGGTCCTACTGAGTCTGAAGCCCTTCGATTCTAGAGTTTGCCGCCACAACTCTAGTTTATCCTCTACCTCTTTCTTTGATTTACCAATTAGTGCCAAATTAACTACGAAGAACATACACCAAGGGATCTCACCCTGTATGTTCCTCGTAACTTGATCTATTACTAGAGCAAATATATAAGGACTCAAAGTTGATCCCCGATGTAGCCCTATCTTGATCGGAAAATCGTTAGAAACTCCATCGCACGTCTGGACACCAGTGACCTCTCCCTCGTACATATCCTTGATTAGGGTTATGTATTTCAGTAATACCTTCTTCTGTTCGAGTGCCCACCACATCAACTCACTCGGAACTTTTTCGTAAGCTTTCTCGATATCAATAAATACCATGTGCAGGTCTCGCTTTTGTTCTCGTATTATTCCACCAGTTTTCTAACCAGGAAATCGCTTATGTTTTCGATCTTCCGGGCATAAAACCAAATTGATTCTTCGTTACACAAGTCTCCAATCGTAAACGACGATTGATGACGCGTTCCCAAAGCTTCATTGTATGACTCATCGGTTTGATGCCCCGTTGTAGGGGTTAAATATCGCATACGTAGATATCATGCGAAGCGGTACTATTATAAGGGGGCGAACGTACTCCCACGTAACATATTTCGGATGACGAAGCTGATGACGTCACAAGGTCACGAATAAAGTATGGAATCTGTACGAAGTTAAAGAATACGTGCGAGAAGACTCAATATATGGGTGCGAAGACATCGTACGCCAGATCCGAAAATAGGGGCTTTATTAGTTGTCCTCCACTATGTAAAATTCCTATATATAGGACCAGCCACCATTGTATTGAGAGAAAGATCTTTTGGAGAGTAGAGGTAGAACTTTAGGAGAGAGAAAGTTATTTGCTCCCCAAGTTAGGGTTTTATCTTCACTTCTTTGTATTGATTTCCAAAGCTTAATAAAATTCTTATATGTGTTCTTCATCTTGATTTCATAGTCTAGTTAGCAAATTATCAAAGGGGTGTAGTAGTGGGATTTTCCACTACTACATTTTGGCGCTAGAATACAGTTCGGGATAGGGATTACACCTGCTTGTGAAAATCTTAAACTGGTTTTTCGAAAATTTCTTATTGTTCTCATTTTCGTGAAGGATTTTGATCGTTTTCGTTGAGTTTCAATATTCAGGTTCACTTATTTAAAACACGGTTTTCATTTAGTAAGGAAGTTTTGGTTTACATAAATTTATGAGAAAAGTGTTACTTTAGAAACACAAAATGGTAAGGCAAGCACCTGTAGGAGAAAACACAACACCAATTAGGAGGAGTAGAAGACGAGGCGAAATCGCAGAGACATCAAGAATGGGAGAGAGGAACAACAGACCTCAACTGGTCAGATCTCATATTCAGCAGGAACCAAGGGAGAACGATCAAAGAAACTATGATGAAGTAAGTGTTCACACTACGAATACAGATACCACAAAAGAAAATGAAGGAAGAACACAGGAGGAAGGAGCGGTAGGAGAAACCGAGGAGAACATGACCATTGCAGAGCTTAGGAAAGAAGGAGAGAAGAAGAAATGCGTGCGAACATGACACGTCAAAACGATGAACTAAGGGAGGAGAACCAAAGATTCCAGGAACAAAGGTCAGAAACTAGATCCAGAACAACGCGTGCGAGCTCAAGGTCAAGGACAAGGAGAAGTACCTCCAGGCGTAGCACATCTGATCATAGAGGGAATGAACAGAGACAATTTTTAGATAACAATTTGGCTAACAATCTTCAGGTGGGCGAAAACATACAAGAGGAGCGCGAACAAAATCACATGGAAGATCGATATGTACAAGTAAGAGAGAATGAACTCAGACGAGGACGTCACATAGAAGATAGGGCGGAATGAATTGGAGAGTATAACCACATCCAAGACGAATCAGAGAAGGAAAATGACCCAGAGCAAGCAAGGATGATACTCCATGGAAGAGAAATGTTGAGACGCCAAAACGAGAGAGATAGAGATGCACAGGAGCATGCAAGGGGCGAAAGGGAAAGGCGAAGAAGAATGAGAGAATAGGCCGAGCAACAGGAATTAGAGGAGGCCATGCGTCAAAACAGGCACGAAAACAGACAGGGGCAAGCACGATTGAGAAGACCGATGCAGCAACAAGAGATTCCACCCTCTAACGATGAAATTTTAAGAGAAGTGGCGGAGCTAAGAGAATTAGTGACAAGATGGAAAGATGGAGGAAAAAGACGGCTACAAGAAGCAATAGAAGAATCCGCAAAGACACCCTTCGCACGACGGATACAACTAGTAACGATACCAAAAATATGTGCGCTACCCACATTTCCTAGCATCTTTGATGGATCTATAGTGCGATCCAGCATATAAAGACATACAGCTTGGCCTTGCTACAATATGAGGATAATGACGCGGTCTTGTGCAAGTATTTTCCAGCCAGCCTCGCAGGAGAAGCTTTGAAGTGGTTCGATGGATTGCCAGTAGGTACAATAAGATTATTTGAGAATTCGCAGAGTTTGTTCTTGGGACAGTACATCAGCAGCAATATGCTAAGACCAGGGATCGAGAAAGCATTCAGACTACGAAGAAGAACGAATGAAAGCCTGCGAGCAATTACCAACATATGGAGGACAATGAGTAGCGAAATGGCAGGATGAGTGGATGAAAGAAATCTCATCTTAGAATTTATCAATGCATTGTTTCCAACTGACTTGTTGTTTACACAGATATTCAGAATGAAAGACAGAATAACGATGGTGGAGCTGCGCGAGTACCAGGAAGAGTATATCGCTCTCGAAGAAAAGTAGAGATACATGGAGTCTTACCCGGTTGTAGTTACAAGCGAAAAGGTAGGAAATGCGAGTCTATTACCAAGGATAGCGAACGTTGTTGCGAGCAATTCGCAGGGAAGCAAAAAGACATTAATCATAGAAGATCAATAAAAGCAGGTAGCCATGAGTAGCAGAGATCAAGAAATGTATGAGCAAGAATACAGAGAGAGGCAATACAATAATCATGGAGGAAACAATAAAGTTGCAAGATTCGACAATGATGGAGAAGGATACGGAGGAAATAAGAGATATTACAATCAAGGCGCGAACTACAGAGTCCATGAGGAGGTCAGGATGCCACCTCTTAACACAACATTGGAAAAAATATGGGAAGCTGTTATATTAATGGAAGAGATAACGCCACCACCAAATCTAGGGCAAGAACCACCATCTGGGAGAAGAAGCAAGGAATTCTATGCTTATCATCGGTTCCACGGTCACACAACGAATAATTGTAAGAATATACAACGAATCATATTAAAGATGATTGGACAAGGAAAGCTTAACCACTTCCTAGCTACGCCGCCGCCACAACCAACATCAGGGGGACAGTCGTCAGGTGCGGACAAAGGCAAAAACACCTTTCTAATAGAAGTGGGAGCGAATGCCAATCCACTGTAATTCAATAATACACTCATTCAAAAGCATAGAAGACTTCCATGACAATGTGTTGAGTCGCGTATATGCGATAGATGCCGAAGGGAATGAAGTAATGAACCTAGCAAAGATACCAAAACTCAAGGAATCGCAGAAGCAGCCAATCACATTTAGCGCAGAAGAAGTATCTGGAGGAGGCGAACTTCATGAGAGTCCATTAGTGGTCAAGCTGGAGATAATACCAAAAGAAAAATTTGGCAAAGGAGAAGATGAAGAGGATGTCACATGGGTGATAAATAGGATACTAATTGACTCTAGGAGATCGGTGGACATTTTGTTTTATCATACATATAAGACAATGTGAGGAAAAGATGAAGACTTGATTCATTCAACTTATAAAATATATGGCTTTAATGGATCAGCCAACAAGCCAAAAGGAGAAGTCACTATGCGAATACCTCTTAAGAAAATCTCTACAGAAATAACCTTTGTGTCGTGGACGTTGAATCTCCATACAATGCGTTAATTGGAAGACCGTGGTTACATAGCATTCCGGGTGTGGCTTCCACATATCATGTAACACCCCGATTTTCGGGCCCGGATCCTGCCCGAATCCATTGCCCGAAAACCCGAAGTGCTACTTGGATACCATAGCCGAAGCCCGGCTACTAAGCCCAAGTTCTTTAAGTAATTCATTTGGGCTTAATTAATTCATGTTCGTTTTGAGAATTTTATCGCAGCGGAATACTCAAAAATTCATTTAGGAAGATCTAACCGTTGATTTAACCTAATTTGGAAGCCACCGGAAACAAAACACATTTTGGTTCACAAATAAAAATATCAATACCGTTCATGTTTTGTGATTTAATTAATAAGTAACTATTAGAACACCAAATTGTAAAACTGAAAACAGACCTAGGTAGATTCCTAGAATTTTACAGGATTCATACGAGCTCCAAAATTTATGATAATTATACGGATACGATACTGATTGAAACTTTTATTATATATCAAATTTCCATAATTTTTAGATTAATTTTAATTTCCTAAGACCATGGTCAAACATGTAGTTGACTAGCACTGCAGAAATTCAACACTGTGACACTCTGTTTTAGAAATATTATATTAAATCGCACACAATTCAAAATTGGATGAGTCCTGTCACTTTAGAAAGATAAAACATAGATGATAATTTCCTCTGTGGACACTAAGATCTAAAAACCAATATATAATAGCTCTTAATTAGGATTTTTATAAGACATTTAAAACAGTCAGATATTTTCTGGATTTAACACCCGTATAAAGAATTATTTTAAAAATAGTTATACAACTCAGAAAATTCTATAAATTTTATCAACTGTCCCTTAAGATGTTTTACATTTATTACAAAAATAATCATATCAAAACATGTTGCTAATTTAAAATGAAGATCAGTCAACTAAACATCATACAATATTTTTACAGCATTCAAACTAAGATTATTTACATCTTAAAATAGAATTTTAGGCATAAATGATAACTTTAGACATCTCTAATCATTCTCTAGGCTCCAAGTTGATCAACTCCCTTGTCATGCATCAAATCTGGAATTTTTGTCATAATACGACGTGAGTTGTGACACCCAGTAAGCAAAGAAGCAACAAAACATTTTATGCAATATTTTTCAATTCATATTAAGAGCATCTAACATGATTAACAACACCGCAAACACATGGAAACACCTCATCCATAAAAAAAAATAAATTCAATCAATCCGCTCGCCCCAGGGAGCCCCACGTGGGTTTAGGGAAACAAAACCGTTCCCAAGGATATCTCGTATCCCATCAAAGTTGTTTTTAAGAATCACAATCTATGGACCGCAGCCCAACATTCATAATCATACTCACAACATCGATTATCATTCATATATTAATGAAAACTTGCAAAATAAATTTAATTAAAATAAACTTAAATAAAAAGAAGGTTTTTGATTGTGTTGCGCCTACCTCAAATCCATACCGAAACGATGTTAAGATTGACCATGATAGAAAATAAACTCCATTTATAAATAGTTCTCGGTGGAAGGAAAAATGGTACTGCCTTTTTTTTTCTTTTCGTTTTAGGTTAACCTTAACTCCGAATGCAGATGATATTTCTGAAATCTAATCTAATCGGCTAAGCAACTCTTGTAATTAGATATATAGTCAAAATTCATTGAAACCCTAATTATTATTAGCTAATTATGTCGTGACACTTGGCACCAAATATACATTCTAAAGCTAATTAATAACTCGTGAACAGGGAGGAAATCTCCTAAATATATACTTTCACCTTTTTTTTCTTTTTTTTACCATTATCATCCAATTCTAGTTAAAAAGAAATCCTAGCAATCTTATATAATATCCTAACAAGCTAGCACATGGCTTTGCCTACTTTCCATTTTCATTTGCTAAACTCGGTCAACATGTAAATTCAAAAGAATCCTAATTTTTGTTATCTCTTTATATCAAGGAAGTTTCAACACCTATCACAAGTGGCCAAGTGTCCAAATAATTAATACTAGCAAGATTTTTGTTCAAATCCCGTTTCTAGGCAAGGAAGATGGATATCAATCCCCCTAATTAAGTTAAGTGTCCATAAATATTGAAATTACAATAATTTAATTAATATTCTTATCAAGGCTAGTTAAATGTTAATTATTATAAAGAAATACTAAGTTTGCCAAAATAAATTCACGTGCATCCAGAAAATTTCAAAGTACTATTTTTCCGCAAGTTACTAAACTACTCTTCCGGAAAATGACAAAAACATCCTGTGATGAAAAATACCAAAATACCCTTTAAGCTAATTACAAAAATGACCTTGAAATTGGGACGGATATTACAACCTCACACACTTCAAGAAATTTAGTCCCTAAATTTAAGTACAACACAGTGACAAAAAATTTTAAGCTAAAAGAAAACACACAACTTATTTTGTCGAAACACAATTAACATTTATTAAGTGTTTGCGCAACAACTAGTTCCCCGAAGGATCTAATCGCTGCTCTGATACCAAATTGTAACACCCCGATTTTCGGGCCCGGATCCTGCCCGAATCCATTGCCCGAAAACCCGAAGTGCTACTTGGATACCATAGCCGAAGTCCGGCTACTAAGCCCAAGCTCTTTAAGTAATTCATTTGGGCTTAATTAATTCATGTTCGTTTTGAGAATTTTATCGCAGCGGAATACTCAAAAATTTATTTAGGAAGATCTAACCGTTGATTTAACCTAATTTGGAAGCCACCGGAAACAAAACACATTTTGGTTCACAAATAAAAATATCAATACTTAGTTCATGTTTTGTGATTTAATTAATAAGTAACTATTAGAACACCAAATTGTAAAATCAAAGCAGACCTAGGTAGATTCCTAGAATTTTACAGGATTCATACGAGTTCCAAAATTTATGATAATTATACGGATACGATACTGATTGAAACTTTTATTATATATCAATTTTCCATAATTTTTAGATTAATTTTAATTTCCTAAGACCATGGTCAAACATGTAGTTGACTAGCACTGCAGAAATTCAACACTGTGACACTCTGTTTTAGAAAAATTATACTCCCTCCGTCCCTAATTAGATGAGCTACTTGGTTTTTAGTTTTGTCCACAAATAGATGAGCTATTTCACTAATCAAGGGGATATTTCTAAAACTAACCTTTTAATTGATTATTTTTTCTATAAGAAATATGTATAATTTGATAGTCATGTTTATATTCGTTGCGTAGGTGTTTTAAAATGCTTTTCAACGGTATAAAGTTTATAAAAAACCATGGTATAGTTTAAGAGATAAATCGTTTCTAAATTTTACTAATTACTACCCATAAGGGTATAATTGTAAAAAATACTTAAATATACTCCACTTTCCTCCTTCCCTTAAAATTTGTGCAAACTACAAGTAGCTCATCTAATTAGGGACGGAGGGAGTATTAAATCGCACACAATTCAAAATTGGATGAGTCCTATCACTTTAGAAAGATAAAACATAGATGATAATTTCCTCTGTGGACACTAAGATCTAAAAACCAATATATAATAGCTCTTAATTAGGATTTTTATAAGACATTTAAAACGATCGGATATTTTACGGATTTAACACCCGTATAAAGAATTATTTTAAAAATAGTTATACAACTCGAGAAAATTCTATAAATTTTATCAATCTGTCCCTTAAGATGTTTTACATTTATTACAAAAATAATCATATCAAAACATGTTGCTAATTTAAAATGAAGATCATCAACTAAACATCATACAATATTTTTACTGACATTCAAACTAAGATTATTTACATCTTAAAATAGAATTTTAGGCATAAATGATAACTTTAGACATCTCTAATCATTCTCTAGGCTCCAAGTTGATCAACTCCCTTGTCATGCATCAAACTGGAATTTTTGTCATAATACGACGTGAGTTGTGACACCCGATGAAGCAAAGAAGCAACAAAACATTTTATGCAATATTTTTCAATTCATATTAAGAGCATCTAACATGATTAACAACACCGCAAACACATGGAAACACCTCATCCATAAACAAAAATAAATTCAATCAATCCGCTCGCCCCAGGGAGCCCCACGTGGGTTTAGGGAAACAAAACCGTTCCCAAGGATATCTCGTATCCCATCAAAGTTGTTTTTAAGAATCACAATCTATGGACCGCAGCCCAACATTCATAATCATACTCACAACATCGATTATCATTCATATATTAATGAAAACTTGCAAAATAAATTTAATTAAAATAAACTTAAATAAAAAGAAGGTTTTTGATTGTGTTGCGCCTACCTGAAATCCATACCGAAACGATGTTAAGATTGACCATGATAGAAAATAAACTCCATTTATAAATAGTTCTCGGTGGAAGGAAAAATGGTACTGCCTTTTTTTTCTTTTCGTTTTAGGTTAACCTTAACTCCGAATGCAGATGATATTTCTGAAATCTAATCTAATCGGCTAAGCAACTCTTGTAATTAGATATATAGTCAAAATTCATTGAAACCCTAATTATTATTAGCTAATTATGTCGTGACACTTGGCACCAAATATACATTCTAAAGCTAATTAATAACTCGTGAACAGGGAGGAAATCTCCTAAATATATACTTTCACCTTTTTTTCTTTTTTTACCATTATCATCCAATTCTAGTTAAAAAGAAATCCTAGCAATCTTATATAATATCCTAACAAGCTAGCACATGGCTTTGCCTACTTTCCATTTTCATTTGCTAAACTCGGTCAACATGTAAATTCAAAAGAATCCTAATTTTTGTTATCTCTTTATATCAAGGAAGTTTCAACACCTATCACAAGTGGCCAAGTGTCCAAATAATTAATACTAGCAAGATTTTTGTTCAAATCCCGTTTCTAGGCAAGGAAGATGGATATCAATCCCCCTAATTAAGTTAAGTGTCCATAAATATTGAAATTACAATAATTTAATTAATATTCTTATCAAGGCTAGTTAAATGTTAATTATTATAAAGAAATACTAAGTTTGCCAAAATAAATTCCGTGCATCCGAGAAAATTTCAAAGTACTATTTTTCCGCAAGTTACTAAACTACTCTTCCGGAAAATGACAAAAACATCCTGTGATGAAAAATACCAAAATACCCTTTAAGCTAATTACAAAAATGACCTTGAAATTGGGACGGATATTACATATCATCAGTGTATTAAGTTCCCATTACCCCAAGGCGTTGGAATCATCAGAGGAGACGCTAATGAAGCGAAAACATGCAATGAAATTGATGTAGAGAAAAGTGAAGCGCGTGCGATTAAAAGAAGAAACATTTGGAAGCGTGACGCAGAAGAGATCAAGAGGTGTGAAAGATTGATGGTTAATTTTATAACAAAAGAAGGAGAAGTTGATAATTACCATAAAAATGAAGAATCATCAAAGGGATAAGATGCTAGGATAAAAATGGAAAACGAAGAAGGGACTAGCACTGATCAAACTCACAAGAAGGTAGTCAAAGGAGCTAAACGGCACGAATATGCGAAGCAATCCAAAAGGGGGGAATTCCAACCAAGAGAGTTAGTTATGAGCGAAATACCACCATATCACAAGCAAGGGAGAAAGAAGAAAGGGAAAATAACATGGGCTGGACCTTATGTGGTAAAGAAATATGTTGGGGATGGAATGTACAAGTTGATGGAAAGAGATGGAAGGAATATGGAGAAAATGCAGGATAGGCTTTATAACAAGAAATATCTGGAGCAGTATTATGGTTAAGGTACTACCTATGTGCGAAGCAGGTGAAGAAGTAAAAGGCACTACAACAAAAAGTGTTATAGATCACACACTAAACATCATAATGTATGAACACTTGTGGTCTTTTAAGGGATAAAACTTAAAGACCATTAATATTTTAGTGTTTGTGATCTTAGATATAAAGACCTATCCATTCATCTCATACATTTTAAAAAGTGTGATCTTACAATTGAGCATTTGACTACTCTAACCACTATTTTGTGATCAAAAATCTGTCCATTAAGCTTTTTTGATAAATTTTAAGAAACATATGCAGCGAGTGTGGCTCGAACCTGCGACCTTCAGGTCCATTAGAGGAAAAAAAAGACAGCCCACAAAATTTTGGGGGTTCCAATAGCAAAACCTAACTTCTACTCACCTACTCCTCGAATTCTCAGAACTCTTTTCTTATTTTTTTTTTCACTCTCAAAATTCTCTCCGTCTCTCTCCCTCCATCTGCTCTCGATTTTTCTTCAATTCATTGAGAATTCAAGCTGAGTTTTCATAGAAATCGCTAATTTCATTTGGATACAGGTATGATTCAACTGGTTCCCCTCTTGTTTGGGTTATATATGTAGTCAGATTCGAAAATTTAAGTTGAGATTTGAAATTAGGGTGCGATTCTTTCTTTATAATTAGAGACCCCAAATCGCCACATGTCAACGCCACAATCACTCTTGCATTTGGTGAAGCCACATCAGCCTTAACTTTACATGTCATCGTAATCTAATTGGTTAACCCATTAGTCACAAATCCAACAGTCACTAACAAATTCCCACACAAAAAGAAAAGGAAAAGATACAACCATTGGAAAACACAATAATCAAGGGTTCGTTTCGGAATGCAATAAATACGCCTTTTGGAAATTGAAAACACAATAATCAAGGGTTCGCTTATGAATGCAATAAATACGCCTTTTGGAAAGTTGTTCTTGCAAAAGCAGTTTCAACAGGATAATTCAAAGGATACGACTCTTCAAAGTAAAGCCCTTTATTTCTCTCTTTTGGATATGATAATCCATTTTTTTGATTTTAATATTCGTCACTCTTTCCTCCTATTTTGCAATATTGAAGTTGCACAACAAAACTGAACGATCGAATGATAAGATGAAGTTTTATCATTACACAGAAAAGGAAGTACCTACTCTGATTCTAACAAAGCATACATAACCATTAACAGTGGTTTTCTTTTCCATTCCCAGTTGCTCCGTCTATAAAAGTAGGTAAGCAATCTTCTTATTGTTGCACGTCATATGCGACTATGTTTGGTAAACAATTTTGATCTCATAATATGACTGCGAGTTTTTGAATCATTTTCTGTATGCCGAATAGTTGACAACCATCATCACTTATGAAAAGTACACATGTATACATGTTATCAATGCGAGTTTGAATCAATGATCAAGGATTTCTATTGTTTTATGCAGTGGATTCGTAAATGACACCTTACTACCAAAGCGGACAACGGATGCAAGCGCCTCTTCAAGTATTTATATACGGACACGAAAAGATCTGGAAGTAATAAGAAGAGAAGTTAGGGAGTTTCTGACAAGAAAAGAGCGGGAACTTTTTCGCTCACTCAGTTTACTTTCTTAATCACGAATAAGAATAGGAGGGAAATGGTATGCTGACTAATTACGCCATAAGCTTGCACATTCTGTCCTGTGATACCATCCCGAAATTATCGCAGAACTTCATTCCGTTGCAACATCTTAGGTTGAAGCCTCCACACTTACATCATTATAAGACGACACATCACGCACATATATGTACGATGCACTGTATATAAGTCGATAAGTATGACAATTTGATGGGATTGTGTTTAAAGTGTCGAGATAGAGAGATTACAAGGTTGAGTGGTTTCCATGATCAGAGCATAAAGTTTTGAAGGCATAAGTAAACATGGTTATTAGCAACAACATCCGGACGTTTAAATAAAACCTGCAATAAGTAAATTATCTGCAGAATTACAAGAAGAACACAAAAAATGACCATCTGTATGTCATTATTGTCTGTTTGGGATTATGAATGCATTCACACTTTTCGTATATAAATTTGCAGTGTCAGGTGGACTACGTAGAAGAGCATTGAAGAATAAAACGATCAAAAGATTACAAAATATGGTATATTTGGCAACAACAAAAAAGAACGTTGTTCATAATGGTGATAGTAAATATTAATGGGGTAACGAGGAGAATTGATTAATAAGTGATTTAATTAGTCATAAGTTTGGTACTGTTATGTTAAATGTGTTTGTAAAGAATACATATTTGAAGATTGAAATGCGGAATGTGTTTTACAGTAATGGGTTTTTGAGAATTGACAAGTATTTGTCGAAAAGACGATGTCGGTGGAACTCATGAAGAAAAATAAGATCGGAGGTTAACGACACTGAAAAATTAGACAGCGAGATATGGATTTATTACTATATATATAGCTCACATAATTGAAGATTCTCAGTCGAACTTTCTCTTCGAATGCCCGGTATATTTCAAGTTAAAGAGACTTACTAACAACAATTCAAAAAATAAATAAAATACACCACCTTTGTTATGCAGAAATCTGCCTTCTTAGGTAAGAATGAAGAATTGGATTAACTTTTAAGAAGTACTTTGGACAACATGCTTATTATCATTAGAATCGGGATATGGCGGAGTTCTAAAAAGTTTATATTACGAACGAGGAAGAAAGAGGTCAAGAAAATTGTGTAAGAAGGCAAGTACATTGTGAAAGATGTAATGTATTGTAGTTGAATCAACCATTAAGTACGTTGTATGTTGGATAGCCAAGTTAATTTTTTTCTATTCTACGGCTAAACGAAGTACTATTATTAGGAGATACGCATAGTTGTAAATATATTGTATTTATGGTTAGGAAATATGTTAGTTAGGAAAGATATTATTTTTTGTGTAAATCTTTTTTTGGTTTCCTCCCTATTAAGACTTGGAGAAACTGATTGTAATTGCAAGCTTTTCATAATAAGAAAACCTTCGTATTTCTTACCTTGTCGTTTCATGGCATCCGAGCCAGGTTCGAAATAAACTTAAAATTAATTCAATTTCAGAATATACGGGTATGATGATTCCTCCGGTGAAATTTAATAGCGATAATTATGAACAAGATGGAAAAATTGTTGTTAATATGGCACTTATGAATATTGATGTGAATTCAACTAGAAGCTATCTTTCATCACAAGATCGAGCACCACTTGATCATACTCTCGCTGATGCACAATGGGAAGCTATTGTGAATATGTTTAATTCTTCGAATATGGAGGGTTCGAAGGAAAAGCTTTCTAGCAAATGGATATTTGATATAGGGGCTTCAAGGCATATGACAGGAATTAAAGAGTTTTTGTGTAAAACATATCAAATAAGTTTTTCTTCCGTAAAACTTTCGAACGACACATATACAATTGCTCCATGTGAAGGCACTGCGGTGTTTGGAGACAATATGAGATTATATCGTGTTTTATACGTTCCTGATCTTCACTGTAACTTGATTTCGTTAGCATGTTTAATTAAAGATCTGAAATGTATTGTAACTTTGACTGATAAGTTGTGTGTGATACAGGACCGCACTACGAGGACGCTGATTGGTGTGGGAGAGGAACGACATGGGGTTTATATCTTCCATAATGGAGCGCAGATTATGGCATATCGAGTTACTACTGGTGAAGATTATTACTTATGGAATAAGCGTTTAGGTCATCCTTCTAATAAGATTATTTCTTTACTTCCTGGTATGCATAAAGTTGATTGCCAGAAGTTTCTCAATGAACCATGTGATACTTGTTTTAAGGCTAAACAAACTCTTGCTAGTTTTCCTATTAGTGAGAATAAAGCAAATGATATCTTCAGTTTAGTTCATTGTGATGTGTGGGGTGCGTATCGTACTTCATCTTCGTGTGGTGCACACTATTTTCTTACTATTGTTGATGATCATTCTCGTTGTGTTTGGGTTTATTTGATGGCACATAAAACTGAGGTGGTGAAAATTTTTCAGAGTTTTTGTGCTATGGCTAAGACACAATTTGATAAACATGTTAAGAAGGTTCGCAGTGATAACGGTACTGAATTTCGTCCATTGATTCCATTTTTTTCTCAACAAGGAATAGAATTTCAAACTTCATGTGTGGATACACCACAGCAAAATGGGCGAGTGGAACGCAAACATCGTCATATATTGAATGTGGCGCGTGCTTTGCGATTTCAAGCAAATTTACCTCTTCGGTTTTGGGGTGAGTGCATTCTAACCGCTGGTTATATTATTAATCGCACACCTACTACCTTTCTCAATGGGAAAACTCCTTATGAAATGTTACATAGAAAGCCACCTATTTATACTCATATTCGAGTATTTGGATGTTTGTGCTATGCAAGTATTATTCCTCGTGATCGCAACAAGTTTAATCCACGAAGTCGACGTTGCATTTTTGTTGGTTATCCTTTTGGGAAAAAGGGTTGGCAGTTATTTGATTTGGAAACGAAACAATTTTTTGTGTCTCGTGATGTTGTTTTTTTTTTGAAAACAAATTTCCTTACACAGTTGCTTCTTTAGATAATAATACTGAAGATAATAATAATGAAGAATATCATGTTGGGTTGGATGGTCGGTCGGAAATCTATGCAGACCAATCAATTTTTTCGTCGTATGGCAGCACTCAGAAATCACCTGCTTCAGGTTCAGGTGATGATACTTATTCAAGGTAGTCTGGTGATATGTCAGAAATTGTTCAGCCAATTTTGTCTGGTGGACCAGTCGTGACAAGTGACAATGTTCCAACAGTCATGGATGTAGAAGCAGTCACAGGTAGAGACAATACTCTATCAGAAGGTGGAGGCGTGTCAGGCGGTGACACAACAGATGTGGAGAAAGTGTCAGGTGGTGACAAAATACCAACCGACGCAGGGAAACACCACATTAACAGACAGGATTTGTCTTGTAGCGATACATTTACTCCTCCAGGAAGTCATCTTCAGAAGCTGTCGGGTGGTAATGGAAGTCGAATAGTCACAGAAAGTGACAGAAGTCGACATGATTTGTCCGGTAGTGACAGAATTACTTCTCCAGGCAGACTTGTTCAGCAAAATAGTGACAGAAGCGGAATAGTCACAGGAAGTGACAATACACAAGTCACGGGATTATCAACTTCTTTGAGAAATGACTCATCTGGGGTCCTACGGAATTTTGTCTCTACAGAATATGATGCTGATGTATCTTCCGCTACAGCAAGTGATGCAGATTTATGTGATTCATCCGATAAGGCAGTGCGACGAAGTGTCCGGTCTCGGGTACCTAATACTCGGTTAAAAGATTATATATGTAATACTGTCAAAGCAATAGACCCCAGCTCCTCCACTCCTCACTCGTCAACATCCTCAGGTACGCCTTATCCCATAACTAATTATGTCTCTTGTGCTAATTTTTCAGCTAATCATACTCGGTTTTTGGCGGCTATTACCACTCTTAGAGAACCTACTAGCTATGCTGAAGCTGTGCGCCTTCCGTGTTGGCGTGTAGCTATGTCTAATGAAATAGGTGCTCTTGATAAAAATGGCACGTTATCTATCACTGATCTGCCGCCAGGGAAGAAGGCTATTGGTTGTAAATGGGTTTACAAAATTAAATATAATTTTGATGGTAGTGTCGAGAGATATAAGGATCGCTTGGTTGTTCTTGGTAATAAACAAGTTGAAGGGGTGGATTATCATGAAACCTTGCTCCCGTAGCTAAAATGGTTTCAGTTAGAACATTTTTAGCAGTCGCAGTTGCTCGTGATTGGGAGTTACATAAAATGGATGTTCACAATGCCTTTCTACATGGGGATCTTGATGAGGAAGTATATATGAAACTTCCTCCAGGATATTCGACTAATTCTCCTGGTAAAGTGTGTCGACTCCATAAATATCTGTATGGCCTTCGTCAAGCTCCTCGTAACTGGTTTGCTAAGCTTGCAGGTGCTCTTAAGGCATTCGGGTTTGTACAGTCTTATGCTGATTATTCTCTATTTACCCTACGACGAGGTGAGAATTCTATTAATGTGCTTGTCTATGTGGATGATTTAATTATTCTTTGGGAACAATTCCATTTGCTATTATCGCTTTTAAAGCATATTTAAGCCGTTGTTTTCATATGAAAGATTTGGAAATCTCAAGTATTTTCTTGGTATTGAAATGTCTCGAGGAGCTGATGGACTGTTTTTATCTCA
Organism: Papaver armeniacum; assembly: GCA_023531295.1. Lineage (NCBI taxonomy): Eukaryota > Viridiplantae > Streptophyta > Magnoliopsida > Ranunculales > Papaveraceae > Papaver > Papaver armeniacum. The sequence continues at coordinate 395,475 of JAJJWW010014750.1, forward strand.
ACGAAAATACACCTTGGACATTCTGTCTGAGACTGGACTTCTTGGGGCCAAACCAGCTTCTTCGCCTATTGATCAACATCATCGGTTGGCTCTAGATGATGGACCTTTGTATTCTGATCCATCCCAGTATCGTCGACTTATTGGACGTTTGATTTATTTGACCATTACGCGTCCTGAATTGTGCTACTCGGTGCATATATTGTCTCAATTTATGCAATCTCCTCGGGTGTCTCATTGGGAAGCTGCTCTTCGAGTTCTTCGTTATCTAAAGGGCCATCCTGGTCAAGGGATTGTTTTACGAAAGGATAGTGCTCTTCAACTTACTGCTTATTGTGACTCTGATTGGGCCTCCTGCCCTCTTAGTCGTCGTTCGCTTATTGGTTACTTTATCTTTTTGGGAGGCTTACCTATATCTTGGAAGACAAAGAAGCAACACACGGTATCTCGTTCTTCTGCTGAGGCCGAGTACCGTTCCATGGCTCATACTTGTAGTGAGCTCACGTGGCTGAAGGCATTATTGAAATCTCTAGGTGTGTTTCACTCTCAGCCTATACGTCTCTATTGTGATAGTCAATCTGCACTTCATATTGGTGCTAATCCTGTTTTTCATGAACGCACCAAACATATTGAGATTGATTGTCATTATGTACGCGATCAAGTTCAGTCCGACACTATTATTACTTCTCATGTTCGCACAACCGCTCAACTTGCAGACATTTTCACTAAAGCTCTTGGACGTCCTCAGTTTGAGCTGCTTCTTCGCAAGTTGGGCATTCGTGATCTCCATGCTCCAACTTGAGGGGGGTATTAGGAGATACGCATAGTTGTAAATATATTGTATTTATGGTTAGGAAATATGTTAGTTAGGAAAGATATTATTTTTTGTGTAAATCTATTTTTGGTTTCCTCCCTATTAAGACTTGGAGAAACTTATTGTAATTGCAAGCTTTTCATAATAAGAAAACCTTCGTATTTCTTACCTTGTCGTTTCAACTATACACAAAATTTTTAGTACATTGACTGCAGTCCGAGTCTATATCTTTAAGGGGGGAAAAAGCGAAGCAAACGGTTGAGATTCTATTTCCAGCATATATATAAAGTTTATACGGTAGACTGAGTGTCGTCCAAAGGGAACCGAAGTCACATTGTTTGTCTTGCAGCCTTTCGGAGCACTACTTCGTTCGGACTAGAACTTGAAAGAGCATGGTCAAAACGCTATGAACTCTGCTCCCAAATGACATGTTTTAGGCCTGTTTTAGAACTAATGAACAATTCAATGAGAAGTAAATAGTATTCCTAATAGGTTTTACTCTCAGGCGTTTATATCGTTGTAAAGAATGCATTGGAGACACATGGAAAATTCCCTATCCCAATTCTTTTTTTAATTTAGGAAAAACCAAAGAACATATTCATACTTATGAATCACTAATGATGAGCCGCATTGTTTTTTTATTGTCACTACTATACGTTATATGCCGGTCGGCATGCAACTTCTGGATTTATTTTGATTCTATTTCTTGAAGTTACAAATTTCGCTTTCAATGGCTGTATAACGCTCAACTATATATTATATAGTCATAATAACAAAATGAATGTAGTCGGATGTATGAAAAGCAGTATGCATGATAAATCCTATACAAACACTTGGAATGGCTCATATTTTACCGTGCTCAAATTAGTCATTTGTTTTTTTACACCAACCCCGTAATTCTAAGTTTTTGTGCACCACAATTACTCTTTCACTTATGTTATCCATCCGGTGCGTATGCACCGGGTTAGGGGCTTGTATTATATAATAAGAAGATCACGAATTATTACATAGCAGGCAAGCGAGCAACAAGCTGCGCCGCAATCCCTTTTTGAATAGCAAACCCTATCCTCTTAAACACAAACTCTCCCGAATCAGGAGTCATGACATTACTGTGCATGACTCTTTGAACTCTCGCTAGAAGTCCAACCGCCTCTGGCGCTAATTAGGGTTGATTGTTTAGTTGTTTTAATTTTTGATTTCAATAACGTTTCTCTGCAGGGTTGATTTTTGAAAACAATTCGAAGAAGAATAAGCAGAAGAAGAGAGGTGAAGGAGGAGGAGGAGGAGGAAATTTATTTTGAATTAGTTCAAACTTGATCAGGTAGGTACGGATCGTTTTACCTTTTTTTTTTTTTTTTTTTTTTTTTTTTTAATTTTTGGTTTGATTTGAGTAATTTCTTAATGTTGGCGTTATGATGAGGTTTGGTTTTGGTTTGATCTGCACTGGTTTTGAGTTAAGTTTGTATATTAGGTTTTGATTATGATGGAATGATCTTTTGTTTGATTTTAGTTAATGATTTTGAAGAGTAATATCTTGATTATTAGGGAATTATTTGGAAATTTACTTAATAGAGGTGTGGAATGTTAGGGTTTTGTATAATTTGGCTGGGGATGGGGATGAGATAGTTGGGGTTATGGTTAATTAGTGTGAAAATGAAGGATTGGTTGCCTAATTGGGTTCAAACAGATATGTAATAAGGATTAGTGTGAAAAATAAGAAACAGTTGTGCAACTTGCCCTTGTGAATTAACCAGGTAAGTTTGTTTTCAATTTTTTGTAGTTTCTCGATTTTGGGTTTAGATAGTACCACGTCACGAAAAAAACGCCAAGTAGAATTGGGAGGGGATGCATATATACATACACAACACTATAAATAGTTATTCCTTTAGAGGCAACTACATGTAGATCCTTACTGAGGAAATGAAGATACGAACAATAAATTAATAAATCCAAGATGATTATTGCATAATCTGAATTAACCATAAGCTTATTAATGACCATAAACTCTGTAAGGAAATAGGATTTGAATAAGGTTGTATTCAAATTTTTAAACACAAGAAAAAATGTTCCTTGGTGTAACATTTAACTGTGGCTCCAACTGCTTAAACACAGTTGCTGGAGATCAGTACCAAACCAATAAACGTTTATGTCTTCTAAATATCATGATTCAAAGTAGCCAAAAATCTTGATATTTCCAAGTAACCACATTTGTGGTAAGAAAACACACTTTCATTGCTTCGATCAGTGATTTTTCATATCTCCCCTAATTGGTATTGGCTTTAAAACCCAACAGTCATGCCTAGGGGTGGGCACAATGTACTAGGGTGTCCATAACCACCTCATGGGTTTTAAAAGAAAAGATGAAAGCAAGAAATGTAGAGAGAAAAAGAGAAAGAGAGTATACCACGCCTTGAACATCTAAAATTGTGGTACTTGAATCAATGTGTCGCTTTGCAGCAATAGTTCTTAGTAAGGATTGGTTAATTAGTGTGAAAAATAAGGATTGGTTTTTGATTAGGAGTTCTGGTGCTAAGTAATTTCTTGATGCCTCCCGACCAAGATGAATGTTCATAAGCACGTCTTATCTCAAAAATACACATATATTTTGCTATCCGGAATGTTCTCGGTTCTTGGTTTTTACTTATTGAACATGACACTCTTGAATTATCCTGTCCTTTTCAATATTTTATAACCAGAAAATTTAATGACATATATTGGATATGATCACTTGCCATATCCGCTCACAATATTGTCTGTTGTAGCTAGATGTATATTTTGTTAACAAATTCTGTTGTAATTAGATAAGTTATTCCTTATTTTGCTGTAAATAGGTTAGGATTCCTCATTTATCCCTCCCTTGCACTACTTATCCAAGTTTAGTCTACTTTTTATATGAAGGAATCATACCGAATTAATACAAATAAGCAGTACAAAAATCTTTAGCATTGTGTAGTATTGTCATCATGAGAAGGAAAATCTGTTTTGAGAGTGATCAAACTTTGTTGGATAGAGTAACACAGATTTTATTTCCAATTCCAGGGAAGACAAGTACATGCAATTTCTAACTGATCAGAGATGATAACCTATCGGAGGATTGCTTTTTGTTCTTTTTTTTTTGTCCAACATCTAACTTAGACCTAGATATGAGTAAAAATGATGTCCATAAATAATTTTGTTTCTAAGTTTATCTTTTTCGTTGTCCTTGTTGTAACCAATTTTTAGCTTTCAATTAGATTAGAAATTAAATATGATATGCCCTTTCTACTACTTTCTAGTTTGAATTTAATGAATTTCCTTCTGTTTCCTTTATGAAGCTCGGGGGAGGACAATATTAGGAAGGCTGTGACAGAGGTTGGTCTTGGGGCGAAACTTGTGGAACTGCGAAAGGTTGGTTTGCTAATCTTGTTCTGTGGTGATTATAACTAGCCGAGACAGGACAAAAAAATATAAATAATAAACTCATGGTTGAATGGATCCCACTGTGAGGATTTTGACATTTTAATCCATTTGTTTGTTAATCATGAGATGCATGCAACTTTATGAGGATTTTGACATTTTAATCCATTTTAGTCCATGAATGAATCTATAAATGTGTTGTTAGTTATGTTTAAACAGATCATAGTCCTTTCACGAACTGGGTCATCATTTGTTCATGATCAGGATATTTAGGTGGTAAAACTATGGCTTTCCTCAACAGTCTCTATGTTTTCCATATGGCTACTGATGTTGTTTTGAAAGTGGTAGTAAAAGTTCGTTCAACTCGGACTTGTGTAGACTCGTTTTAAGACTTAATAAAAGAAAACACTAAAAATAAATAAAATATATTCACAAGGTTGTCACAAATATCGAGAGAGATTGGGACTCAAGATTCCACCATTAATCACATTCAATTGGTTCATATAATGATTCTTAACAATTATAGCTCTTTTGTGGACTCTGTTTCTTTGCCAAAGGTTGATTTCTAAAATATTAGATGTAAATCAAAAGCATGGTGTATCAAAAGCTCTTACGTCTAAGCATACATCATCAAACGAAATCACAACTAATTAGTGAAAATCATAAATCAATTAAAACAAGTGCAAAAGTCAAAAAGAATCAATTATAGTTACCAATCAATTGTGAAACATGGCTTCCTCCGTTGTCCCAGTGTTGGAGTTTAGCTCTTCATGGTAAAAACACGCTCAAAACAATAACTCATGGATGAATAGGTGTTTTATTGAAGAAAAATAGTATTACAGCAATTCTGTAACATATATAATTGTTCTGAGTCAATCTATTCTGAGTAAATTGTTGCAACCGAAGATAATAGTTACTAATGGACTATTACAGGATTCTGAATCTAAGACCCTACGAAACGACTATCCTTTACAGCCTTATGTTCTTCAGCTTAGTCTTCTTCCTGCTGCTGCTGCAACTTCTCCTGCAGCTTGATTCTTAGCTCTGCACCATGCCCCCAACTCCCGACTCCCTGTCTAGGACTCAAAGCCACCTATATATACTTAACAGCACAATTAAATCCCGAGAAATCTTTCAATATTTTTTTCTTCTTCTTCACGGAAAGGTTACGATAATATTTCATTTTCTGTTAATTTCTTTCACGCGTCTTTGCCCTGAATTGTATCCTACTCATAAAAGAAATTATCTCCTACCAAATCTTCACGCTGCCTTATAAAACCTCATTTGATTGGGGGCCATACTTTTTAATTTGGGGCCAAGCACTAGAGGACAAAAAAAGGTCACCCAATCCTAATTTGGGTCACCCCTTATAAAAATTCTTTCTAAATGCCTAAAATAGCCTTGAGTGATTAGTATTAAGAGTTAATGAAGTAGATTAGTGTGTTAATTTAGTTTAGTTTAAAATCAGGTTTTGGGATTAAATTTTTTGGGAAATTTAAGTTTTGGGTATTTTTGTTTTGAGAAGAAGAAGAGGGGTTTTGGGAGGAAAAACTAGGGTTGTTTAGAAATGAGTGATTCAAGTGGAGGGAATGAGGTAGTTGAAGGTTCAAACAATAACCATGAATGTATTGATGGTGAGATTATCTCTAATAATCCTATGGATTGGATGTTTGATGAAGAGATGTTAATGGAGGAAGCCATGAATAATGGTGGAAATGAAGATCCTACTCCTCAAAATGAAGGAACCGATACTCCAAATGAAGAACCCGCACCTCAAAACAATCAGGTAAACCTCATATACTCTTGATATTGTCTGAATGGTGCTCCAAGGGGTCGATTCATGGTCACTGTTTAAGTCGTCAGTGTGAGAGTCGTTATTGTCGGGGTTTGGATTCATTAACGACTGTTAAAGGTCGTCAGTGAATTGGAATTACCGATGACGACTCAAACCTGCAACTTTTCCAGGTTATGAAAAATCGTTAGGGGCGTGTGATAAACACTGACGACTCTTTATGCTAGGTCAAAAAGGGTCGTTAATTTTGTTTTTTTTAGAGTCAAACGACTCTAAACCCAGAACTCTCAGTAAATAAAACACTTAGAGTCGTCATATATGTATTCGTATAAGATGACGACCCTATCCCGCCATTTCAAATTTTATGTAGAGTCGTTCGATGTTTTATTTAATATACTAACGACCCACCCTTGCGCTGGATTATCATAACTTTTGATTTCATAGAATCATTTCATTGAATCTTAAAAGGCATACATCTTTCATAGCGATACATTGAAGGAAATGAAATACAATAGATAATAACGGTGCACTGATACACTTAATCATAAATGGCGTAATTATACATGGTGCCTTCCAAGATAAAGTAGCAATCTTCGAACTCAAACTTTTTCCCACGAAGCTCCTCGTAATAGCCATACGCCTTCCTCAACTGAAAACGCAAACATACTCAGTTAGTAGTGTTGAAAGCTTTGGATAAGTTTTACCTCTTGTTTAAATACTTACTCTTATAGCACCCAACATATTGGTCATGGCTTCCCTTACGGCCTTGATTTCTCTTTTGAAAACTTCACACTCGAAGAATATCTCCTCGAACCGTTCCTTGACGAGTTTCAAAGACCTTGAGTTGCAATTTCCGTCTAACGCCACAAAAACGATGAAAACACGGTTCCACCAAGCATACGATGTTTGATCAATGTCTTTTCCTAGATCTTCAAAGTGGTTTGTGACGGTTTTCCAAGCTCTCACAATAGCACAATTATCTTCCGAAGTGTAAGTACTAGTCATGGTGTTTCCTCTTCTTTTTCCTCTTGGATGATAAATGAATGAGAATGAATGTGAAGGTTGAGAATTATGGTTTGGGTGAAGAATGGGTGAGATATGGGTCTCTATTTATAGAGATTAAGGACCCAACAGTCAATTTTTTTGAATTTTTAACCGTTGCCCAACTCAACCACATTTGGTGAATTCAAAATTCACATTAACTGCTTTAAGGATCGTCATTATATATATTAACTAAGTGACGACTCTTGATGATAAAAAGTGTCGTTCATGTGTAATGTTTACTGAATGACGACTCTATCGTCAAATAGTCTCTGTGTCAAGTGACCTTTAGAGTCGTTAATATGTTCTTCTCCATAAATGACGACTCATGCCAAGAATTTCAAACAATCTTTAGAGTCGTCACTGTTGCTTTAACGAATCATGACGACCATGTATGAACTATAGTTATTGCACCAATATTTGTAGTCATGCGTTTTATTGAATCCGAAAAAACATACATGTAGTTGAAATAAAATAGAAGTAAAACACATAAAATTGTTCAATACATTGCGCTATAAAATCTAAACGAGTTTAATTATATTGGGCGAATTGCCATTCAACTTCCTCCAAGAGAGTGTAGCAGTCCTCGTGCAAAAACTCATGGCCGTACTTTAATTCGTATTGGCTCCGACCCAAAGTATCTTGGGAAAACAATTTTTTAAATAAGTTAGCGTTGTTGAATAATGATAACCAAATACAATTTTTTTGATGAAAGGCCTAATGATTCAAAAACTTACTCTACTCATTCGAGGTTCGTTCGGCATAGCGTCCTTACGAGCTTTCAATTCGTTTCGAGCGAGACGCATTCATTGTATAAATATGCGTACCTTTCCCTTATTTGTGGGAGCGTCCTCTATAACGATTTCCGCTTAGTGCTTTGAATACCTTAAACACCCGTTTCCACCAAGCACTGGTGTTTTGATCATGCCCAAGGTAAGGCCTCTTGTTGGGTCTTCGTTCATCGGCCATCCATTGCGCTTCCTCAACGGAGTGCTTTGTGAGAGTGGTCTGTGCTCTGACAATAGCAACATCTTCTAGATTATTAAACGGAGTTGGAGCCATTTTTGGTGATTCAAAGTGATGGGTGACTGATTTAGGAAGATTGAAAGTGATGGGTGAATAAGTTTGGTAGAGATAAGTGTCTATTTATAGCCAAAAAGTACCCAACGGCTAATTTTTTTTTTTTAAAAAAAAACAGTTACTTCTGTAATAACTGCTCCTACTAGTCAAAGTTACCGTTGATTTTCAAAGTCTACAATAACTTTGTAAAGAGTCGTCAATCTAGATATATATACAATAACGACCCATAAAATAATACTGGGCAGCATGGTTTACATTTGGGAATGTAGAGTCGTCCATGTATAAAGAGGGTCGTCATTTATCGAGGAATGAGTCGTTCTTCTGCAAAAATTATGTTGACGACTCAAAGGGTCGTCATTTTGACATCCCAGAAATTGACGACTGCTGTTGAATGAAAAATTTTTCTTTTTTCTGTAGTTGGTTGTACGGGCGAGCTCTCAACCTGAACCCGTCTCCATTATCGGTCCAGATACCTCCCAACACTATATGACCGATTTGGTACGTTTTTAATGCTTTAATGTTTGAATTGATGTATATCTTTATGAAAATTGTTTAATTAGTGTTGAATCATGATCGTGTCATTGGTTTTAATGTAGACGTGGAAAACAAAGGATGAGGTCAAGGAATGGATTATTTCAAAGGCAAAAGAGAAGATGTGCGTAGTTGTTCAAAGCAAACACGTTGATTATAAGCAAATGGAGATGGTATGCGAGAGAGCGGGGGATAAGGAAGAAAGTCACAAAGGGAAGAACTACAAGTATGAGAAGAAGACGACGAGGGTCTACAAAACTTCGGTTAAGAAGATACAATGCCCCTTCAGGATTGTTTTCAAAAGGCATCCTGAAACTAATCTATGGAGGTTGTATAGTATTCCGGATGGTCGTCACAACCATCCTCCACCTAGTACTCTTTTAGGGAACCCAGCATATGCCAGATTGAAACCACATCAAATGGAAAAGGTACGACAGATGAAGCGATGTAGACTGAATGGGATGGTAGATTAATTATGCAACAATCAGAGTGGTTGGCAGAAAAACTTAACTACGCCATGCAAACAAGGGTGGGTCCGGGCGACAAAGTGACACATATTTTTCTTGCCCATCCTAGGATGGTGGATTTGGCTCGGTGTTTTTACCGGGTCTTGTTCATAGATTGCACCTATAAGACCAACAAGTATAACATGCCGTTGTTGAACGTGGTTAGTCATACTTCGGATAAGCAATCATTCACCGTGGCATGGTGCTTTATGGAAAAAGGAAGAAATAGAGGACTATGTTTGGGCTTTGGAACAAGTTCGGTTGATTTACCGAGGCGAAGGCACACCGCGGGTTATAATTACGGATAGGGATTTTGCGGTCATGAGTGCCGTTTCGTCAAGTTTTTCCACATGCTCAACATTTTCTTTGTACGTGGCACATCCAAATGAATATTTTTTCTAATTGCAAGAATCATATCCAAAAGATCAAGCCTGCAAAGGGTAATCAACGTTCCAAGGAGGAAGACGAGCGTCTAAGTAAACTTTCAAAAAGAGAAAGCCAAAGAGAAAATGAAAGAAAAGGAAAAATATCTGAAGATGGTGATCTATGGGAGGATTTCTGCAAAGATTGGGACCATTTGGCTCATTCGAAGACCAAAGTTAAGTACTATGCAAATCTTCAAAAGTTTATTGATGATTGGAGTATGGATCATAAGAAGGTTGTCAATTATTGCCTAGATACATGGTTGAATCCTTGGAAGGAAAAGTTTGTTTATGCATGGACCAATAAGTTCAAGCACTACAAAAATGAGTCCACGAGTATTGCGAGAGCAGTCCCATGGACGTTTGAAAAAATTCTTCAAGAGAACTTTGGTGGGGTAGTTACGGTACAAGAAGCTATTCACGAGCACGCCGAGGATGACCTAAGCAAGATAGTGACTCAGATGGAGTATAGTAAGGACCGTTTTTTGAAGCAATACATGGAAGACAAAGAATTACTATGTGGGGTTTCGTACCAAGTATCATGGTGGGCAATAAAGCATATGATGACTGAACTTAACAAATTTCGAGCGAAATCTTCCGATGGAAAAGTCATTAAATGTAATTGTACAGGCGAGACGTGGCTTGGCCTCCGTGTAAACATAAGCTCGGTGGGTACAAGGGGCTCATTCCCATTGAAGATATCGATCCTTTTTGGAAGCAACTTGGGTTCATCCCAAATCCCACAGGAGCCGTGATGAACAATTTGGAGACCTTGAGATTGGCAAGTATATCAATGAGAAATATCGAAAAAACGAATTGTGCGGGAAGACAGATCTTTGGTTTCTAATTTGTGGACGGCTGCCCGTAAGAGCTTGGGAGTAGAAGAAGAGCCAATCAAACAAAACCACTTGGGTAGACCCACAACTAAAAAGTCTTTTAGAGAAACCGTGAAAGCGGCAAAGAGTTGCAAAAGTGACTGTCACGTCATCAATATGTCCCGGGCGGAATATACGGAGTATGAGAACTCTTTCGTACCCAAGGCAAGGGGTCCGCCAAAGGAAGACATGGATGTTGTAGACCATGTGGTCGGTACCCAGCAAAGCCAAACGAGCGGAATGGTTACGATACGAGGAATAAAAGGTAATCCGCGCACCCGTAGTCTGATCGATCCGTATTACCCTACCATGGGAGAAGCCTTCGTACCATTGATAGTAATCCGTTATTGCCTCGTAACCTTCATCCACATGCACCCAAAATGTGATGTCTACGAGGCTAGAATGTCTATTATTCCAATGCTTGACATCAGTTGCAGGTTCATAAACCACTTTTATGTCATCCTTGTCGGACTCACATTTGTTCAAATTGTGCTTGAACGGAGGTACATCGTCTTCATCGGGTGAATCTTGAACAAACCCAAGTTGACGCATGATTCTCATAGGATTGTACATTGAAAAACCGTTAGGGTGAAACAAAGGTCCATGGTAGTACACGACATCTTCCATTTGCGCCAACTCTAGCATCCTTGTAAGGAGTAAAGATTACCTCTTCCGCCGTGATGTTGTCAAGTTTTTTACGCATTTCTATCAACGCATCAGTTTGTTCCCTATCCTGAGAACCGGAGTACAACCAACGGGTTCCTGTTGGACTACCAGGCTCCATTTTGAGTTGATTTTCACATCTTCATTGTCCTTGAACAAAGTGACGGGAAATGATCATAAATCCACACCTATAACAACCAAAGTTCAAATTTTTTAAACAATCAAATAAACATAAAAATATATCGAAGGAAAAAAACATACTAAAAGAAGACAACTTTCATCAATCCAAATACCGGATTAGAGCCAAATTCCCATTAATTTGAGAAGTTCGTTCGCGAGATCCCCAGGAAAAGCGACCATTCGGATGTGCAACTATGGCGGTCCCCAAGAGTACTTGTTCACATCTTCTAAGGGGTCCAAAAGTTGAAGAAGGTTGGCGATCACCTGTTACCTTTTTGTCGGGAAATACAACCGATGCAAGGACGTACAACAAATAAGCCGCCGCATAACGACATTCCATATCGAGAGACCTCCTTTTTTCCTTCTGCGGTACCGGCAAACATCTGCCTAATGTCCACAAGTTTGAACTCTTTCTTCGGGTACTTAGCTCCCGCACGAAAAGCCCATCAGTCTTCTCTTTATCCCAGCCAAACAAGTTCTTGGTCCATGTATAAATTTCATCCCAACTAGGCCTTCTCTTGAAATTCTCACTGGTTGATTTACCTTCGACTGCACCCCTAATATACATTTCCGCATCATGGAGTCAATGCCATCTCGCCAAAAGGAAGTTGGAATGTGTCGACTTCAGCGTAATACCTTTCACGAAACTAGATCTGCGACCTTGTCATACGCAATCACAGAGTTCACAACGGCATTGTACAAACCGGAGTTTTCAACATATTCTTTAACTCTTGCACATTCACCTTCTAGCGGCCACAACTCCATTTTCTTAAAAGAAGATTGGTGCCTGAAGAGACGTGCGGCATTCTTATGATCCTGCAAAAAATAAACAAATAAGTATTAAAAACATATTAGAAAAGTAATATCAACCTGACTAATCAAATAGCAAGCAAAGTTGGGATTCTTACGATTGTCTCATAGATGGTATGAGCCCACGATCCAGCATATCCAAATAGAACTTTGCCCCCATCTCTAGGTTCTCCTCTTGGTTTACCACTTTTAAGAGGCTCCAACATCAAACAAGGCGCGGGAACGTGTCTCGCGCTGGGTGCAATATCAGTTCCATCCTTCTTAACCCTCTTTCTGGCCCGTCTTTGCATCCCTGTTCTTGACTTCTACATCTTGTTTACCATCATCCTCTTCATCATCCTTACCACCAACATCATCCCCTTCATCCTCTTCCTCCTCATGACCACCATTATTACCTCCATCCCCTTCCTGCTCATCATTATCACCATTACCATCATCAGAATCATCACCACTAACATTATCTTCATCATCATTGTCACTCTCTACTTCCTCTTCACCTCGTACGGGAGGATCTTCTTGTATCTCCTCTTCTTGGATTTCTTCTTCTTCACCACTACTGCTAGCGGAAATAACGAGGAGAGTCGATTCGATGAATCCGACAACTCATTACCTTTGTCTCTCGGTTCGGTGATAGAAAATGAGACCTCACTCGGCTTCTTACCGCGTAATGGACCGGCAAGTAAGTATTTATCATGACGTGGAGCTTTGGAAGGTGGAGTTATCGTCATTGGAACCTTTCCTTTGGTTCTGCATTTGGTTCCGAAACAAAATAACAAAAAAAAAAAACCCAATAAGAGTCGGTAATCGAATAATCTAAAACACAACCGACCCTTGTATAACATGTGACGACTCAAAGTTATATGATGACGACCTGTCTCAAATAATAAAGGGTCGTCAAAAAGACAATAACGATCCTACAATTTGGGTTGTGACTCTAGGGCATATACTTAAGTGACGACTCAAGGGGAAATGAGATGACGACACTATCAATTCTTGGAACAGAGGGCTGTTCGAGTTCCATCTAGAGTCGTTATGAAATAAATAAGGGTCGGCAAATAAGAGTCGTCATCTGCAACACAAAAAGAGTAACGACTCTATTCTAGGGCAAAAATTGTCGCAGTAGCAGAATAAGGGTCGTCATCTTCAACCTAATAGACTAACGATTTTTCACAAAATAAACATGCAAATGAAAAGTCGTTAGGGGTATCCACTACGATACTAACGACCCTTTAACCGAAAACCGCTAAATTTCGGTTACCGGACTCGATTTCACAATCAAAACACAACAAAAAACGCATAGAAGGTGGGTTTAACTTCACATACCTTCTAATTGGACCCATATCTTCTTTGGGTTTCGATTTTTTTGGGTTTTGGGCTTCTTCCACGATTACCTTTCCTTTGACGGCGTCGAGGAGATTGGGGATTTGACGTTCTTTGCGAGCGGTCTGTTTTGTACGAGCCATGTTTGAAGAAGAAGGTAATCGTCGATTATCTTCTAACATCGACGATGAATCGGTCGAAGAAAAAAATCGTTTGGGGTCGTTAATGGTGGTTGTGGAGAGGAAGAGGAGAGGAAGAGGAGAAGAAGAAGAGAAGAAGAAAAAAAGAAACTGATTTTTTTTTGTTTAGTTTAGGGTATATGAATTGGGGGCCTAATTATGATTTCAAATTAGTGTTAACTGATTTTAAGATTTGTGTTTAGTAAAGGGTAAAACAGTCTTTTCAATATCGGATTAATACGCCCCTCAAAAAATTGGGGTGGAAATAAAATATCATGGCCCCCAATTAAAATGTCTGGCCCCCAATCAATCCAGGTTATAAAACTCGGAAAATTTCCGAGAATAACTTCCCACCTCTGTTTTATCGTGAATAGATGGACACTCCCTTTTCTTCGCAAATATGGATTATATCTTCCCTATTTGATCCCAAACCAATTATCCAGCCCAATTGGATGGATCCTAACTGAGTTATCGGTCCTGGTTAGTGGAATCAAGTCTATCCCATTCAAAATATTCGATTGAATCTCTCAAAATATTGCCAGAAGGCTCACCAACAATCCCGAGTATCCCCTTCTCTGTTTCATCGAAAAACCAAAGATTATCTTCTTCTTTTTTCGCATCTACGTTCATTACCTCTCCTGTGTAACTATAACAGGCCCATATTAGTCCAAGTCATAGACCAAGTCCACAAGAATCTCGTCCAAATCAATTCCAGCAAAATACGCGGGTGAGGATGTTTTTCCCGCCAAAAGAAATGGTTTGAATGTTGAAGAAGAAGTCCCCCTAACCAGACTGGGGTGCGAATAACACTTGGAGTGTCTTGGGGTGTAAATAGAAAGTGGGTGTCCCTTAGTAATTGATTTGCCCCTTATCCAAACTGAGAGTCCGAATAGTAATTTTCTCCCACGAGCGCAAATACCACTTTTCGAGCCAATTTTTCCGCAAAAGCTTATTCTCCTAAAACACCTACAAAAACATAAAATAATCAAATAAGTATAAAATCGAGCACTAATAATACACATAATTGAGATCAAAATAGACACATAAATGCGTTTATCATCTACCCAAATATGTTTATCTTTTTTGGGTATTCTTTATAGGTAAGCAACCAAATTCTGTCTTCCCTAGCACAAGTTTTTCTGCATAGTTTCGGATGATGATGTTTGGATAACCATTAGACTATCCTAGTTACGCACCAACCCTATTTTGAATTTCAAAACCCGCCCAAAGATAGGGAAAACTATGGGCATCTTGATTTTGATTAATGTATATTGCCAATAAGGTCCATTATGGAAATCACTTATTTTTGAAATATGAATACACCCTTCATTTTTCAGGCCCTTTAAGGTTAAAATACGTAATCGGAGCAAGAAAGATGAGGCAAAGTGGAACCTATGGGTGTGCAAGGTGCTCCGGCTGTTTCGTAAATATTTCTATGAAGGTTTTCTTCTTGTTCTCGGTCGTGTTTTTTTCTTGGTATTATAGAAATTAGACTTCCTTGAGAGATTTGCAGGCTTTTTACTTATAACTTTATTGGATACTGAAAATATTGCTCACCTCTTGTAGTATCTACTGTTTGAAGTTTATCACTTTATTATAGTTTCTCATGTGACTTTAGATAGGGCCGCTGTCTTACAATATGAATTATATTGGATAGAAAAACTGGATTAATGTATATTGCCAATAAGGTCCACTATGGAAATCACTTATTTTTGAAATATGAATACACCCTTCATTTTTCAGGCCCTTTAAGGTTAAAATACAGAATCAGAGCAAGAAAGATGAGGCAAAGTGGAACCTATGGGTGTGCAAGGTGTTCCTGCTCGTTTCCAGAAATATTTCTATGAAGGTTTTCTTCTTCTGTTCTCGGTCGTGTTTTTTTTTCTTGGTATTATACAAATTAGACTTCCTTGAGAGATTTGCAGGCTTTTTACTTATAACTTTATTGGATACTGAAAATGTTGCTCACCTCTTGTAGTATCTACGCTTGAAGTTTATAAATTTATTATAGTTTCTCATGTGACTTTAGATAGGACTGTTTGCCTTACAAAAAAGATAGACTTTGAAGATTCATGTCCGCGGCGATTAACACCAGCTGGAATCTCTTGAAGGGTGGGAGCAGATAGCAACGAGCAAGCTGTGGAAATTGTTCAAAAGAACCCATGTGCAGTAAGTTTTCCCATGTAACCTTTTTCCACTTATTATGTTAATCCCTCCTCCGTTCTTCACAAAAAACCTTTCATGTTAACAACTTTCTGGTAGAAGTCTTTCTTATAATTTCATGTTAACTTGTCAAATGTATGCTCTTACACTTGTAATCCCGACAAGGATGCGTGTTTTCATTTTCTTTGCGAGGTCTCTACAGCCTAGAGGTTTAGTCAAACACTATGTGGTTCACCTCTCTACATGGCTCCGAAATAATACGGTTCTAAGTATGATGCAAGGGAGACACATAAACCCGACATGAATGACATGCCAATCTTTTTCTATCTCCGTTTTTAATCGATTCATCTTAATTTGTATATGCAGGCAAATCTCTGGAGTGTAGGTGTTATCCTTTATCAACTTGTGATAGGGAAAACCCCTTTTGCTGGGAATAACCAAATCATGGTTTGAGAGTTGTCTTGTTACTTGTGTCTTAATTTAGTTACCATTATGTTGTGCTTTTGCCAACTCATGATAGATCCTTTTTCTCATTTCATGTGTAGTTGCTGCAAAATATCATGAGATCAAAAGAATTGCAGTTCCCTCCTGATATTAAGGATTAAGGTACAGGGCATTTTACATACATGGAAATTGATCCCAAGTAATTTAGTCATTTTGCTTCGGATAGATAATACTCCCTCTGTTCCTTTTTAATAGGCTGGTTTTGTTTTTAGAGAAATTTAAGGAAATTAAGAGAACTAATCATTAAAAGTGGTCCTCATGACACTTGTCAATAAAAGAAGTGAAGTGAAATGGTCCCCATGACACTTGTCAGCAAAAGAAGTAAAGTGAAATGGTCCACATGACACTTGTCATCAAAAGAAGTTAAGAGAAAAGTGGTCCCAGAAAATTAAAGTAACATTTGACTTTCCCAATTAGGAAACCAGCCTATTTTTTTTGAAACACTTATTTATAGAAACCAGCCTATTAAAAGGAACGGAGGGAGTACTTGTTTCTTGGTTTCTAGATACACTTAAATCTACCATAGAAAGAGGAAAAAAAAAGGCCAATTGTGCTTAGGGTACTTGCCCGTCTTTCTCTCGTCTCCGTTCATCAATACGTCTGTTGTTAGAGGTCCATGTATGTCCCTATTGTCTTTATCAATTTTATTCGAATGCGGTCACTTGTACAAACTTGTTTTCGTGGTAACCAGGATTATTATTCAGCTTATGTGGTTGTGAAGGCTTGCTGCGAAGAAGGCGTACAAAATACTCTCGTTAGTCTCAAGGTTGTCATGGATTGTGGATTGTGAAGCCTTCTCGCTTTTCGATTTAACATCATTCTCGTGTTAGTGGTTGACACTATTTGCTTGATCTTACTTGTAGTGCTTCAGTGAATAGTCTAAATGAGTTTGTTCTGATGTTAAGGATCTGTGTTTTGGTACCCTTGATTTGAGTTAAACAAGTAGACACTAATCGAGAAATGTATAATTTTTCTATTTTCTTGTTCAGAAATGAATTTGATTTAGACGACAATAGAATATAGTTTTTCTATTAGCCTTTTCAATTTTGTTTATGTCAGTTTTGAATTTGAATTACAGGTGCAGAAATGGAATGGAATATTCTGTTTCTATAGGGTAAATATGGGTTGAAAACTTAGAGGAAAGATCACAACTTTTAAAACCTTGTCTTTTAAAAACCTGTCTTTAAATATCAACTTTTCAAAACTTTTTGTTATTTGCATAGGGTAGGATCACACTTTTCATTGCAAGAGAGTTGTTATCTATAGATCACCCTTTAGATTATACTGGCAAAGATCACAAATAGTCAGTACTTAGATCACACTTTTTATGAATGATCCATGTATGTTTTTGTTGTAGTGAGGGGTGAAGCATCAAATAGATTATTATAAAGTATTAATAGGATGTTCCTATGTGTGCGAATAAAGAAGAGAAAAAAAAAATGTACAAGCAAAAGTTATTAAAAGAGAAATTCTATTTCTTCTACAATGCATACTTCTAACATACAAAAAGAAGAGTGAGGCAAAAATAAGACCTCACTAGGGGGCAACAAAATTTAAAACCTCTAACTAGGGAGGTTTGGGTATCCAATTGTGGCGTGCACCTAGTTCGCACTTGTGCAAGAGGGAATATAAATAAGCCCTAACGCGCGTCATAATTGGAGAAAACCTAATAACGCATGGCTCGGGCGAAAGCCATACCAACCCTGGAACCTGAGTCAAGGATATAAGGAGCGAAATAAAAGCCTATCCGGTAGAGACTCCTTAGTCGAAAGACTAAGGTACTAAGTTCTCTATCATGGAGTGTAGAAACTCGATCGGGGGCGCCGCGGCACACGGTTGAGTCAAGAGTGCGGGGGCGCCCGGAGCGTACCTCGCCGCTCTTGGCAAGTCCGGGTTATGATACACTCGGTCCTCAAGAAACCCCACTTAGGGTGCGGTCTCGAAAGAGGCTGCGAAAATAACTCGGTTGTTGCATCATTGGATGGGAGGAGCCCACCCTAACCCAAGAGGGGTACGCTCCTTGAAGGGGAAACCGGGGAAGATAAGGACTGAGCTCCTCTATTAGGGAGCAATTGTGTCAAAGACGTCAATATCATAGGACTATACTCCATAAAAAGAGTATAGACCCGATTGGCGCATAAAAAATCTTGCAGAGGCAATAATACGAAAGATAATAAGGCGAGATCAATGGGTTATTACGTGAAAGCGTAAAGACCTCTCGCGATTTCGTCGCACGACCAAAATGAATACCCAGGGGCAAGAATAAGTCCTATTAACGTGGTGAGGCTGATTAAGACCTCTACTTAGAGAGGCTCAATAAGACCTCTTGAATAAACACAAAAGACCGCACTGACATCATTTTTGCAGGATTAAATAAAGGCAGCCGCAAAGGTATGATTAAAACATAAAATACAACCATGAATGATTTTGAATTACAAATGTATTATACATAGTTGAGGCCTTAGCAGAGGCAATTGCACTCCCGCGAATAACAGAGGCAAAAATGGGATTATAAACACAACAAGGTTATGTTATTCGCGTAAGCGCGATAGCCTCATGCTAAACATGGTAGAGGTAGATAATTCACATACATATGATAGATTCATATACTGGTAGATAATTCGCATACATATGATAGACTCATACAAATATTCGCATATAAGAATACATATGATAGACTCATGCAAATGTTCGCATACATATGTTAGACTCATGCAAATGATGTTATATTCGTCTTTGGTAAGTTATTTATGGACTAACATACATAAATTGTTAAAAATAAAAATGTTTTGCTTTTGGTAAATAACCGGGAAAAGAATAAAGAAGCATAAATAGGGAAGGAAAAAGACATTTATTAAAAAACTGGAAGATAACCAGTATATGTACAATACAGAGAACATAAAAGAGGGAGAAAAAGGGGACGGTTACTTCTCGCCAGCATTATCTTCATCAACCTCAGAATCATGATCTTCCCCGTCAGAATCTCCATACTCAAAATCACTATCGGAAGTTTCTTCATTATCTGAAGGATCCTCAAACTCATAATGCGATGGAAAGGGAATGTCATGTTCAGAGCAGAGCTCGCCCACTTCCTCTTTAACAGCCCCGTCACGTAGAAATTGCATATTTGGTTAGATTAGAAACGGTGACTTGGAGCTTTTTCTTGAGTCTGCGGAACTTGGTATCACGAGCTTCAAAATTCGCTTCAAGCCTCTGAATTTCAGCATTGGACTTCGCTTGTAGACTTTCAATATCTCTCAGATACTTCTTCTCCTTCTCAAGGAATTCCTTCTCGGCAGCTGAAAAGAGATAATGACAAAGGTCAGGATCGCGCATAATTAATTTAAGAAACAAAAGCAGGGGCAGAGTTATTCACAAAAATAGTGAGAAACCTTCTGTTTTGGAAATGATGGTTTTAACCAAGGATGCATGATCAGATTCTAAAATAAAATTTGTAGCCAGCTCCAGCCTAGCATTATAAAGGACTTTAGCAGCCCATTCAAACTCGGCGTCATCCTCAATTAGAAGACGAGAGCGAAGTTTATTCTCACGAGCGAGAAGGGTATTCTTCTCACTTAGGGCACGATCCCTTTCTATCTGAACCTTGAGTAGAGCTTCGTGAAATTCCTTCAAAGCCTTCGCACCATTATCAATCACCTGATCTTTCTCAGTAATAAGAGTATTCTTTTTCGCTTCTAAAATTCTAATTCTATCTTTACACTCACGAGTGCGACGTTGAGAGATCCTATTGCAAATTAGCATCGGTCTATGATCACAAATGAGAGCTTCATATTTCAGCCTCAACTCCTCCCAACTAAGATTCCCTAAACCACGAATGGGATAATTATCCAACGTAGCGTTAAGGAGTTCTAAAAGAGCATCATTATCATCAGGAAGACTAGATGCCTCTTCGGTCAAATTATAAATTTCTTCAGGTTTAAATAATGGAAAAAATATGAAGACATAACAAAATTTCGCAAGTCATAAAAGAGCGAAAAGAAACACACCTATTAACTGATAATTTCTCGGCGAAGTGTATCCGCTCTTGTGTCTTGTTCAAAAGTTCCCCTTTGATCTTCACACACTCAACCTTCAAGGACTGGTTCTTTCTGTGCAAATCAGAGGCAACCGCATAAGAAGCTCGCGCCATCTGCAAAGACAAAGAAATAGGGAATTCAAAATAGATAAGGTATAAAGAAAAAGCATTAGCTCAATCTCGTCCCAGCTTACAAGAGAAAGAGAAAACATACCATGGAACCCATAGCAAATAGAAACTCCGGAGATATGGCTGAAGCAGATCCTCGCAGAGATTTATGATTCAAAGTGGGAGCATTACATATGGAAGAAACCATTTGACAGGTGCGAATTAAGTCATCATCACCAGCAGCTGCGAAGGAATCTTTGAAGATAAGTGACAATTGGGCCAAGGGGGAAGCAGAAGTAGACTCATCATGGAATGGTAACTCATTTCCCTGAGAACTAGGAACTGAAGGAGTAGGAGAAGAGGTAGTAGAAGTAATCTTTCTCTTATTCTTGGGATTATCCTTCTTGTTGACATTCTTCGCAGAGGACTTGGAAACAACGACTTTACCCTTAGGCTTCGTGCGAGTAGAAGTCTCTTCCTCATCCTCAGAAGAATCTTCATCATCGGCACCACCTATATCCAATCCTTCCACCTTCGCATTACGAGATAAAGATAAGAAATAGAGGCAACAATATTGTTAAAATTTTGAGTCAAAGTATTTCTTACTTCATCAGTGATCGAACGTAGCGCTTCTAGTGTGCCTCTTCCATGAGCCTTAAATCTTTCTTCAACTTGGCAATTTAGAGGTGAGAAAATTAACGAAACAAAGAAAAAGAAAATAAATAAAGTGAAGTGTGTAAACAAGCGAAAATTAGAAAAACATACCACAACAACTCTCTCAGGCCAATTGAACACCCAAGGGGAACAGACGTAAAAACCCTCAGGGAGAGGATTTACCGACTTATCGGCACCAAAACCAGTAATGTATGGGGCTTCAAGGAGGACAGGATAAACGTCCCAGCGATTGTCATTAGAGTTCCGTGCGGTGCGGTTAGTTTTATCATTAAAATTAACATCTCACATAATCCTATGATTCTACGCGAGGCTATCTTTCCTCGCCAGACGAACAGCCCAGCGGGACGATTTATTCTTCATAATCACAACTTTGTAGTTAGCAAAGAAGCTCTCAACAGTATAATCAGAAGGAATAATTTCTAGATCGACGTACGCTTCATTCCTGTATTCTTTAGGGTAAAGGCTAATCCAACCACACGACGAGCGAACTCCAACATTATCCTGATAGCATCCCCACTCAATCGAAAAATCGCACGCCGGAAATCATCATGAGACAAAATTTGATAAAACAAAGGAATTCGCGGATCAAAAAGAGGAATGGGAAGACCGACGAGTAGGTGTCCTGTGGAGATGATGATCTTTTGATCATTCCATTGATCAATCTCAAACCATCTAGGGTTAAGCGTCAAGGTAGGTCCGGCGATGAAGGAGGAGCGGATAGTTTAAAACCTTTATCTCTCGAATTCAACTTCAAGCCTTTCAAAGTCTTGGACCATTCTCCACCCTACCTTGTGCCCCATTGATTGTTCTTATAGAATGGGATTATAAATATCAAGTTAATTAAGATGATCAAGGAGGCAAAATAATACGATGAATGGGATATTGAAGTGAAGAAGAGTCAAGAATCAAGGTCAAATGAAAAAATAAAAAAGTAGTAAGAAAAGAAAAGTTGCGAGAGGTTGAAGGAGAAGGAAGAGAGTAAAAAGAAGGGGATGAAAACGAGAGGGGTTTATAAAGGATTTTGTTCTCTCCCCACGAGATCCGCTTTTATGAATGCATTAATGGGCGAAAAGATATGAAGCGACAGTTGCAGGGGTTAATCGCAACGTGTCCAAAGATAAGACGATAAGAGCAACACGTGGAGCGCTTAAGTCCGAGATCTCGGAATATTGTCGATTAAGGAATACAAAAATTGGTAAGGTACGGAAAATAGTAAGTACAAAGGCCAAGAGGTGGTTAAGAACAAGTTCTCTTATCGCTCTTTCTATAGTAAAGATCGCTAATAGAAGAGGCAAAATGTAGGGGTTAAATATCGCATACGTAGATATCATGCTAAGTGGTACTATTATAAGGGGGCGAACGCACGCACATAGCATATTTCGGATGACGAAGTCGATGACGTCAAAAGGTCACGAATAAAGTGTGGAATCAGACGAAGTTAAAGAATACGTGCGAGAAGACTCAATATATGGGTGTGAAGACATCGCACGCCAGATCCGAAAATAGGGGCTTTATTAGCTGTCCTCCACTATGTAAAATTCCTATATATAGGACCAGCCACCATTGTATTGAGAGAGATCTTTTGGAGAGTAGAGGTAGAACTTTAGGAGAGAGAAATTTATTTGCTCCCCAAGTTAGGGTTTTATCTTCACTTTTTGTATTGATTTCCAAAGCTTAATAAAATTCTTATATGTGTTCTTCATCTTGATTTCATAGTCTAGTTAGCAAATTATCAAAGGGTGTAGTAGTGGGATTTCCACTACTACTACACCTGTAATTTGTGCAGCTCGGATATCCCCTTTATTTTTGAAGATCAAGACACGCTTCTTCGGCATTCATTCAAGATCCGGTTTGACCGAAAGATACTATTGAATAGCTTGGTCCACCAGGCTATCCCTTCATCTCCCGTGCAATTCCATACCTCCCAGGCTAGATACATCAGTATATAAATTGTAGCTATTAATATATCCGTTATTTTATATGCTCTAAAATTTAACGGTCAATATGACCAAGAAAACAAATATACATGACCAAGAAAAATAATAAATTGAAAAGTAGATTTTGAATTTTGATTTTGTTCACTATGAGATTAATCTATTACTATTATAAAGAGAACCACCCTTAGGCACCGTAGATGAACAGTTTAATGAAGCTGCAAATTTCGAGTTTTCAAAATTGCCCTAGATTTTAAGCTTTGTCAATAATATCTACTAAATTAAGTGAGGGTGAATCAGTAAATTAACAAATAAATCTGGAGAGGGAGTCGGTCATGTAAGAGTGGATCCCACTTATAATAATTAAGCTTTTGTAAAAAAAATTGGGAGTGGGAGTTCTGTACGTGAAAAAGTACCTTAAAGCTGGACATTTGGTCTGCATGGTTTTTCTTTCTACACATTTAACAATCAAATTGAGGATATTTAGGTAATTTAATAAATATAGTCCAATTTAGCCGTTTCTAATTTTGCTCGTGAACGATTTCGGCAGGAGCATCGCGTGTGCCTAACAATCTTGTGATAACAGAGGAAACAAGTCATTCGAACAGTTACTAATTACTATTTCCTTTTAGTTTTTCTCATGGTAGTATTCTGATGAATTACATTTTTGTTATTAATTACTAATTACAACATTTCCAAAGATCATTATTCAATCTTGGTTCCTACAATCTGACAATGATTTGGTCTGAATCATCTACATACAAACTATGTCCCTTAGAAATTATTTATGCGTTAGTTTTCTCCAACATTTCAATTGTATTCCAATTTTTTTTTTCTTTTTTTAAAGCAAGTATCTACTTCTTTCATGGGTATATGCTATTCTTCTTACTTATTTTCTCACACAACTCATATACAAATTCGTAACATTAAGAGGCTAAATTTATAAAGTACCTTCTCTCACTTGCTCACATGAAAGTTATTATTTCGATCGACTGGAAACTAATGTGAGCTTTTCGGAGTGCATTTTTTGATGTATTATGGGAGGCACTAATAAACCATGCATACGTTATCGAGTTCATGTTATTTTTTCCTAATTCCAAATTTAGCTACACTTTGCTTTGGGCATCACGAACCTCAAGACTGGCCCTGCATTCCAAAAGCTCGCATGATTTTGATACGCAACCTAAGATCACGTTTACCCATCTCAATATTCCTTCGGCAGTCCTACCAGTGAATGAGCTAACCCACGGCAAGGGTAGGCAACTGCCTACCCTGCTGGGATGGCTCTCAAGCCTAATTTGCCTATCCAAACTTTAATTTTGCCCATCATAAGCCTATTTTTGTCCTTTTGGCTCCCCTCAAAAAAAATTGCCTACCCATAGGAGAATTTCTGGCTCCGCCCCTGAGTCCTACTGTGGATGCTCTAAAACCCTTTCAAGATCGGTATATCACATGCATGTATCACCACCGACTCTTAGTCACTAACTAACATCTTGCAGTTGAAAGGGCCCGTTATGGGGATACAATTTGGCCATGTCTTTTGCAGTCTTCATCTTATCTTTTAGGCATGTATTGATTTGCAATTTTCTGATTAACCGAACATGTTCCTATCATCTAAGCTAAGCAGTAAGCTGCAAGCATAGAAACTGGAAAAGAAATGATGCATGTGAAATTTTCTGATTAATATTGGATTTCGTTCCATTTTCTTTAATGGGCCTTATGAGCTCTATTTTTGAGATTGTGTATTTTGATTACAAAACACTTCAAAATGATGGTGTACTCGAGAGAGAAGCTACAAACGCCTCATGCTGATTATATAAAGATAGCGTATGCCACAAATCAGGACATTTGACCAACTTCTAAATTTCTGCTAATATGTAATCTAATTATTGAGTTGGACGGCTAGAGTTGCTCCAATCATAATCAAACTGGCAGAGTCGCAAGTGGTGGTAAACGAATTTATGTGCTTCCCCAGGATTTATACCCATAATTGTAAAACCGAAAAGTCCCGCTCGATCAAGCTCATTTCGTCGGCTATAACGCCTCGGGTAGAGGTGTAAATTGGGTGTATCAGCACGAACAGCCTAGCCCAGCGCGCCAAAATTTGAGCCCAGCCCAGCCCAACACGTGACTTAGCCAAGCACGACACAACACGTTAGTTCCATGGGACGGGCTGGGTTTGACTAATTAGCACAACAGCCAGCACAACACGCGGCACGGATAAATACGTGGCACAGCACAACACAACACGTTAAGAAAAAGCACGTCACAATATGTATAAAATACTACACAACATGGTACAATACATCACATTTCGTGTATATTTCACAGAAGAGCCTTTATTCTAGCCAATTATTAACATTTTATTATCGTTATGTTGACTTATTTTCATAATAACACATTTAATACCTAAATATTAGGAAAATATATATGTTGAAAATTATAGAATAATGTGTCCGGCACAGCACATCACGGCACATCACGTTTATTTTCTGGCACAGCACAGCACAACACGGCTTCTAGCACGGCATGGCACGACACGTCATAATCTCCGGCATAGCACGATAAGCATGTGATTTCGTGGGATGGGCTGGGCCGACACGTTTCATCTAAATAAAAAGAAAATATTATAAGCTAAGGAAAGGAAAATACAATGCTTAGATTACAAAGCTTACTTCGCCAAATATCTTTTCTAGAGATATCCCAATATTTAGAATCGATATGAGTGTCCGAGAATCTATTTAAATACTTCGCTAACTTTTCTACATAACTATTACAATTTCTTTTAATATAAGTGAAAGAAGAACCAATTGATTTTGATTTAAAGCTTGAAGCAAAATAGCGTTTGATCTCCAATTGATAGTAAAAAATTTTCTTCTTCTTCATAGTGTTGATACCATTTTTGTTGTCATTCAGGAAGTATATTCTTTCGTTGCAGTATCCCCACATCCATTTGATGGATTCACGACAAGCTCTGGGCTCGGCTTCTTCTGGGCTAGTACACCATCCAGTTCCTCCTGCGAAATCTATAATCAGATCCAAGTTATTCATTTTAATCACCCCATAAAAAAATTCCAGCTTTTTCTCGAAAAGCAACATCAAAGAAAACATACGATATATCCTGCAGAGTATCAAGTTTTTCATAAGAGAAATTTGGATGAGGTTCATCACAATTAATAGAACAAATGTGATTCACAGTTAAACATTTCTAAATCTTTGTGTACTTTTTGGAAGGTCTTTTCTAATAAATTCAATCAGATCTTTAGGGTTTGCCTTAATATTGTCAAAAACTACCCTACAACGGTACTTCCAAATGTACCATAAGACATAAGCAAAGTGTTCTCTCGTAACTGTCGTCCTTTAGCCATACACAGACACAAGTCTTTAAATTTCGTCATAAAAGAACATAAAAATTACTAGATAGAGAAAGACCTCTCCAAATAGCTTCGAGAAGACACATCTAGTAAAATGATGATCAACATTTTCTCTAGCATTGCAATTTCATAATGACAGCTTAATATCGATAGGGGTATACCTACCTATGCTTTTCTAACCGGAAGACAATCACTTAATGCTTTCCAAAGAAAAGTTTTAACTCTGGGCATTATATCTAGTTTCCATATACCTATCCACTCCACAAAGAGGACTAAATGGTTTTATTGCACAAATAATTGTAAGCGGACTTAATCGAAACCAACCATCTCTCGGTTCCGATCCATTTTCTAGCATCTTTTTCTCCATCACTGTTACAAGGTTCAAGCAATTTAATTTCTTCAACATCATTAGCATCAATTAGAGTAAAGCTCTAGTTGCCAGTGTTATCGATAATATCGGACACTTTAGTAACTAGATGCATAATACTAATATTCTTTGGCTTAGGGCTTTTACCATTGAAGCCATTTATCGTAACAAATTTGGATATCTTTACCATTTCCTAGCTCCCAACAATGATTTTTCTCTTATGATATCTAGACCCTTACATATGCTGGTCCAAACCCAAGACTTAATGGTGTTCTTTTTATAAAACATGGGATCATTTTTGGGGAAATACTTATGCTTAAGGATGATGCACCACAATTTATCTGGGTTTTCTAACAAGCGTCAGGCAAGACTAGTTAATTAACAAAGCTAAATTGAACTTATAAGGATTTTTAATACCTAACCCCACTAGCCTTGCTAATGCACATTGAGTCCAAAGCCTTAAGGTATATACCTCTATTACATTTATTTTTCTGCCACCAGAAAGTCTCTTTGCAGAGCATTAAGCTTATCTAAAGTTTTTTTAGGGAGTAAAAAACACATCATGTGGTACATTGGTATAACACTAGTGACAGAACTAATCATAGTAGTCCTATCCATTTGGGATACAAATTTGGCCTTCCAGCCTTGCACTCTGCTATAGACTTTATCAAGCACATTTTGGTAATTAAAACTCTTAGACCTATTGAAAAACAGGGGTGTTCCTAGATAAGTATCATTCTTCTTTATTCTACCAACCTTAAGAATCCTGGCTAACAATTTACAATGCTTATTCTCAACTTTCTTTTTTACTAAAGTAAACACCAGACTTCTGATAATTAATAACCTGACCTGAAGAGTCACTAATAATATTTAATATATCAAGTAAATTCCTAGCTTGAACTATGCTAGCAGAAGTAAATAGAAAAGAGTCATCTGCAAAGAAGAGATGAGAGACAGAAGGGCAGTTTTTAGTAACCTTAATCCCCGCAACCTTACCATTCATCTCAGCATGAGAAATAAGCTTTGATAAAGCCTCCATACAAATAATAAAAATGTAGGGTGACACAGGATCACCCTGTCTAATTCCCCAGTGGGGAACTGAGTTTCCCTTGGGGAGCCATTCATAAGCACAAAGTAAGAAACCGAAGATATGCAACTAAAAATAAGATCACAGAAATCACTTGAAAAACCAAATTGTTTAAAAAAAAATATGATAAAATCCCATTTTAACCTATCGAAAGCTTTAAAGGTATTATTTGAGAGTCATGTGACTATTTTTCCTTTTACTAGTTTTCATAGTATGTAAATTTCGTGAGCAACTACTATGTTGTCTGTAATTTGCCTTTTCGGTATAAAAGCACCGGTTTTGGGAGATTAGATTTTCAAGTAAGGGTTTTATTCTATTAGAAACTAATTCAAAAAAGAGATTCTAGACAGACCAGCCGTCTAGAACTTATTTGGATAAAGGGTGTTCCAATTACTTCACTTTTTTTTTATTATCCCCTAATTTGTGGTGGTATTCCCCTATTGTGGATTCTTCAAGAACCTTTTTTTTATATAAGAAAAAATAGGGCTTAATAAAATAAACAAACTCTGCTATTTCCTCGTAGTTTCGTCTCAAAGTAGAATTCTGATAAATTACGTATTTTTACTAATTACTAATAGCAATACATATCCAAAAATCATGAACCTATTTTGGTTCCTATTATTTGACTATAATTTATTTTGAATCATTCACTCATATAGCATATCCCTTTGAAATCATTTGTATGTCAGTTTTCTCCAACATTTCAATCATATTCCAAACTTTTGATTTTTTTTTCTTCTAATAAAGTTCCTATATATATCATCGGTTCTTGTTATTTATTTTCTCACACAGCTCATACAAAATCGTCAGATTGAGCTAAATATATATAGCACCTTCTATCAGTTAAGCACATTAGTGTTCATGGATGCTCAGGTTAATCAAATTAGGTATTTGAAATACATTTTACTTTGTTTCCAATATGCTTCAGGGCTGCCTACTAATTTCACAAAATGCAGTCTTTTTGGTGTTGGAGAGTTGTCTAATTTGGAAGAATTAGCGGAGGTTTTTGGTTGTAAAACCGAAGCCTTTCAGCCTACTTATTTAGGGATGCCCCTCGGGAGAAAATTCAAGATCTTCTTATAAATGGGATAAGATCATTGAGGCTTGCAAGAAGAGATTGGCAAACCTGAAAAAGGGATTCCTCTCCAAAGCCGGTAAGCTCACCTTGATAAAGAGTGTTTTGCTTAGCTTACTCTGTTTACTATTTCTCTTTGTTTATGGCGCCAAGTCCGTCATCAAACAAATTGAAAGAGTTATTCGCAATTTCTTATGGGATGATTGCAATGGAGGGAAGAAACACCACTGGGTCAAGTGGTTGTCTGTTTGCAAACCTTTATCTAAAGGAGGCTTAGGCATAAGAAGGTTGAGTCACTTCAATAAAGCTATGCTAATGAAATGGTGGTGGCGTTTGGGAAAGGAAAAAAAGTCGTTATGGTATAAGATCATAAGTGAAAAATATGGTATTGTTTGATTTGGGTTGGAAAACAAAACAACCAAAGGGTGTGTATGGGTGTTGTCTGTGGAGACATATTTTCTCTGTTGTCACAAGCTTTTTTAATCATACGCAGTTTAAGCTTGGTAGTGGTGAAAAAGTCCGTTTCTGGGAAGACCGTTGGAATGACGAAGGTACCTTTTCAATCCTCTTCCCTAACTTATATCGCCTTTCTTCTCTTAAATGTTCTTCTGTTAAAGATTGCTCTTCAATTTCAAATAATTCTTTATCTTGGAATCTTGGGATTTTGCGTAGAAGATTATCGGACATTGAAATAGAGGAACTTTCTTCTCTTCCGCTTATTCTTCAAAATTGCTCGTTAAATGATTCTCATGGAAGATGGGTTGTTTTGGAAAGGTGAAAATCTGGGATTTTTCTCCGTCTCTTCGCCTTATGATGCCGAAGTTGGTGATTTTATTGGGGCTCCTTATCCTAAGAAAAGATATGGTCCACGAAATGGCCTCATAAAGTGGGTTTTTTCCTTTGGCAAGCTTCTCTTTGCAAAGCTTCCAACTTTGGATAATCTCGCACAATGGGAGTGCTTTGGTTACTTCCGATCAGTTTGGAATCCAAACCCCAATATTTTCAAGCTTTGCAACCTCGCTCCCGAAGATACGAACCACATTCTCTTTACTAGTCCTTACTCAAAGAAAAGTGTGGAAGTACTTCCTTGTTTGCGCTAACTACAAGGGGAGTTTGAAGAACTCTGTTTTGGAGGTTATCAAATGTTGGAGATGTAATAATCTCTCTACTCAAGGGAAGGAGTTATGGATTAGAATTCCAGCTAGCATCACTTGGTGCTTGTGGAAAGAAAGAAATGCTCGCACTTTTGAAGGGAAGCAAAAAACTTATGAGGATCTTATCAGGGACATCAAAATCCAAACTTTACATTGGGCTCACTCTCATCCTAGCTTGAAAGGGGTTTCAGTTGAAGATGTTATTTTTAACTGGAAACAAAAGTTTTTTGAACCTCATTAGTTGGTTTCTTGTTTGTTTTGGGTGAATCTTTTGTTTAGATTCAGTTTTTTTGTCTCTGTTTCTTGAGACTTGGTTGTACATTTGTATTTTTCCTTCTTAATACAATTTCGTCATTATCGAGCAAAAAAAAAAAGTTAAGCACATGAAAGTTATTGTTTCGATCGACAGGTCATACAAAATGCGGCAGGGGGAAAACTAATGTGAGCTTTTCGGAATGCATTTTTTGCTGTATTATGTGAGCCACTAATAAACCATACATTACCGAGTTCATGTTATTTTTTCCCAATTCAAAATTTAGCTCGGGGGCAACATTTCTGCTTTGGGCATCACGTACCTCAAGACTGGCCCTGCAGTCCAAAAGCTCGCATGATTCTGATACTCAACCTAAGATCACGTTTACACCTTTCAATATTCCTTCGGGCTTCGGCTGTCCTACCGTGGGTGCTCTAAAACCCTTTCAAGATCGGTCACATGCATGCATCGCCACCAACTCTTACTCACCAACTAACATCTTGTAGTTGAAAGGGCCCGTATGGGGATACAATTTGGGCATGCCTTTTACAGTCTTTTACATGTCTTTTACGATTTGGGTATTTGCAATTTTCTGATTAACCGATCCTGTACCGATCTTCTAAGCTAAGCAGTAAGCTGCAAGCATAAAAACTGTAAAAGAAATGATGCATGTGAAATTTTCTGATTAATATTGGACTTCGTTCCATTTTCTTTAATGGGCCTAATGAGCTCTATTTTTAAGATTGTTCGATGTGATTACGAAACACTTCAAAAGAACCCTCATTTGGGCATACATAGAAATTTTGGGCATACATGGATGACCCTAACTAGTGTGGGATGATAAGGGGTGTCTAATGAGTGGTTAAGTTACTTAAATACCCTTGATTAATTAATTAATTTTTACTATTAACTTTTTTAGTTTTTTTTTTTGAAGCATTAAGATTGGATAAAAAAAACTAGAAGTTTAGTACACGGGGATACGTCATTCCTAACGTATCATTAAAAGTAATTGAAGTTAAGAAATTAGGAACCGTGTGGTCCCAGATGGAAGTGGTGAAATTATGAATTTCACTGCTATCTGCCGCATTGTTTGCGAGTCCATCCGCTGCTTGGTTTCCTTCTCTGTAGATATGTGTGAGTGTGTGGTGTGGAATGCTTTGGAGAGCGAGGAGATTTCTTCAATCATCGCTAGAAGGTACCAAGGTGGTGGTTTTTTGACTCGATGAACCTGTATTAGGCTGGTGGAATTGCCTCAACCAAACTTTTGGCCAATCGTGCTCGTTGCGGTTCTTGCCGCTAGGAGTAGGGCCCAAGTTTCGCCATAAGCGCAATAGTGATTCCCAGGGGTTGGGCCATTGCCTTGATAGTAGTGGTGCCTGATGATCTGCAAATAATACCTGCCCCGCATGTCCCGGTGTCCTCTTGGGGCTCCATCTCAGTATTTATCTTGATCCACCCCCGGATCCGGAGGTCTCCATCCGATGTGGATTGTTCTTGTGTTGTTCTTTGGGAGATGGTGGCGGGATATTGCGGATGATTCGGTTGGAAGGTGGTTGGTAAGTCGTTCGCCTGTGAATTCTTGTTGGAGTGGGAAAGCCATCCGAACTATGTCACCTGGTCTTTTATGTTGTCTCCTATATACGAGGTGGTTTACGGCCCCAGAGCAACTGTGAGCAGAAACAAGGCCGTGGTAGCATAAGTTGGGATTTTTGAAGTTAATAACTGATGCAAGGTTGAATGCTGATTAACCATTGGTGGTTTGTGCCGAGAATATTCTGGGTCGCACGATAGTTGGGAAAAACATAATTGCCAAGCCTCAAGTGCGACTTGGCAGTGAAGCAATAAGTGGTTTCCAGATTCCGTATCCAGGTTGCAAGCTGGGCATAAGGGGGATGGGGTGAGACGGATACGGTGTAGGGTGTTGAAGGTTGTTAATCCTTCATTGATGGATTTCCACAAGAAAAGCCGGATTTTCGGTGGGCAGGGGAGCGTCCACAGGAACTTGGATGGGGGTAGAAGGTTGGGTTGGTTGGTTTCCATTTGAATAGCTAGTTGATTGTAGCCCGAACCGGTGGTGTATTTACCAGATCTATGGTGGGGCAAAACGATTATATCTGTCATTTATGTCTGCGGTAGGTGGATATTGATGATTCTAGCAGCTGCATCTGTCGGTAGCCGAGCTAGTTGCTTAGGAATCCATCGTTTGGTGAACGGATCAATGAGTTCTGAAACTTTCTCTATGCCGTTACATTGTGATATAGTGAGTGGTTGGTAATGCGGGATCCAACTTGATGTAGTATTAGTTGTGGTCCCATTTCGGATCTGGTGTTGGCAATTTGATTTTAGGATGGGTATCTAGAACATAATTGTTTCCACATCGGGCTAGCTGTCAGGAATATTGGTGTAGTTTCAGATCTCCTCATCTTTCAGGTATTTCGCTTTACTTAAAGATGTGTAGACGGATTCTGGCTGGTCATGAAGAGTCCAAATTCTTTTCATCAAGAGTGCTTGGTTGTGGATACCGCTTTTCTTGATTCCAAGACCTCCATGGGTTTTAGGCGTTGTTAGCTTGTCTCCCCCTATGGTATGTAGTTTCTTTGTGGTAGAATCATGGCCCCAAAAGAAGTTCCGGTTAATCTGATCTATCTTGTTGTGAACATGTTTGGGCAATAGTTGTGTATGCATTATGTGGTTGGCAGTGGGTGTCAGGGAAGTTTTGATGAGTACCAATCTTCCAGCTGGGTTTAAACATTTGGTTTTCCATCCTTTCGCTTTTCGATCCAATCTCTGGAGGAGAGGGGTGTAAATATGGGTTGAGGATCTACCTTGCTTAAAATGGACTCCCAGATACATTGGTGGAATTGTTGTAGTAGTCATAGAGAATCGTTGTTGTAACGCCAAAAGATGCTCGGGGGGGGATAAGTGAGGATGATGGATAATGTTACATTTGGATGTGTTGATGGTTTGACCAGCAGAGTAAGAGTAAGAGTGTAGTAGGGTTTTGAGGTTATGACAGTTTTGAGGTGAAGCTTTGCACGTGATAAGTAAGTCATCAGCGTACATTAGTTGAAGGATTGGGGGGGCATGTCTAGATATTTCAAGTCCATTGATTTTGTTTTGGTGCTCTAGGTTGGCGAGGTTTGTTGAAAGGATCTCAGCACATAAGATAAAGATGTACGGAGAGAGGGGGTCACCTTGACTAATTCCCCTGGTAGGTGTGATAAAACCTGAAGGGCTCCCGTTAATATTTATTGAGTAGGTGACTGATGAGATACAAAGCATCGTGCATCGGATGAATGTGTCCGGGAACCCTAGTTTAGACAACAGCACAACGGATAAAACCTGGTCAAGGCTGTCATAGGCTTTATGTATGTCTAACTTCAGGGCAATTTTAGAATCTTTGGTGTTTGTCGAAGTTCTGATATGATGGAACAGTTCGCCAGCAATGGCAATGTTATCATGAATTGATCGTTGGGGAACAAAGGCGCTCTGGTATGGACTGATCAGAAAGGGTAGGATAGGTCTTAGTCGATTGACAAGTATTTTGGCTATGATTTTGTATGTCACATTACACAACCCTATAGGTCGAAAATGAGAGGGTGAAGAAGGGTGGTCAGTTTTAGGGATGAGGGTTATGTTTGTGTGGTTCATTTTGGGGTGTACGACTTCCTTATCAAAGAAATCTTGAACCATGGCTATCAGATGCACATGAGTGGTATCCCAAAAAATTGAAAGAACTTACTTGTATAGCCGTCTGGTCCAGGAGCACGTTCTGAACTAATATCAAACACCGCCTTTTTAATCTCCATCGGGTTTACTGGGGCAGTTAGTGTAGAGCACTGTCTGGGGGTAAGACGAGGTGATACTGCTTCGAAGAGTTGTTCATAAATGGAGGTGGTCGGTGCAACATATTGGGAAGAGAAGTGGTCTACTATGAGTTTGGTGATGTTATTTTGGTCGAACGTCCATCTTCCTTGTTGATCCTTTAGCTGCCGAATATTGTTGCGTCCCCGGTGAATGGTTACAGTAGTATGGAAAAAGGTTGTGTTATTGTCTCCCGATTGTAGCCATTGAATTCTTGACCGTTGTTTCCAATAAGTGGCATGGTTCGCGAGTAAAGTCAAATGGTTGTTGCGTAGATCTTTCTCCTGTTTGAGCCAGTAGATTAACGCATTTCCCGTTTGGTGTGCACACTGGTGTTGAGCATTTTGTATTTGCGCCGTGGATAGCTTTATCATGGTGGGTAAGTAACCAAAAGTGTTCCGATTCCATTGGGTGAGGATTTTGCTTGTGGTGGCTAGCTTTAGTTGTAGTGCATTCGTCGGATCCTCATCGTCCTCTTGACTCCATGCCCCACTGACTATCTGTTTGATATGTGGGTGGGAGAGCCATAAGTGCTCAAACTTGTAATTTCTTACACCCTTCTATTTGATTGCCCGTGGTTGTAGGAGTAAAGGTGCATGGTCAGAAGTAATACGTGGTAGGTGTGTCACCGCATGACATGTGGGTTGGATGTTCTCCATCTTTGGTTTGCAAGTGTGCGTTCAGTGTTCCATGATAATGTCGGCTCCTTGTTGTTGGTTGGTCCAGTGAACGGGTCTCCTTGGAATCCCATGTCGAGCAGTCCAGCTTCGTCAATCATGTTGAGTAGTGGTTGTGTTTGGGCAAACGTGACTGGCCTACCTCCTTTTTTTGTTTGGTCAAGGACTTCGTTGAAATCTCCCATTAGTAACCATGGTAGTTGCGTGTTTGGGAATATGTTGGTGAAGTTTTGCCAAAGATCCCATCTTGCTGCATTCTGAGGTGGTCCATAAATTCCTGTGAATAACCATGGTTGTCCCAGATCGGAGGGGTAACACGTGCATGTATGTAGCTCTGCGATTGTTCTAGTATCTGTACTTGGAGTTGATCGTTCCACATGAGGCAGAGCCCGCCTTTGTGGCCAATTTTTGATACTGAAAAACTATGTTGGAATTGAAGTGTCTGTTGTAAATTATTCATATGCTTGTAAGTAGCCAAAGTTTCGGAGAGAAATACCATTGCCTACTGTGTGTAGCAACTAGTCCCCGTAGGTGTTGAATCGTAGTAGGTTGGTTGATACCTCCGCAATTCCATGTTATGATACTCATCTTTTCCGACAAACAAATAGTAGGTGAAGTCCCGAGCTCGGGGCTTTGCAAAACAATAACCGAAGAAAGGAAAAAAACAAACTAACAAGCTAGGAAACCAGAGGTTTAGTTCAAACTATTTAAAAGGTACAACAAAGGCTACTTAGTAGTAGTAGTAGCAACTTTGAATGGACCGAAATTACAAGCGATACAGCTTAAAACAGGGAAAGCAAAACACACTGAACAGGAAGGGAAATTAAGCAATCCTAAGGGCCTATTAGATAACCGAAAAATACAAGAAAAAACAAGAAAATTGGACGAGTGTCCACCGGCCCTACGACTAGGTTATGTTGTTGTTTAGATAATATTGTGATACTTTTTCATTCCATGGATTCAAAATACGGATTCAAGTTACGGGTTCTGCAGGTTCGACTGTTGTGCTTTGGAGGATGAAGCTTCAGCGTCGTTAGTACCCGGCGTTACTTTCATTGCACCATTGCATTGATCGTTATCTGATTCCTCACTGTCCAGATCCATCCAAAGTGTAGTTGGTATATTTCGGGGTTTCGCTTCGTGACTCCCTTGGATGCCCGGTACAACTCAACAAGGTAAGATGGATTTGCTGCAGCAATTATAGCATATTTTGGTCTCTTGTTTTGTGCCATGCCGCAATCGACCAAGGTAGTCCTCCATATTGAGTTGTTCTTGGGCATGGGTAACTTCAGCTAGAGCATTATGAGAGTTGCCAGTTGTAGTGTTTCCGGTTTCATTGGTAATGATGTGCATGAGATGAGCTGGATTTCGTCTCTTGGTAGTTGGCCGGTTCCCAGTTTGATCGGCGTTTGCAGAGATAGGAGCTTGTTCTTGCTTATAAGGTACTTGGTGTTCATTTTCCCCCTCACTTGGTGGCTTCCTTTGAGTCGATGAAGCGGCTGAAGATGATGTGTCTTGAGTAATTGATTCATCATAATCAGGGATTGAAATCTCCGATTGTGCTGGGGAGTTAGAGGCATGAGCTCTTAGGCTATCCGAGCTATCCATGTCATCATCTTCATCGTAAACGGTAGTCCTGGGAACAGTGCAAGTGGGGGAATAACATAAGGCTCTCCTTGTGCTGGTGGTTGTGCAAGCTGCTGGGAGAAGATTATCTCTGGACAATCAAGTCTTTTATGTCCAACCCGATGGCAGGAAGAGCAAAACATCGTTGGGAATTCATGGTATTCAAATCCAAGCCAATTGATTCCTCCTTCTTCTCCATATTCAGCATGTGTGCCAAATTGCAGTGGTTGGCGAATATCAACTCTGACACGAAGTTGTATTGAGTACATTCCATTGGGTCTTCGAATAGGCATGTTACGTGCAACAATAACCCCCATGTGACGTAAGTATAGGCCAGGAGCTAAGCCTGCAATCTGATCTGGGTATAGCTCATGTACCGTGATGTCAAATTCTTCATGAGTTAGAGAAATATCATTGATATCTAGGTTTTCATCCCATTTTTTCAGCACAAACAAGTCACCCCATATTATTCTAGTTTCTTGACGCAAAACACGAACCATCTCATGATAATACTTAAACCTGATAAGGTAAATATGTTCTCTTAGATTAAGCACAGACATACCTCCACGAATCCTCCAACTATATTTGCAGGCACGACTGAGGTCGTTAGGTCTAACCTCAGCTTTCGAAGCAAAACCACCAATAAGACAGTGTCTCCATAAGTTACTTGAAGCATCTAAAAACTCATGTGGTATGTGGGAGAAATTATTGTGCCTTCCACCGGCAAAAGTTCATGGAATCTTGAATAAAATTGGCAAATCATTTACATCACCGGTCAAAGAGACGACATGGTAATGATGGATTTTATAGAAACACACACTCAGGTTTGGGTTCACAGGGCAACCGCAAGAAAAAAAGAAAGGGAAAAATAGGGGTAACAAGGATTGGTAGAACTGGGTTCTGCTCAAGGTGTTGGGGTTAAACACTAGCAGCAAACAACTAAATTTATACATGAAGCCAAGGAGAATTCGAAGAACGGTGGAACTGGGTTCTGCTCAAGGTGTTGGGGTTAAACACACACTAAATTTAAAACTTTTTTTTTTTGAGTATTTTTTTTTTCTTTGAATATTTTAATTTTTTTTTTCCTTTTCTTATTGCATGGAATCTTTTTTTACGACAATTACAGAGCAAAGTTCGGCTAACAATAAAATCAAAATTATCATCCGAACTTTTTTTTTTCATCCTCGAAAGTGTCGATGAGGCAGTTCTACCGATAATTAAACACGAAGATGTTAGCCGAACTTCACTTTGTGAAGAATAATATTAAATTCGGATGTCCTATTTTTTTATCGAATCTCTTAGAACCTAGGTATGTTTTCACAAAACAAGTTCGGTCGACATATTATCAGTAGAATATACGTATGTTTAGGTTCAGCATATCACTTGTCCGCCGAACTTAGATTCGTAAAATAAAAAAATTTAACAATTTTTTTTTTTTAAATTAAAATTAAATTAAAAAATTATATTTTTTTTTAAAGAAAATATTTTTTATTTTAATTTAAAAATAATTAAAAAATACAAATAATAAGGGCATTTTTGCCATTATGAAAAATGGCTAGATAAGGGCACCCTAGAAACACTATTTCCAACCCTGTATTTGTCTTATTCAATATCCGCAAAATTTTCATGTATGCCCCAAATGATGGTTCCTTCAAAATGATGGCATACTCGAGAGAGAAGCTACAAACGCCTCATGGTGATTATATAAAGATAGCGTATGCCACAAATCACGACATTTGACCAATTTCTAGCTTCTAACTTCTAAATCTCTACTAATAATTATTGAGTTGACGGCTGGAGTTGCTCCAATCCCAATATAACTGGCACTGTCACAAGTTGTGGTAGACGAATTTTATCTGCTTCCCAAGAATTAATAGGCACAGTTCCAGAAGTTAAAAAAGCTGGCTTTGACGTGTTGGACATCATCTTGACCTATGTCGCACATGAGTCCATAATTATGAACCAAAACTCCTGCTCCATCAAGCTCATTTCCTCGGCTAAATTCCCTCGGGACTCTTGTCATCTCAAGTCTCAACTGCTGGAAATTAATTCAAAAGAAAGATTCTAGACAGACCGGCCGTCTAAAAACAAGTACAAAAATGCCTCTCCCGAAATCCCTCAAAGCATTTCCAAGAAGAGGAGAACA
Organism: Papaver armeniacum; assembly: GCA_023531295.1. Classification (NCBI taxonomy): domain Eukaryota; kingdom Viridiplantae; phylum Streptophyta; class Magnoliopsida; order Ranunculales; family Papaveraceae; genus Papaver; species Papaver armeniacum. The sequence goes on from JAJJWW010014750.1 coordinate 434,124, forward strand.
GAAAATTCTCGTAAGGTGAATGGTAAATCAACTAGATCCAAAGTTATTCTGAGAAAGCAGCTTTGGGTTTTACTTGGATTGGCTGCTGGGTTGCACGGACGCTCCATTTCTTGAGCCGTGTCCGCGTCCGACTCGCGGCGGACACGGGACGCGTGTGGGACGCTGACACGACGCGTGTCCGACGCACCAATTTGCGCGTCGGTTTGGACGCAGCGTGATGACGACGCGTGTCCGACACATTTTTTTTTTCATTTTCATATAAACTTTTTCCTTTATTTTTACTATTATTAACCAAATGAATAAAGACAAACATTTAGATCAATAATTCAGGTCTTTATTAGGATTTTGTATTTGGAAATGACATCACGTATACCCTTAGTTGGACATGTGTTGATCTGTGAATGCATTTTGATTGTGCTATGTGTTTAATAGTAACCGATTATTTGACATTCGGCGTGTATAAACAAACGATATCTTTTTTTCTTTTGAAATTTATACATATGTAACATTATTTTCTAATTTTTAGGGTCGAAATACTTGACTTTGCTGTATAAATACATGATTATATATATAAATAATATATAAATAAAATATGTATATACGTGTCGCGTCCTAGTTTTTTGAAAATTTTATAGTGTCCGCTATGCCGTGTCGTGTCAAATGTCTACGCGTCCGTCTCTGTGCAACCCACCTTGGCCGGGCATATCAAGAATTGAAAAGCAATTGTAAAGTCTTTAGTCTTAGGCTGAGTTTGGTAATGCTTATTTTTTTTCAAAAGCACTTTTAAAACTTATATATGTCAATAAATTTTGAAGTTGGTGTTTGGTAAAAAAAAACTAAAGTACTTTTTATCCAAAGCACTTCCCAAATTCCTCAATTTTTAAAAGCTGGGGAGGAGGAGCTTTTAAAAGCTACAAAAGCATAAGTTGTGGTCCCACATATATTTAATGCTTGATTTATCTTTTTTATCCCTACTTTATTTATAAATGACAAAAGTTACCCTTTAAATTTATATACAATCAATTTTTTACTATTTCTTATATTGCATTCTTTAAATATTATTATTTTTTATTATTTTAACTATTTTATATACCATTTATTTAATTTGTCAACAAGTGAGAAATAAAAACAAATATTAAATAATTACTTAATTTTAATTTCATTTTTTGCTTGAATAATTACTTAATTTGTCAACAGTAAAAATAAAACTAAATATTAAATAATTACTTAATTGTTAAGTAAAATAATCTCTTAACAATCATAATGATAGTGGTAATTAGTATGAACATTAATATTATATAGTAAAAAAATTAATTATTTTTAAACCCAATAAAATTGAATAAAACTACCATGAGTGATATGTCATTTTTTGTCATTTGTTACAACAACAATGGTTGAATCGGAAATTTTACCAAACATATTTTGATTGCTTTTTTAATCGCCTTCAACTTTAATTAATATTTTACCAAACGTCTAACTCGCTTTTTTCTCACAAGACAAAGACAAAGAACGCATTTAAAAGTGCTTTTACAAAAATCGCAAAGAATACCAAACTAAGCCTTAATCAGTTGCAGGTGGTGTAGCTGTAGACTGTAGCACACTGGACACGTCAATAGTAGTCTGTGTGGACCAACTAATTAACAAGCAATCAAGCATCATAATTAAGATCATCAAAATTTATCCAAATGCAACACAATATTCACAACTTCAAATCATGAACAACAATTAACCCATTTTATTGACATTAGTTCAAATTAACAAACATCCAATTAGAAGAAAAATTTACGTGAAAATCAAATGAGAAGAAATGTTAGCTAATGGCCAACTTGAGCTTTCTATAAACATCCCATTCAATGCAACCTCAAACAGCAATTTCTTCAACTTTCTAAGTGCCGGTGCAACTACGCACCTCCACCGGATTACTACCGATCTTGACCCTACCACTAATCGTCTTCTTTTGTTACCCAATTGTACGGTTACACCTCTTCGTCTTCTCATTCGTTGTCGTCGATTCCAACACCAGCCCATTATTCCTCCGACTGATCCATTGCTACCACTGCTGCTGCTGCTCACTGATCTCTTAAGCATTATTCCTGTTTTTTGGTTATGTGCTGCGATTTTATGAAGAAAGTTTGCTAAGTAGTACTGAACAGCTAAGATTTTGAATGAAATAGTTAGCTTTGCTCCTAGTTCGTTTTATAGTGTGGGTTTTAGGTGGAATGATCATGACCATCATCATGATCAGCATAATTACTTGAATAATCTATTAATCTTTTTCTGATTATTTAATCAATCATCTTAATTTTATTAGTTTCTCTTTTTGTGTATGTACTGTATTACATCATTTCTCACTCCATAGCTTATGGTGCTAATCATCAAACTGGGACCCACCAGTCAAAGTACTAACTAAAAAACATTTGGGAAATCATAGGTTGGGTGATATTTATTGGATGATAGGCGATAAGGGCAGGATCATTTGTAAAAATGTTTTTTCTGGGAAATCATAGATGGTCTCCATCAAGGAAATGGTAAGACTAGATGGTCCATCAAGGAAATGATATGAACTTAATGTCGGATGAATGAGTGAAAAGAAAAAGAACCTTTGTGATCTAATGGATTTTTAAACTCCTTTGAAAAAATTATAGCTTGTTTGGACGTGGTTAAAGAAGTTGTTCTTCTATTTCGAGAAGAATAAATATTAAAAATTAGTTTGAATTACACGTTTTCAAATTATTGATTGATAAAAGTAAACAGATTAATTTGTGAAGCAAAGTATTTTCAGAATGAGAAATGATATACCTAGAATTTTTGAAATACTTTTGCATCTGGAGTTGAATTATGCTTTTCCAGAAATATTTCTATTTCTGGTATCTAAACATTTTCTTAGTGCACGTTTGGCAATTAACACTATTTAGACGGATAGACAGAGCTTTATAGCTGCTTTATCTGCTTGAGGCTCTAAAGTCATATAAATTAGAAATGAATTAACAATTATGAAGCAAGCTTGGAAGCCGGGGGCGGAGTCAGGATTTGGTATTGCGCGGGGTTAATGTATTATAGTGTTAACAAATTCGACGATTATTTTTAGTTCGGCTGTAAAGTTTTTGCAATTTTAGATATTTGATTTTTTTGCCCAGCTTGAATGGATTACTATAACTTAGGTGGGGTAAATTTTATAAACACAAAATTAGTTAAGAAGACCAAAATCAAAATTTTCTGGGTGAAAAGGACAGTCAGATTTAGATACTATTTAAATGGACAAAAATTTAAAAATAGGCAGGATGTAACCAGTTTCATCCTGTCCATTTTCAAATATATATATTTTTTTTTTTTACACAGGATGCATCCAGTTTCATCCTTGCTATTTTTTAAGTTTAAGCCAGGATGAAATCCAGTTTCATCCTTGCTATTTTTTTTTGTTCATTTCACCCATAAAATTTTTTACCCATCCATTTGAACCGTGTTTTAAATTTTTTTGGACAAATGACCCATTTTCCGTTTTATAAATACCAGACTAGAACCTAATATTATATGGACTAAAAGGTAAAATATAAAGTAAAATGGAGGCCTAATTATATATTTTGGAATTTTGTGGTGGACCAAACCGGAGAATATAGTGGACTAAGTTTTATATTGCACGGGCTAAAGGGAAAATATGTTATAAGATGAGGTGTAATTTCATATGTTGGTTTTATAGGTGGAGAGAGATAGAGCCAGGTCTAGCCCACCCATAGATCCTCCACTGCCGGAAGAAGTAATTCTCATAAGTTATAGGCACTTCGTTCTTTATTTTGTTTGGATATATGCCTTTGCATTTTGAAATCTAGTTTCTCCTGGAATGCGCAATTACAAGCGGAAGTGCTACACTTCCCCCGGTCCTTTCCCCCGGTCCTTTCCCCCATTATGTGTCATCGCTTTTAGCCCTTGATCCCTGAATTGAGATTAGCAGGGGGTCCCATTATTATTAGACTTAACCGATAGATGCTTGACACATAGGCGGGGGAAAAGAGTGGGGGAAGGGGGTGGGGATAGGAAGCATTTTCGAATTACAAGATAAGCAGCAATTCCAAATCCAGTGTACGATTCCTGTGGCTATTGTCTGCGGTTTATTGAATGAACGTAACTCAAGAGCTTTCACCAATAAGTCAAACACTGTTGTGGCTGTTCAACAGAAGATTAAGTACCAGCTCTTCACTTGGTGTTTAGTTTTCAAGAATTTAGAGTCTCCTAGTTTTAGTGAGGTGATGTCTAATTGGCCCAAGATGTATTTTGATTTGTTATAAGCTAGTAGTTTGTTTTGTAAGCTAGGAAGTTGTTCTGTAACTTCGGTAGTTCTTTATTTTTTTATTCCATTCTTTGCAACTCTTTAAGGGTGGTACAAGCTTTTTTGTACCCGCTGCTTCTTTGGTCAATTTATTATCCTTTGCCGATCAAAATAAATAAATAAATCTGATTTCCAAACTAATTTTTGCCATTTTGACTTAATTAAGTCGAAAAGTTTTCTTTTATATATCACTACGAATCTAGATTTCAAATGTCATCTTTGATCCCAAAAAAAGTACAAGTTGACCCATCCATACTCAATGCATGGATCAAGTAGGTGTAAAACTCATAATAATACATTAATACTTACTAAATTCATATATACATTGCTTAGAAGCTTGACAAAATCAGTTTTGTAATATCCAGAACGAATGGCCGGTAGAGGGGTTAGAGCCAGATTGAAAGGCAATTGCACTTCTCAAATATGAGTTCCCGATTCCTATTTGAGCAATTTTAGCCCCACTTGGCCATTATACCCTATTTGCACCCCCTTAAATATACACTGGTTGGTATCCCACCCATTCCTCATGTCCTAGTTCCGCCCTGGATATATATATATTTTTTTTTTTTTAAGCATGAAATTGTATTTAAGTTAGGAAGAAATAACACGAGGGTACATTGTACCCAAAGAGTCTGCCATTACAATAGGACCAATACACGATGGTGTTTTGTGGTCCCAGATTGTTGTGGATAGATTTCCCGTTGTGTTGTCATCTGCTGCTTTGTTTGCTAACCCGTCCGCCGCCTAATTTCCTTCTCTGTAAATGTGGTTTATGGTGCAATGCGGAATTAGGGCCAATCTAAGCTTGATTTCTACTATCATATTGTTTAAGTATCAAGGTGGTTCTATGCCGAGGTTAAAAACCTTAGAAGATTTTCCGAGTCCGTTTCGAATTGCACATTTGGCCATTCTCGATATGTAGCTGTTCTTGACGCAATGAGCATGGCCCAAGTTTCCGCAGTGAGCGTTGTTGTTATCCCTAGTGGTTGTGCAATTGCTAAGATTGTGATAGCATTTTCGTTTTGACAATAATTCCCGCTCCTGCCGATCCGGATGTCCTCTAGCCGCTCCATCGTGTTGATTTTGATCCGGTCCCGGGGTGGAGTTTACTCCATCCTACTAAAATTGTGATTGACTTGGGAATCTGATGCATAATGTTTGTAGAAGATTGCATTCCTGGTAGTACCGGTGGGAGGTTCTGTTGAGCCCAGGTGTATTCCTGTTGTAGGCGGGTAGCCATTTGGAGTATGTTTGTTGGGTTTGTTTGCTTTTGGTTGTATACGACGTCATTTCTAGCTAGCCAAAGGGACCAAAAGAGAAAGTAGAATGTGGTGGTGGTTTCGTTACCGATTTTAGCCTGAAGAAGTAGGGATATAGATGTCTGAAGCCCCGGATATAGCCATATTGGTTCGACACTCTTCCATTGTTCGCGCGGGACTATGGGAGAGTGTAGGACCACCCCTTATGAAATGAACATGATGTTATATATAAGCAGTCCTTAACTAAGCACAAAATTAAGTGTAAAGGTTAATGACCTTCGAAAGGTTTAAAACCCTTGAACCAAATGAAAGGGTGTATTGATCGGCTGATTGATTTCAACCAGAATTCATCAAAGATATGATATTAAAAGCTTCTAGTTTAATCAGTTACTTTGAGATTTTGCTTAGCTCATACTTATACTGTAAACATATAACATATTCATTTTGATGTTTTTGTAGTTTCCCTTGAACTACAAGTCTACAACTCTTAGATACGATGCTATTAAGATCTATCATATCTTAATGAAAGCATAAGTCTTGTAATTTACTCTTTTCCCGCACTAAGTTTTGGCCTTTGTTATTTGTCATTTATTTCTTAGAAACTTCGTTTTTAAACCAATTGAGGGGTAACTGTGAGATGGCGCGAACATGAAAAGAAGATTGAAGGCATGAAATGTCCCGTTATATTATGAGAAGCCAAGAAACCAATTAAAGAAAACAAAGATAAGGGAACTTACAAGGAATATTTAAGCGGGAAGAAGAAAAATTAAGGAGGAAACAAACGATATTAGAGACCAAGACATATCTATACTTCATCATCCATAAGATATTAGACCGACTACAAATGAAATAACATAAACTACAAAGATTAAGATTTCCATCCACCTACTGACATCAATTTAGAATCTCTTTACCTCATTCTGGGGATATGTGCCTTGAAGTTGGGATTTAAATAATACCAATATGCAATGCAGCAAATAACTTTCTTTTTTCTTTATTTTTGATAAGCCGGCTAAAAGTATTACAAGAAAACCAAGATGGCTGCTAACAGTAAGGGGAGGGCCATCTACTAATTTATTTATTATTTTATTTTTTTGATAAACAAAGAAACTTTTCATTAATGAAAATTCGAGGTTATAATCAGTTTAAGATCGAAAATAAGAGAATATAAAGTAACAAGAATATACCGTTAAAGTACAATACCGAGAAATCTGACAAGAAAAAGAGAAGGATTACTGGAGTAAGACAAATACAAGTATGAATAAGATCCGATTAAATCGGAAAAATGATGGTTTTTCTCGGAATTAAATTCCAACTATTTAGTTTGTTTTTTTTTCTATAGAAAGAGGTGCTCCCAAAGTAAGAGTGATTTGCTCAAATCTCTTGTAACTAGTGATGAAGCTTCCGTCGTCAAAATGACCACATATGGAGATTCCGTCGCCGGATAAGTTGATGATGAAGATTCCGATAAAGATTACGTCGCCGGAGACAACCAAGATGAAGTTTTCGTCGTTGGAGAGCATCACTATTGATCTTATAACCCAACCAAATAACCAAGAATCGTCATTAAAGCGAAGATAAACCTCAAAAGAGTAGATAAAACCATCATAATGGTGTAGATAAATGGGAAACATAAGAAAAACTACACTAAACTATTAGTTAACCTAGAAAACAAGGAATAATGAAGAAACCTGCTCAGATCTAGTCTAAAATAGACTAGATCTGAGCAGGGAATGATTGTTCTTGATGGTTTTGTTGAAGAAGAAGGAGTGAGAGGGAGAGGAGGAGGAGAGCGGTTTCCTTTAAAGTTCAAGGCCATCTACTAATCACCAGCATTGAAACGAAGGACCACCTATCCATGAAACAGAGAGTGGTTTCTTGGGCAAGTGATTAGCTACACTATTAGTATTAAGCAGTCTTTATTCAGCTTATTTCCTCGCCAAAATTATCCGCTACATCATTAGCCTAATAGTCTCTTTATACTTAGGCTTAGGCTCAGCTTGGTAATGTTTTTTATTTTTAAAAGCACTTCTAAAATATATTATGGTAAGATTTTCTCCATTTAAAAATTTAACGGTTACGTTTGGGCGCTGTTATTATTAACCATCAGATTTTCTTTAAATTTTAAAATTTAACGGCTCCAATCTTCTGAGCCAAATTATTTGGCGCTTCCATGAATCAATCTTGAATCACGATAGTGCTTGGACCTTGAATGCAGGTGACGTGTCGCATTTTGAATGTGAAGGATGATAAGAGATCTCCTGACGAGCAGAAGCTGCAAAACCAACTTTCCCAAATACTAGCCACTAGTTTCCTAGAAGAAAACAATAACGAGATCCAAAAATCTATCCAAGAATCATTTCTACAAAGAGTTTTGCTATTGCATTGTGTTGTTTTATAACTGGTTGATATCCTAGTAGATGCGATGGACTTTTCGTAATAACCGGAGTTAGGGTCATTTTTAATATGAAAAAATGAAGAGTTAAATGTAGGTGCAAAGTTACTCATTAGCAAAGTTTTGGCCTGCAACGCCATAGTGTTATCTTGCATTAAAATGGTATGACCCATGCATGATGCTTATGGACTGAAGGGATTGAAATAGATACATAATATTTGGTCATTTCCAATTTAAATTTTCTAGAGCGTTGTTGTTGGCAGTTAAGATTGCAAGTTTCAGAGCTGTGGAATTTTGATTCTCTTAGACTTTGACAAGATTTCCTAGAGGAAAAATAATTTCTCCATAATTTCCATTCTGCATTTGATAGAATCACAGGTTATTCATCCTTATACTTTCTTTCGGTGGACTTCCTTTATTGCCTCCAAAGTTGCATCATCCTCAGCATGAAAATCTATGTTAGATCTCTACAAATCTTTGGGACAGCCTACTGCTAGTTGAACTCCTCTTCCATCTTTGTTTTTGCTACATCCATAGTCGGAAGCTCCATGCTCCAATACAGTTTCCTTAGAAGGACATAATAATCAAAGTAAAACTAGTACAAGGTTTAGGAACAAGACTAGCATTGCTTTCCATATCAGAGGAAGAGACCATGAAGCTTATGTTAATGGTTAAGCCAAATTTCTCCTTATGATGGTTGATGATATTTTTCCTGGTATCCTAACTATTTCTGTGGTAGCATTAATTATTAAGGATATGACTTTGGTTATGCATGACCCTATCAAATGGGCACATATACTATCTGATGTTGTTTGTAGTAGTGTCATCTAAATGAGAGATTCTTCTCCTTTTCTATATGAACCTGCAATTAGTTTCAAATATAAGGACCCAACTCCCCGAGTGGATTCAATTAGAGGAACCAGAATTGAGCTAATCTTTGAAGACCATGGGCCCTCCAAATATATCATGATTCTCACCAAAGAGCTAAGACCAAACATAGGAAACAAATGGGACATATCTTCAACAACACTTTTGATAGGTTGTAAATGGGATCAATATAATTTAGGATACTAGAAGCCTTGGCATTGGTGGGAAGAATACCATAAGTGTATTTCCATATGAACATATGAACGTAGGAGAAGTATCAAGCTTCCTAGACATCTTTCCAGCAAGTGCAATATCATATTTACATTTTTATTTAATTTTCTTGTTGTAGAGAGATTAACACTAAATTCCCATTTGAATCATGTTCAATTTTCTTGATACATACTACACAATATCCTCTTCCCAAGATTGAAAGGAGTATCATAGATAGATGCTTGATCTTCTCGGGGGAGAACCACAGGGGGACAGAGTGTCGATTCCCAATCTTCATTATTATTGAATAGTTGAAAACTGAATTCGATTTCGCTGGGAAGTTAAAGGGTCTGTCAAGAAGAGAATCCTTGTTAGCTATCCACCTGTCTTCCCATATCTTAATTTTATGACCATTTCCCACTCTAAATTTGTGATGCTTTTGAATGTTCTCCACCCCTTTCAGAATTCTTTTCCAAACCCATGAGTCATTTCATTTTGGTTGAGTAGTTGATCATATCATTTTGATGACTTCCCGACAAACAAAGTGTTTAGATCTCATAATGAAGGACAGTAAGGAGTCAGTTTCCCTAACTACTATGCATCATATTTTGGTGATCATGGCATTGTTGAAGCATTTAATGTATCTGAAGCCAAGGCCACCTAACTCTTTTGGCTTGCACACAGAGTGCCAAACAATGTAGTCCTTTTGGGTTTCTCAGGGTCCTTTTTCCAGATGATCTCTTTGAATTTGTTTAGCTCTTTGCAGGTCTTCTAAGGTAAATTGAAGCAGTTCATCTGGGAAAGTGATTGAAGTAATACTTTTCTCATTAGCACAAGACGATTTAGGCACGTGTAACGCCTCGGATGATAAAGATTTATAATCAATAAAATTCTCAAAATACTAATAATTCTACCCATTTAAATGCTAGTCTCTAATTAGAAAATAATTACAAAGAAAGCAAGCATGAGGACGTATGAATAAAACTATTATCGTTAACACACGAGAATATATGACCAAGATAAAGTATTATTAAAAATGAATTGAAATCTCTAACACATAATAGGGTTTCATGAGTAACCCTAGTGAAGAGATTACTCCATTACAAAAGAAAATAAGAAGAAAAGAAAAATGAAAACTCTATTATTTTTGCTCTGGACTACGGACACCGGGCCTTCCCTTTTCCATCTACTTCAACCAATATTTATAGTTTTCAAAAGAAACCACATTTCTTTTTCATATCCACTACCACATCATCATCCAAAGAAAGTATGCCACGTGTCAAATAATATAAAAATCCTCCAATCAGAATACGCCATGTGTCAAATACTGCAATCAATATCTTAATTATTATTTCCAACCATAAAGAATAAAATTCTTTCCCAAATCTTCATATATTCCATTAATCCACATCATAAAGAAATATTTTCTTCATATTTTCGAATATCCTTTATTATAATATCTTGCAGATGGTCTCCACACGCCGTGGCACACTTATACACACGCCCATATCCAAATAAGTCTTCATGTTTCCTTTTGGGCTTAACCCAGCAGAATTCCGCATTTTAGTCCATAGAGCTTTATTTTCTAAAAACTGCAAAAATAAATAAAATTATCAAATATGTACAAAATAAAGAACTAAATAAATGTAAATTTGAGTAGTAAATATGTAATAATTAAGCACTCATCACACCCCAAACCTACATTTTGCTAGTCCTCGAGCAAAACTAGAAAAATAAGAATCCAGGCATCGCGATTGCACTTAGCGTGTGCAACAAGCCTTAAAAACCCTAGGTGGCCCTAGTGGCCGAGTTATAGTCTCGGGAGGGTTTACTAGAGGTGTACCCACAAAACCTTTACTCCAAATTGGTCACAAGTATTCAAAGAGATATGATACATACATATTCTCAACCTATCTCCAAGTAACTAGAATGCAAGGGAAATCAAAGGTATCTGCTCTACAGCTGAATAAAGAATTGGGGAGACACATCTGCTCTACAGCTGGATAAAGAGATATCCGCTTTACAGCTGGATAAACATTATGAGATGCATCCGCTTTACAACAGGATAAGATTAGGAGAGGGATAAAGATGAGAGGGACATCCGCTCTACAGCTAGATAAATTATCTGTGATGAGTTGAACTAGTGATAGAAAGATCTTGTACCAGATGGAAAGCGGAGTAACAAATCAATCAATATACATTTCTCCTCGGCTCTCTCGTAATGCTCAGTAGAAACAACGTCTTCTTCGGCTTCAACTTTTGATGATAAACTCTCGAACCTCTTAGAACCTTGACAATTAACTATTCTCCTTAATCTCTTCTTACTTGAAAATTTCTTCTTTCTTGAAACTTCTTTATAGATTTCCATTCTTCCCCATGGCCTTATTGAACAAAAAGGACTTTAGATGAAATTAAAAGCATGAACAAGGAGAAACTGTTACCACTTTAAAGGAAATAAGGAAAGATATTACCATGTTGCATGAGCATGGGTTACCTCCCAAGAAGTGCTAAGTTTAAAGTCATCAGCCAGACATCAGAAGAATTAGTCACCCCATAAAATCATAAAGTAGAAGCTGGAACAACTGTGGGTCATCTGAATCAAATAATGTTATCATAAATAGAAGAAAACTTCAGCAGACCAAGAAAGTGAACCAACCAAATACACAATTATCAAGTTTTCTATTTAAGACAACTATATCTAGTTGTGGTTCGGGTTCAGGTTCTATAAAAGGGTCTAGATAAAATATTTTCATTATCGAGTTTCCTCATAGACAGGATTCGGAGGATCAGGTTGTAGAGTCTGGAAAAACTCAAATAAAAACATAAAAGCACATAATAATAACCCGAATAATTGAGGATCCTCAAAGTCAATCAGATTTGACCTACACAGTTGACCACAGTGGAAGTGGTGGTCATTCTTAAGAAAATGTGTCAACGATTATAATTTCCTAACATAATTAGGTTGAGTTCTAAAAACGATATACTAACACATTTCAAATTGAGATACTCCCACATTTGGTAAATAAAATTTTGGTGGGACAACAAAGTCAATTATGGTATCATGGACTGGATTAACCACATCAACCAGAGGATGGGTTTCTATCAACTGAGTTTCTTTCTGGACATAACTAGGTTCAGGAAAAAGTGTATGAAGATAGTCTCTTATGATAGTAGAGGCACATACGTTAAGTCCCAAGCTAGGTACCTTTACAAGAGTCAAGGGTAAACCACGGGGAGAATGATATTCACCCCCAAACCTAGAGTTGTCAATATCCTTGGATAAACTAGTCATAATTTCCTTAATTTCTAAATTATGAGATTTAGGAAAATGGTCTTTTATTTCTTCTAGGTTGTAATTATGTGGTTCTACATTTCTATAATCCTCAGCAGGGACTATTGTTTCCGAATCGATAGACTCCAAAACATTAGTCTCAGGATAAAATCTTTCCTCTAAACCATCATCGGCTTCATAATCACAATGATAATATACTACACCATCTAAAACTATGGTGTCTCTAGTAAAATCCTCATCCTTTTGAATAGGTGCATAATTATCAACATTATTAGGGTTTTAACTAGAAACAACATTATAATCATAAGGCTCAATTGGTGTAACAATTTCCTCGTCATTATGAGTACACATTTCAAATTCTTCATCGACACTATCGTCATCATCATCATAATAACATGAAGATGCTTCAACCTTATCAAATTGAAAATTAAGTTCATTGAGAGCAATACTTAAAGATGCAATTCTTTCTTTACTTTCTAAGTCATACTTCCGTTCAGTTTCAATTAATTGATCGAGCCTATCATACAAAGAATTGATCGAAGAATTAATTGAGGTTTCATTAATTTGTGCAGTTTCAAGGAAACGCTTGAGCACATCTTCTAAATCTTCCAAAGATGGAGAACTAACACTTAGATCATTAAAATATTGCTCATTCACCCGTTCACATGACTGGTGGATGTGTGAATAGTAAATGGGATCACCGTGGAAAGAACAATAACCTTCAGAAGGTCGGTAGTGGTCCCAAATACTATCCACACTATGGTCAAAGTACAAATATTGTCCATTTCGATACTCAGTACTATAATCATTATATTGGTCTTTATAATATTAGCTCGACATTCTCAGTGCACATGCAAATGCAGGGTTGAGTAAAATTGGTAGGCTCGGGTTACCTTAAGCGAATATACCCACAACCAAAGACCAGTCAACTTGGGCTAAGGTTTGTGGAATTTCGGCTGGTAACTCCCATAAGGCCCAAGGCACGTGTTCAGCGTACTTTTCCACAGGTTTTCCTAAAATCGGTTGTCTGACGATGCAATTGGTGTGTGCAACGTGTTGTTTTTTTTAATATAAAAAAATTAACTAAATAATTACAACGACAAAAATAAAAATAAAATAAAATCGAATCTAAAATAAAATAAAATCTTGGGGTATTATTCTACTTACCTTTTAAGTAGGGAAATTTTATTTCCACTCTAAATGCTAAATTATCCTGCACACAAATAGAAATATTCCCAAGTAAAATCTAGAAATAAAATTAAACAAAATATAAAAAAAAAAAAAAAAAAAACTAGCCTAATATGTACAAATTTAATTGAAACTAATTAAAAGATACAACTATTAGTCCCCGGCAGCGGCGCCAAAAACTTGTTGGGATATTTTATTATGCCGCAAGCGTACGGCTGCCGATTGGACAGTATACAGATGCGGGTTCGTATCATAGGGACTAAATTTGTTACTTTCAGTTTTTAATTAAATAAAGTGAGAAATAAAATAATAAAAGATAAAAATTAATTAAAACTAATAAGATAAATAAATAAGTAAAGAAAAACCTAGGGTTAGGGCTGTCAACGACACTCAACGTAACGGATATTGGCTGAGCCACTGCCGTTACCATTAAAATTAACAGATATCCGATATCCGCTAAGTTCCGACAGAAATCTGAAATTCAATTTCGATTCCGTTACGTTGGACTTATCGGATATCAGATATTTTTCCGATAAAATCCGTTAAGTCACAGGACACACATACAGACACACAACACAGAACAAAATAAATTCTAAATCCAAGAAAATCAGTTCTAAATCCATGGCACACAAAATAAAAAGATACAGAAGTTCCAAAAGGACCAAATTACATGGTCAGATGTTCTAACAAAAGAAAAAACCATGTTCTTGCAAAAGAAAAGACAAAGAAACTCCATCTCCATGTGTTGCAGCATGTAGTGCAAGTGTGCAACTGCCAACTGCTGAACTGCAAATGCATTCCTCCTTAGTCCTTAATCCCCCCTCCCTGAATCCTTACTTCTTACTCCTCAGTCCTGAACTTCTGCATTTTCAAAAGGAAAATCAAAAGTGTTAGACTGTTAGTAAAGCTGGAAATGTCAGTATTGTTAGAGCATAACTCGGTTGAACCTACCAAGCGTTGGTATGTCAAGTTTGGTTGTCATATTTTAGTGAACCAAAACTCATTTAAAGAGTCGCTTGAATATGTACTAGAGTCAACTTCATATAGGTTAGCTTGAAAGTATTAGGATATGAGACATTACAAGTATTGCGAAGACTTGAAGAAGTGAAGAAGTAAGGAGCTACAACGACAACATCATCCTTCCACTTGAGGTTAATGATATTTGACTTGAATTGTTTCATTCCCTATCGTATCTTTCAAGTCGTTCATATTGAAAACATAACTGCGAAGCATGAATGATTACACTCTAGTTAGACGTAGTATTAATGATACAATACGAAGTATAACGCTTATCTTTTGAACTTCGTATATAAGACATCGACATAATCGTTTGAATTCTATTGTGATTATGTATGGGTATGAGGTGAAGATTTCATCCTAGGAAACAATGTTTTACATTAGTTTAAAGGAAGTAATTCATGAACTTGTTTCGTGAATCGAAAGGGAAATCACTGGGCTTATTGATATTGTGATTCATTGCATATATTTTGAACTACCAATATGTGTGATTAGTATAACCGCTCATGACTTGTTTATGTTCTTGGTAAAATTATTCACAAGGGCCTGACTTTTGTATTGGTATGACTTTTATTAGTGAAACCGATCTTAAGTAGTCACCTGAGATGGTATGATCGATTTAGTGTTATTGGTATGACCAACTCTAGGCAAAGGGGAACCGATCCTATGAAGAGGTGCAACCGATCACAAAAGGGGAATCGATCCTTGTAAGAGGTGCAACACGTTTTTAGTAGATAGGGGAATCGATCCTATGAACATGTGTAACAAGTTTTTAGTGAAAGGGGAACTGATCATATGGACATTTGCAACAAATACAAGTAGTTACCATAACTATGTGGGGAACCGATCCTAGTACCTAGTCAACCGAATTTTTGGAAAGCTAGTGTGACTATGAACAATACTCACAAGGAGGTAGAACCGTGAAACCCATGATTTGTGACTGAGTGTTCTTAATCAATCACATAGTTCTTGAAAGTCAGATGAACCAATTCTAAACTCATTTGGAAGTGTGGAAAATCGGTTTCAAGATTGTAAGTATGAAAGAGGACTTACAAAGTAAACATGTCGACATACTTTGAAAATGTGCAGTAACACTTATCTTTTATTGTTCAAAGATTTTCCTTAATAGCTAAATGAAAATCCCGGATCGAAAAATAAGTTGAGAATCTTTTAATTAAGGTTTTTGATGAGTGCCAAATATTGCATATTTCTACATCTATTTATTGGCATTTAACTCATCTTTTGTGCTCAGAAATCAGATATTATCCCAGATTCTGTGTTTTCTTTGTTTTCAAGAATAAATATTTGTACTAATTAATTTTGTGTTTTTAGGTAGTAAATAAAGCTTGGAGAAATTAAGGAGCCAAAAGAGCAGAAAATTGGAGACGAGCGTCTATGGAGCAGAAAGCCAAAGCCCGCACGCGCATCAGTTGTAACCCAACAAGGAGCAACCCATTTACAAGATATGGGCTTGAGCAGTCCAAGACCCACGACCCGGATCCAAGCCCGTCCCTTCGGAACCGTTAGATTCGAGCCATTTTCATCCTACGGTCGCATCGGCCTACGCATCGATCTCCGCTGCATCCAATGGTCGCTCCACCCTACACATCAAAACTTTGCTGCACCCGCTTCACACCACATCCACCTACACCTACACCCATCGACCAAACATCCCATTTCTCTCTTTCATTCTCTTTCTTCTCCCCTGACAGTTTCAGAGAAAACCTTACCTTCCCCCTTCCTTCACCCATACCAGTTGCAGAGCCATCACCACCATCTCCTTCCCCTGACACCATCACCATCCCAATAGCTTCCTTCTCCGCCACCCTAGTTCTACCCATCTCCATCTTTAGCTTCTCCCATACCCTAGAAGCTAGGGTTGAGATGGTTGAAACTAGGGTTTTCTGCTACCGCTCATGCATGGCTACCAGAGACGAAGTAAGGGAGGAAAGAGGTTTGGGTTCGCATTAATTGTAAGTTTTGAGTGTTAGAGAAGAAATTTGAGGTATAAAATCAATTGTTCTTCATGAGAGAGAACTCAGTCTGTTTTAGGGTTTAGTTTTGTAATTTAATTTGAAGTTTGTTTATTCTTTGCATGATGTTCTAATCACCTCTGCTAGGGTGTAGATGAAACCCTTAATGCTTATATGAAGTTAATTCATTTTCAAGTTTCTCTTCTTACTGTTGTGAATTGTATTAGGATTATTAGCTAATTGTTGAGCAAATTATCCTGTGATTGGTTGTACTGTAAGAAGACAACCAATACTAGGGGAGAATTAGTGAATGCAATTGGCATAATTTCCACCTGAAGTCTTCAAGGGAAGTGTAAGAGTAAAACTTGAGTTGTATTACCTTAGTATAGGATTATTAGGAGGTGAATTCAATCACCCTAGTGCTCTTACCCAACTGTCACAATACTTCTATACATATTGCTACCTTAGTTTAGAGTCACAACAACAACAACTCAGTCGTATCGACACCCAAAAGCTCATACTTGTGTTACAATACCTTAGAAATCAGTTAGGAAAGCCCTTATCTCAACATTGCACACCCCATTTCCATGTGGATCGACCTGTGCTTGCACTGTGTTACAAAACAACACTGTGCACTTGCAGTTTAACGTAGGAAAACATCTTTTCATAGCCTACCAAGTTTTTGGCGCCGTTGCCTGGGAACTGGTAGTGTGTTGTGGTATTAGTGCACTTTCTTTACCGATTTTCATTCTAAGCTTTGTATATATGTGTTAAAAGTTCTTTTGTTTGCACTTTGTTGCTAGTATAACTTAGCTTAGTCATTTTGTTTTATACTCGCATTTTCTTGTCTTTAAAACATCTTGTCATTCTAATCCATAGCTTAACTCATCTCAGTATCATTCATCTCTTTTTGTTAAGCCCCGTATATCTGCATCATTGCATTGTAGTGACTTCTCATGTAATTGCATTAGTTCAGTTCTTTCTGTCAGAATAAGCATCTTTACATCACTATCTTCATTTGCACCTGGTTTTGCATCTGTTTTTGCATTTATACATTGTCACATCTGTTAGCTTTTATTTGCCCTTGTTCAACTCATCTGTTGCATCTCATCCGTTGCATATCCGTAGTGCTTCTTACTATTGGCTCAGCTGAAGCTTTGTCACTAGTTTACAAGGAAACCTTGCAGCATACTCTGGAATCTGTAGCTTTTCATAAAAAGTGCATCTGTAGTTAAGCACTTGTGGAAAGTAGCATAGTACGAGTAAATCATTGCATTTCATCAATTTTGTATTAGCCGGGAAAGCATACACTATCTGAATGTTGTTAGGAGCACATCTCAGTCACTGAGAATCATTGCATCTGTGAGCATAAGTCATTATTCCCATAAGCATTGCCTCCCTTGTTACATTCTGTAGCTTGCCTGATTTGGCATTCTTGTGTGCTTAATCCCATAGAACTAAACCTTTCTGTTGAGCTAACAGGTACAAGGCAGTGTTCTTTGTGCAACCAAGGAAGAGGAGAAGACAAAGGAGCAGGACCACTGTGGAATTGCCTAAACCCAGTTTTATACTGGCGGTATTGTACTCTTCAACCCCATTTCCCCCCTGAATGGTTGCCTTGAAAGTGAATGCTGTTAACCCAACAAGTATAGTGTATTGCCCTATCACATATGTGAATGAGCTGTAATTTTGAGGTTAGCATGTGAATAAGCTATGAATGAGCTTTAACTGAATCTTGATTTCATTGTGATTTTGAACTTTGAATTGCTCTTGTGATATCTGTTGAACCTTGATATCTCGCTTAACCTTGTATTACCCCGAGCATAACTGTGAAAATTGAAACTCGTGTGCTTAACTCCAGCCCCCTCGGTTGTGAGTTTGAGCTGCAGCTTAGACATCCAAGTCTGCTGCAAGCCTTGTGTGAAATCAACTGGGCTGGTTGATGTTAACTGACCCTGTTGACACTTACATCTGAGTAGTCTGCCCCCCTAGCTGCTGTGCTGTAGCCAATTGCCATGAGAGATTAGCTCTGAAGAGTGTGCTGTGATCACAAAACCCTGCTGATATCTGCATGTTTATAACCTCTGAGAATCGAAATCACTTAACCGTGTTGACATCCTGAGCATGTTGTAAAATGCTAGCCTTGTTCATTTATTGTTATCTTGTCGATCATTATCATGTTAATCTTTGTGAGTGATCCGCTATCCCGTGAAGTTGATATACCCCGCAAATCTTGAAATTGTGCATCTGCTCTTCGTTACATCCGTACACCAAAGATCTATAATTTGTGTGTGGCCTTGGGTGCTTGATTGAGTAGTTAAATAGCAAAGTTTATGTTGGCAACTAGCTTGTTTTTCAAATACACAACCCAGCACATGCTTCACCTTGAGTGAGCACAACCTATCAACCTGTGCACCATTCACAATTTATGTCTTGCTAGTGCACACCAACAAAGCCGAGTGTTGTGTTCAACTTTACCCCTGCACATCTTTGTCTTTGTCTTTGTCTTTGTGTACAAGTTTTGCTTAAATTGCCAACCTCTGCGCAAGTCATCTTTGAGCATAAATCAACCTTGACACATAACTTTTGTGTTGTCTTTGTGAATGCTTAAACATAACCTTGTCTTTGTGTGATCTCTACCAAAGACTTGTGTGTTTCAGTCTTGTATTAGTGTCAATCTTTGTGGTTTTTGCTTGTCTGTGTTGCTGGGCTGTGCAACCACTAGGCTCCCACAACCACTGGGCTGTGCATTTGCACACGACACTGGCTGCAAACAAATCAAGACCACATAATCGTCTTTGCAAATCAAATCTCTTTGGTCGCACGTAAACTGAACCCAAACTGGGCTCTGCTCCTGCCATAAACTGGGCTGGAACCCACCTAACCAGCTGGGCCTTACAACATCAAAAAGCACTGTTTTGGGCTTAAGTTTGGAATTAGTGTGTCATTTTTCTTTTGTTTTTGCTTATCTATGTTGAACTTGATTGTATGTTAACATGCTAGATGCGCTATCTAGGCTATGATTGTGTCTTTTAGAGACCAAACAAATCGACTAGTTAGAATCCGCCCGGACGAAATCGTCAGCATACCCAGTTCTTCAACAGAAAGCCCAAGCCCATCCGAAACAGAAACCATGGGTGATGAACAAAACCCACCCCGTAGTCTCAAGGACTACATGTACCCAACTAGGGCAAGTCAGCCCTCTTGCATCATTCTGCCAGCCGATGCTTGTCAGTTTGAACTGAAAGCAAGCACCATTCACATGTTACCCGTGTTTAGAGGGGTCGATGCTGAAAACCCCTACCATCACGTGAGAGATTTTGAGGATATTTGTGGGACTCTGCGTTTTAACCAAATGCCGAGGAGGAGTCCCTCAAACCGAGATTGTTTCCTTTTTCTCTCAAAGACAAAGCCAAGTCATGGCTTCATGCCCTACAACCACATGATCCATTAGAACATGGGATGACCTCACAAAGAGTTTTTCAAAAGTTTTTCCCCAACCATAAGACGGCGACAATTCGCCAAAGTCTAAATGGTTTTGTGCAATTAGAAGACGAAACTCTAGCAAAGTACTTGGAGAGATTCAATGAATTATTACTCCAATGTCCCCACCACTGTTTTGAAAAATAGAGACTCGTGCAAATTTTGTATGAGGGTCTAGATGTTAGAACCCGAACCACGGTCGAGTCAATGTGCAATGGTGCATTTATTGACAAAAGTGTTGATGAAGCTTGGACTTTCTTAATCGAAGTCATTTGAAAAGACTCAACGGTGGGAGTCCATCCGTGAACCAAAAAGGACCACCCCTGTAGGTAATGTTCATAGAATCGAGTCTGACTTTGAGGGAAATGCAAAAATGGCATCTTTGGCCCGGAGAATAGAAATGCTTGAGTTGCAGAAGAATGTAAAACCTAATGCCCCTACTCTCCGTGACCAAATTGAAATGGCCACTTGTGCCGCATGCCATAGCTCTGACCACTTAGTGGACAGCTGTCCAGACTTACATGCATTTCAAGAGTCTAAAACCGAGCAAGCCAATGCATTATACCATAGGCAAGAGAACAACCCGTATTCTCAAACCTACAACCCGGGGGTGGAGGAATCACCCTAACTTCTCATGGTCTAAAGGGCACATACAAGGGGGAACAACAAATAACAACCAAGGATACTCATATCCTAGAAACCCCCAAGTACAACCACACCTCGGCACCGTGGAGAAAAAGCCTAGCTTTGAAGGCGTGGCTCGGTCTGTTAACCCAAAATCTTTCACAACTTCGGAAAACCACCGATCAACGTTTCACAAGTCTAGAACTTAAAATGGGTCAAATCTGTGATGCATTGAATGAGAGAGAGAAAGGCAAACTTCCTAGTCAACCCCAACAAAATCCAAAGAATGTGTTTCAGGCAGGTTCTTCAAACTGCAATGAACCTTCACATAGTCAGGCGAATGCTATCACCACTCTCCGTAGTGGTAGAGTTGTTGAGAACAATGTAGGTGTACCCACGGTCAAGCGAGTCTAAATCGGACTCACCAAGTACACATAACACCACGTAAAACATCTACTTGTAGAGAAAGAACCGAGCATGTTGATAAATCTAAGAGTCCTACTTTTGATATAGATGTTTCTTTGCCAAGTCATGTACTGTTGCTCCATTCCCACAACGGTTGGTGCAACGAAAGGGGTAACCAATTCAATGAGATTTTGGAAATGTTCAAAAGAGTTAACATAAACATTCCATTTCTCGAAGCAATCGACAAATACCCACCTATGCTAAGTTTTTGAAGGACTTGTGCACACAAAAACGAAAGCTTCACGTGCATAAGCGTGCCTTTCTCACTGAGCAAATGAGCTCCATAATCCAAAACAAGATTCCAACTAAGATTAGAGACCCAGGTAGTCCAACAATTACATGCACCATAGGTGGCCATACGGTCGAAAAGGCGTTACTAGACTTAGGAGCAAATGTGAATCTATTGCCATACTACGTGTATGTGCAACTTGGCCTTGGGAGGCTGAAGCCCACACATTACGCTACAATTAGCGGACAGTGTGTGTGAAAATCCCCGTGGTATTGTTGAAGATGTGTTAATCAAGGTTGATAAATTTTTCTTTCGTGGACTTCATCGTCTTAGATACTCAACCGTGCAAAACCCAAGTAATCACATTCTGTGATTTTAGGACGTCCTTTCCCCGGGCGACGTCCAATGCCATCATCAACTGTCGTAATGGAGTGTTGAAATTGTCTTTTGGTAACATGACCGTAGAATTTGAATGTCTTTAACACTAGTCAACAACCCATTGATTGTGATGATGCGATTTGCATGAGATTAACATGATTGAGAGTACGATCCAAGACTCTTTGCCCGACATTTTGTCGGTGGACCCTTTGCAAGCATGTTTAGATAACTTTGACTTAGATCTCTTCGAGTCTAAGTACATTGGGGAAATTCACTCTTTGCTTGAATCTGTTCCACCCATGGATATTGCTAAATGGAGAATGCGGTGGAACCCCTTCCACTCTCTCGATTCCAAATCGCCCCACCTCTTGATGTACCACCTAAGCTTGATTTGAAACCATTACACGATACCTTGAAGTATGCTTTCTTAGGTCCTTCGATACTTTACCCGTGATTATTGCATCATGTTTAGACACGAGAACAGGAAAGTCAACTTTTAGAAGTACTTAAAGAACATAAAGGAGCCTTAGGTTGGACCATCTCGAGATCTTAAGGGTATAAGTCCCACAATTTGCATGCATCACATAAATCTTGAAGAAAACACTAAACCATCTAGGGAAATGCAAAGGAGACTCAACCCCAACATGAGAGATGTTGTCAAAGGTGAGATTCTCGAAATTCTTTGGATGAGGGTATCATATACCCAGTTCCGAGATAGCCGATGGGTCAGCCCATTGGTGGTACCCAAAAAGTCGGCATTCTTTGTAGTTCAAAATGAGATGAACGAACTTGTCCCCACCCGTGTGATCACGGGGTGGCGAGTTTGTATTGATTATAGAAAATCGAACACAAGTAACAAAGAAAGACCATTTTCCCATTCCTTCATTGACCAAATCTTTGGAAAGGTTGGCGAAGCATAGTCACTATTGCTTCTTAGATGGCTATTCGAGATACAACCAAATTCACATAGCACCAAGACCAACAAAAGACCACATTTACATATCCTTATGGAACATTTGCTTATCGCCGCATGCCTTTTGGGTTGTGTAATGCACCAATTACTTTTCAACGTTGCATGATGAGCATATTTTCCGACATGGTAGATAAGTTTCTTGAAATTTTCATGGATGATTTTTCTGTGTTTGGGTCTTCTTTTGATGAGTGTTTGCATCATCTAACTTGTGTGCTGATTAGGTGTAAGGAAAAGAATTTGGTTTTGAATTGGGAAAAATGTCATTTCCTGGTTAACTCAGGCATTGTTTTAGGGCATATCATCTCGGAGGCATAGAAGTAGACAAAGCCAAGGTAGATCTCATTCAACACTTGCCTCAACCTCGTTCTGTGAGGGACATAAGATCATTCTTAGGCCATGCGGGTTTTTACCGCCGATTCATCAAAGACTTTAGTAAAATTTCAAGACCCTTGTGTAATCTTCTTGCGAAAGATTTTGCATTTGTCTTTGATGATGCTTGTAAGGAAGCATGGGAGCAACTGAAGGCTCTCCTTACATCTGCCCCTATAGTCAGACCACCTGATTTGGACATTACCATTTGAGATTATGTGTGATGCGTCGACTATCTTTGTAGGAGCTGTTTTGGGCCAGCGAGTAGACAAACTTCCTTATGTGATCTAATATGCTAGTAAAACACTTAATTATGCTCAATGAATTATTCCACAACCGAGAAAGAGTTGCTAGCTGTTGTGTTTGCATTAGATAAGTTTAGATCTTATTTGATAGGGTCTAAGGTCATCATATATTCGACCATCTTTGTATTGAGATATCTTTTGTCTAAAAAGATGCTAAGGCTCGTCTAATTCGATGGATACTCTTGTTACAAGAGTTTGACCTCGAAATTCGAGATAAGAAAGGGTCAGAAAATGTTGTTACGGATCACTTGTCTAGGTTGAATGTCGAATCTGCTGATGAATCCGTGCTGATTAGGGAATCATTCCCTGATGAGCAATTGATACTTGTGTCTGAAATGCCTTGGTTTGTCGATATTGTGAACTACCTTGCTACGGGTAGAATGCCCTTGCATTGGTCTAAACAAGACCGTTCTAAATTCTTGGCTGAAGTTAAACATTTCCTTTGGGATGACCCATACCTGTTTAAATCTTGCCAAGACCAAATCATTAGGAGATGTGTCCCCAATTCTGAACAAAGGGACGTCATCTCTTTCTGTCATGACCATGCATGTGGAGGCCACTTTAGTGCCAAGAAAACTGCTGCAAAGATCTTGCAGAGCGGTTTTATTGGCCAACACTGTTTAAGGATAGCCATGCTTTTTGTGTTGCTTGTGACCGATGCCAGAAATTAGGAAGTATCTCTAAGAGAAACATGATTCCCTTACAACCCATTTTGATTGTTGAGCTATTTGATGTGTGGGGTATTGATTTCATGGGTCCATTTCCTAACTACGAAGGTAAGTTGTACATTCTTGTTCTTGTTGATTATGTCTCTAAGTGGGTAGAGGCCATTGCATCCAAAACCAATGATCATAAGGTTGTTCTTTCTTTTCTCAAGGAAAACATTTTCTCCCGTTTTGGAACACCTAGAGAAATAATCAGTGATGGAGGTAGTCATTTTTGCAATAGACCCTTTGAATCACTAGTGCGCAAGTATGGAATCACTCATAAGGTAGCAACACCTTACCATCCTCAAACCAGTGGCCAAGTAGAAGTTTCTAATAGGGAAATTAAGCATATTCTTGAGAAGACTGTCAATCCTTCTAGGAAAGATTGGTCTTTGCGCTTAAATGATGCTTTGTGGGCCTATAGAACTGCATACAAGACTCCCATTGGGATGTCTCCTTACAGACTTGTGTACGGTAAAGCATGTCATCTCCCTATAGAGTTAGAACACCGTGCATATTGGGCTGTCAAGAAGTTGAATTTTGATCTTGATAAAGCTGGTAACCAAAGAAAACTTCAACTCAATGAGTTAGAAGAATTGAGAAATGAGGCATATGATAGTGCCAAAATGTACAAACAAAGAATGAAAGAGTTTCACGACAAGCGCATTCTGCGCAAGTCCTTCACACCAGGTCAGAAAGTTTTATAGTACAACACTCGTTTGCATTTGTTTCCAGGAAAGCTACGTTCTCGATGGTCAGGACCATTCTTGGTACGTACCGTTTTTCCCCATGGAGCTGTTGAAATTGAAAACCCAGCAACCAAGAACATCTTCAAAGTCAATGGTCAGAGATTGAAACCATTTCTGGAGCATCTTCCACCAGAAGTTGAGACCGTCGACCTAGAAGACCCCATCTATGTGGACTGAACTAGTTCACTTGTGTACATACATATGGACTAAATATCCATTCTCTTTCCCTTTTCTTTTTCTTTTTGCATAGTTCTTATTTGTGCTAACCAACCTTTTTGTCTTGCGCTTTGGTTGTTTGCTTTCAAAGCATTCATCCTCCGTTGGTTTAGCAACATCATTGTACATCCGGTAATCTCTTCCCTTTTCTCTATTCAACGTAGTTCTCTTGGTATGTGACTTTTTGAATTCTTCTTATCTGTTGACGCATTGAGGACAATGTTTGATTTAGGTTTGGGGGTGCATTTGCATATAGAATTTTTAGTCTTTTATATCAAAAAAAAAAAATCAAAAATTTCAAAAATTTCAAAACTCTTTGTAAATATGTACATAAAAACCTCCAACTTTTAGAGATCTTATAGTCACTAGCATGCTTCTAGCTATGTTTACATAGAGAGTCTGACCGAAATAATGAGAACTTGGAAGTCTTTGGAGAACACAATCGTGTTTCTTAGTTGATTAGAGCGTTAAAGTTGGATTTAACCATACCGGAGGGCGAATTAGGTCTTTGTTTAGATATTCGGTAGTAGAATTGTGATCACCCATAGTGGAGACTACCCATTTTACATCAAGCGAGGCACCGACCTTCAATTTTTGTGACTTTCTAAAAAATCTGTTAGAGTGTGTGTCACCGTACGTCAATTCGGGTAGGAATGGTGAGCTACCCAACTTCGCACCACTTTCAAAGACTACTCTTGATCTCTTGAGTGCTAATTTCGTCAATCATGAGGGTGACGTTTAAAGATGAAAACTCCTTCTAAATATCGGTTTGCAGTTAGCATCACTCTCTCCCTCTCAACAACATCAACAGATTCATAGAAACACATCATCGTCAGCAAGTGGAGCATCATCAGAATATTTGAAGAAAAGTGAAATAGTCCAAGGTTTACATGCAACAAGGAGAAGAAAAGAAAATAAGATGAGAATTAATGAAGTTTGTGAAATCAAGACAATACAAGTTTTATTGTTTTATTGTTATTTGTATTTCAAAAAAAAATAAATAAAAAAAAAAGTTTGTCAAGTTTTTGTGAAGTTCAGAAGTTCATCATCAACAGTTGAAGACCGAAGATCGATGACGTTTCTATGAATGTTGAGAGAGTGATATTAATTGCCGATCGGGTGAGAAGGTAAGTGAGTACTCCCACCGTTGCTAATGGTTGATTTCCTTTCTTAGAGATCATCAGAAAAGATTCTTTTTGTCCACATACGTGGAGTCTCCGTAAATTATTTCGGAAGGTTATCCTTCTTACCTTCAACGTGTGCGGGATTTCTCCCTTTATTCCGCCTGCACACATGAGAGACTAAAAAGCGATCTTTTTGAGTGCAATTATCATAAAACCCTAATGGTGAGGCGGAAGTCGAGGCCTATGATCACAATCGAATCCGAATTCTTTCATATGGTATGGTTATTTCTCGCTCGGCACTTAAGGATGAGAATGTGTTCTTTGGTAGTTCTAACTTCTTGTTACTAGCATGCGAAACTCTATGTCCTCATAGCTCCTTGGATGCTTGAGACTCTTTTACACTACGAAGTTGGAGAAGGTTTTGTGGGTACACCCTCAGTAAACCCTCCGAGACTATAACTCGGCCACTAGGGACACCTAGGGGTTTAAAGGCTTATTGCATACGCTAAATGCAATCGACGATGCCTGTGACAGTGATAATAGGTTTGGGGGTATTTGATAGACACATTTTTGTGTCTAATTGGTCTCGCTTCTATAAATTGATAGTGCTCATTTTTGTACTTATTATGGTGTTTTATATGTGTGTAGGTATTTTTGGCCAATAAACATTTTTGGAAAAATCGGCTCGAAAAGTTACACCCGGAGGACACCTACTATTCGGACTCTCACTATGGATAAGGGGTACCAAAATTACTAAGGGGCACCCTCAGGACACCCCAAGGCAGCTGCTATTCGCACCCCCACTCTGGATAGGGGGAGGTCATCTTCAACAATTCAAAAAAGAATTTTGGCGGGAAAACTAGTGTCAGTGAAGTTGCAGATTAGGGTTGGATTTTTGAATGGGTATTAACGAGATTTAATCACCAGATTTTATTGGGATGGACCTATTAGAGCCTAACAGGCCTGGTACAAGTGTTACAATCGATCAAATTGGGCTGGAATTCGAGTTGGAGCAAAACAGAGGTGAAAGAAATATGGGTCTCTGTTGGCCTGATTTTGGAAGATTCAACGAGACTAAATCGCATATAATCTTTCCTAAGATTCACATATACCTTATAGAGAGTTTGGAAAGGATTTGACAGCTTGGAAACGCGTAAAACGATTCGGCAGAGAGATTATTGCCGTGGCTTGCACGGAAAGAAAGAGGAGAGATTTAATCGGGTTTTGGAGGGTTTGGAGGTGTATAAAAGGTGTGCTCGGATCCCAGAGAGGGGTATTGAAGTTTAGAAGGAGTTAGGGGAAGTTTAGAACACGGCAGAGATCAACAGGAGGAGTTGCAGGAAATCGAGTTCTGCTGGTGTAGAAGGAAGAACACGAAGAACAAAGGCCACCCAGGACAGTCGTTTTTGGGGTCTTAAAATAAGCGACAAAGCAACAGTGTTTACAACAGTCTCTGTAACAGTTCCATTGTAACAGCTGCTTTGTAACGCCGATACACCGTTGCAAACAGTCTGTGTTATTATTTTTCATCCTTTTAATCAACTTTTGGGCTATAAACATGTATTTTGAGCAAGTGATTAATATGAGGAGCTAAACCCCTTAGCCGAGGCAACGGAGGAAGCCATTGTTCCATGAAAAGTGGTATATTTCTATTTTAATTCTTTTTTTGCAATTTCTTTTATGATTATTTGCTTGGAACTAATATTGGAAAATTGATTTTTATTGAATGATTGTGATTCGTTTTGATGGAGCATGCTTAGTTTAAGAATTTTGATGTTTCATGCTTGATGTATACAATTGTTACTTCGAAAATCTACTAGAGGCAATAAATTAGAATCACTTCAAACGCAAAGAATTGCATGAATATTGATTAGATTGAATCACTTAATTGGTCAATGGTGGAATCCTGAGTCTCGGTGCTTTTTATAATCTTTATAACAACCTTCTTTGAGTTTTCTAGTTTTATTTGAATCTAAAAAATCCTTCACAAGTCTGAGAGGAACGACATCTTTCTTACCACTTTCTACAACAACATAAAAATCACATCAATAGATCTAAGGACCCGACAAAAGAGTTTATTGAGATAAACGTAAGAGCCTTTTGTCGAACTCACATCACTTGGTTGAAAAGAGTTGATACCAAACAGATTTGTTGTTCCTTTACTGTTTGGAATACGAACCAAAGGAATTGTTCCAAGTACGTGACTTATTGCAAGTTGGAGGCATGGGAATACATAGGGAACTAGGTGAACTATAGGTTTAGTTGCTTGGTCTCAACTATACGAAGTTGGTTTGATTTTGTATAGCGGCTTAATCCTGAGAGTATTCAATTCTGGACAAGGTCGCGAGGTTTTTCTGCATTTGCGGTTTCCTCGTTAACAAAATATTGCTGCGTCTTTTACTTTTCTATTTCCGCAATTATAATTGTTTTTATTATAATTAGAAGTAAAATATACAAACGTTAATTCCTATTTACTTGATAGTAATCCTATTGTGTTTGGTTAAGTCCGAACCTATTATCAAGTAAACATACTTCGTTGTTGTATTGTATCGATCTCGTATCCATAGACGATCACACGAAGTGTGAACCGATTAGTTGTGTTGTCTCGACTCAGTCCATAGACAATCACTTTTGGAGAAAGGATTTATAGGTGGAAAAGTTTTAGATTGAGGTATATTTGGGTACCCTCGTCTTTTCAATTGGTATCAGATCAGGCAAACACGAAAAGATCTAACAATCTGTGTTTGGTGCGATCCAACCTATAAGAAAATGAATCTAATGACAGATACAGTTAACGAAATGCCAAGATTAGATGACTCAAAGTTGTTTGAATAAAAAAAAAACACTGAAATCGTTGAGTCTCTTCGTTCCAAAGAATTTTGGACGTTCGACGAATGCCGTTTATATCTTAATCTCACAGAAGATGCCTCTAGCAAGATCAACAGAAAATTATCGAATTTGCGATATGGAGAGGCAAATTTACGATTTGAAAAATGAGATTATGATATATGAACAAAAGGAAGATGGGTCACTATCTAAAACACTCAAGATCCTTGAAGACTCTAGTAGAGTTCAAAATGAAGTTGATGAGTTTCTCAAAGAACCTGTACAACTCAAAGAAAACTAATAATTACTGAGGGAATCAACTCATTCATGAGTATTTAATGAATTATACATCAGAAGAAATTGATATCTGTCAAGAAGACACTTTTTATAACTCTTCAGAAGAACTTTCTCTTGAAAGTTACGATGTCTCGGAGATAAATTATGATCCCATTAAAACTGGTCTTGACTTGCCCAGTGAAATATCATCAACTGATAACTTCATGTCAATACCCAAAATGTCCAAATTGTGAAGACATGAACAATTTAATATTGGTCAAATGACCGATTTTAGGATATCTCTTATCAAGTTTCGGTACTTGGTATTTGGTCTTATTTGGATCCGGATCCACATCCGAATACAAGATAGTGTTGGTGATAAAAACAAGGAAAGGTGGGAATATTTTCTTCTCTATATTCTTCGACCACAAAGAGAACTCTATAGCAAACAAGGGTTCGAAAGTTCTTCACTTGTAATTCTTGCATGTTCGATTCAAGTGGAAATTTTTGCTTCAATCAATCCTAAATTGGAACAAGAACAAAGGGTTTCTCTCAAATCACTCCAATTCAACTTGAGCAAGGAGAATCAACACTCAACATGGCATATCGATTGTAAGTGGGTCTCTACTCTTTTTGTTGATTCAATGGCTAATAGAGGTAGAAGAAATTTCAATGTTGGAGAAAGTTCAAATAGGAATAATATGCTCTACACAACTAGGAATATCAATTATGAAAACATGCCTAGTCTTACCTATGATGTTGGTTCTCAAAATTATTTTGTGAATGATAAATGCCTTGTGAAATTTGGTTCAATCAAAGAACCCATTATGGAAATGATTTTTGTTAAAGTTTCAGATAAAAATTATATGAACTTTGTGAAAAATCGCGAATGGGGAATTATCCATGAAAGATTTCAAGGCTACTCCGGACCTTGTAAAGTTTTTTTATGCTAACATGCATGAGATGAATTTTGAAGGATGTACGTTTCGTACTATGATTGGTACAAGATCATTTGACAAACAAGTGATTTCAGAATTGATTCTATATCCGTACCTGAATACCTTCTTACCTTGTTCAGATGAAAGATATAGAGTTGACAACAATACTCTCTCGTCAATAATTGGTGGAGCATGGTCAGGTAACTCTCTTCTTATTCACAATATTGAATTTCATCTCAAAGTTTTTGGAAAACTAGCTTGTGCGAACATGTGCCCTAGTATGACCGGTCCGCAAGGTGATGCAAAATCATTGCGCGTTACGGAATATGTAACCTGGCAAATGGAGCTACACAATCCGACGATGTAGCGCCAAGATGGCTGAGACAAGAAAGGTTACTTGGCATTAGCAACATTATGCGATAGTGTTGCATATGCTTATTCAGAGTTAGCCAAGCTCAAGGAAGGAATAAAGGATGAGATGCAAAGTCATGGAATGACTTTGGCATGGCCCTAAGCTTTGGCCAAGGCTTGGACTGTGCAAGTGCATCAATGGTGATGCCAAACACGCCATTGGTGATAGTTGCTCGTCAAAAGAGATGCAAGTGATGTATATGAAGCATGAAGATGGTATTAAGCAAGTCAAGACTCAGTTGGCATAATATTTGGATGTTGGCATCCAAATGAGCTAAGTGCGCAACGCAAGCCATAATAGCGCAACGCAAGCCATAATAGTGCAATGCAAGCTATAATAGCGCAACGCAAGCTATAATAGTGCAATTCAAGCTATAATAGCGCAACGCGAGCCATAATAGCAGTATTTGGCAGAAGGGCAAGCTGAGTTGCATGATGCGATGTTGCGGAACTTGAGTGCAAGTGCCAAATGCGCAGAGTGTGTGCATCACATGCATGCCAAAGTCGAAGAGCAAGTTAGAGACAGTTTATAAAGTGCTTTATAACCGAGTTTGGCATATCCTAACCGTTGAAGACAGTGTGGCGCCCTTGTGCAAGCCGGCACCAAAGATAGCGATTAAAAAGGTGGAAGCGGCGGTTAGGGAAGCGCCCATGGACAGATGGATGTTCATGGGGCGTGCAATGAGTTGCATACGGATTGGCCTTGGCTTCTTGGCATTATAAATAGCCGAGAAGCTACACAAATCAGTGTTGTTCAATAGTTCGAGTGTTGAGGAACCATTTTGCAGTAGAGAGTGAGTTTGTTGTAGGCTTAGAGAATAAGCTTGTAAGTCCATTGGTTAGACGTTTTTGTATCTTCCCCTTAATCTAATAAAAGTGAGTTTGTTGGCTTATACGTTTGGCTTTGGTTCCCTGTTGATTTGATTATACTCCCCCAACTTCTGTGAAGCATAAACATGGCAAGAACCTCTTTGTAGTATGGGCTACATGGTTTGGTAGAGAAAATCTGAGTAAGACTTTCGTTGCATACTCTTGGTAGAGTTGGTCGATTGCATTGGTGCAATCTTATAAGGCTGAAATACAAGTGGGTGATAAGAGATCTTTGAACCATTGTATTCTTAGGGTTATACCTTCGCGAAAAATTGCTTGGAGCATTTGAAGGCGTGACAATATGGGTATCGGAGCGAAGGGTTGCTTTCTGTTTTAGCTTTGTGTGGAAGATTTTCTCTATTTTGCTCGAGTTCAGTTGTTGAATTGCTAGAGATAATGGATGGTAAAAAGAGTTCGGCAGATACCTTGACTGATAGGATTGCTAACTTGGAAGATAGGATTGGTGGAGAGGTGCGCCATCCTAACGATGCCAATTATAAAGCAACGGTTATGGCTCGCATTCAGGCTCTTGATGAGTATGTTGCTGGAATGCTGGAGTCAAACCAAGGAGCAACTGATAAGCATAGTGATTTGGAAGGCCAAATCGATGCTGTTAAGACCATGTTCACAGGTGCCTTGAAAGAACTAACTGATGAGATTAGTGTCTTGAGGCGAATGGTGGGTGTAATTGGTGCAGATCAAGCTACTGCAGGTGGTAGTGGCGGTGACTTTACGAAGATTAAAGTCCCAGAACCTAAGGCGTTTTCTGGCGCAAGAGATGCGAAGGCATTGGAGAATTCATGTGGGACATGGACCAATACTTCAAGGCCGCGTAACCCGGAAGAACAAAAGGCTACTCTCATTAGCATGTACCGGAGGGTGATGCGAAGTTATGGTGGAGAACTAGAGCAGGATGATGACCTTCTGCTGGTCGTCCAAGTATCGTGACATGGGATGTCATGAGAGATGAATTGAAGAGTCAATTCTTGCCAAGCAATGCAGCTTGGTTAGCCGGAGAAAACTTGCGTAAGCCGAGGCATACCTAGGTACACCACGGGAATACGTGAAAGAGTTTTCATCTCTTGATGCTAGATATTCGCAACATGTCTGAGGAAGACAAGTTGTTCAATTTTACATCTGGTTTGCAAGCATGGGCTCAGGCCGAAGTGCGAAGGCAAGATGCCAAAGACCTACCTTCGGCCATTGCTATTGTGGATGACCTTGTTTGATTTTAGGTCAGTCAATACCTCAACCGATGCTAATAAGAAGGGCAAGGACAAGAAAAATCGAGAAAAGTAAGGACAAGGATAAGAAAGGTTCCGAGGCCAAGGAGAAGAGCTATCAAAGGGATGATAGTTTGGCTGCGAAGAACAAAGCTGGTGGCTGTTTCTTATGCAAGGGTCCTCACCTTGCGCATGATTGTCCGAATAAAGAAAAATTGTCCGCAATCGTCACTGAGTGTAGTGGTGACAAAGAAGAAGCTGATCAAGTAGAGCATGTGAATCCTATTCAACTATGCAACATAGTAGCACAAACGGCAAAAGAAGACAAAGATGGTTGAGTGGCGCCGGCCTAGTTTATGTGAAAGTTGGCATACACAACCATCGTCTCTAGGGCATGGCAGATACAGGTGCGTCGCATACCGTTATGAGCTTGTCATTGGCG
This sequence comes from Papaver armeniacum, assembly GCA_023531295.1. Classification (NCBI taxonomy): domain Eukaryota; kingdom Viridiplantae; phylum Streptophyta; class Magnoliopsida; order Ranunculales; family Papaveraceae; genus Papaver; species Papaver armeniacum. Next base: position 467,257 of record JAJJWW010014750.1, read on the forward strand.
AGTACTTGGGTTTGGAAGTATATCAGTCGGGTCTTTGCATGAAGACAAGTGAATGATATAGCTAAGCCAATCAAGGGGATGGCGGTGGCAAATGTTGAAGTTGGAGATTGGCGTGGCTGTGTCGGTGTAATGGTGATGCATCTCAATGACTTTGAGATGATCCTTGGTAACAACTTTTTTCAAAGAAGAGAGGCAACAAAGTGATGCCTCACCTTGGCGGGATTTTCATACAAAGTCCGAGTGCACCTTGTTTCGTGAAGGGTGTAAGGAAAGTTAGTCCGGTTGATATGAAGTGTGACATGGGGAAGGCAAGTGAGTTTTGCCTGTCCGATCGTTCGAAGAAAGCTTAGCTGAGATTCACATGGAATTTGGATGTCCTATGGATCTTAGTGTCCCTTATTATTTTGTGATTAGCGCATGTATGGAGCAGGGCATTGCGGTCTTTGTTTGCAAGTGCCCGAACCTCGCAAGGTTCTTGAAGTATGGAGACTTTGGCATATTATCTGTTTGCTGTTTCTGTTTTTAAGTTAAGTTGGGTGTTGCTAATCTTACGGTCTTTGAAGATAGCACACTTTCGTTGGTGTATTTTCTTTGGTAATGTATTTGCTTTCGGTAGAAGGCCGAGTGTTGGCCAGTGGTGTAATGGGAATGGTCCCTATGTTTCTTATGTAAGGCTAGTGTAATGAATGGAGGAGGTGTTTAAGCAAAAACCTTGTCTCTTTTTGCTTAATGTAAAGCTAAGTTCATTGGGGAAGCACTACGAGTATACTTAGCCAAAGTATACAATAAGAAACGCTGAAAGCAAAACCAAGCAAGAAGTGAAGTTGGTGGCATAGGCAAGTTTGCTGTTGGGAGAGTTACGTAGAAGTGCGACAGTATTTGGCAGCGATAGCATGGAGTAACGCAGCAAGAATGAAGATGTAAGTCCATCAAGCATATGAGTTAAGAGTAACTCATAGTTAGGAAGAACATGATGCTGTTTTTTCCACTACATTAAAGCGTAGCGATTTGAAAGAACAAGTGAGGCCTTGTTAGTTTCAAGGGCGCGTGAAGAGGGCCTGGTCTCTAGAGACGTTGTGATGTCACGGGTTTCCTAAGTCATGGCTAATGTCATGCATCTCGGTCGAGTTTGCACAAGAGTGGTGCAAGAAGATTGAAGAACACTTAGTCTGATGAAGACTGTTGAATTGCAAAGGTGCAATGTCAGTCGGAATTGAAGGCAAGTAAGCTAAGTCATGCATATCAGAGTGATATGTTAGCTGTTTGAAGTGTACACTTAGGCACGGAATGGCTCAAAGGAAAAATTTGTGCTGATGCAAGAGGCATAGCGACAGATTGCAAGTAGCATTTGGGTGTTGAGATGTGAATGAAGTAGAGATTGAAGCATAGTCGATGATGCGACAATGATCCGGAATTCATAGGCTCAATGGAAAGGCAAAGAATCTAAGTGGCGGCATAAAGCACTAGGCAAAGAAGTTTTGGCAAAGTAAAAGGCCAAACGAAGTTCTTGATTTCGAAGATGGTTCGGATCGTGCAAGACCAAGGAAAGTTCGGCGAGCGGCGGGCGATGTTGCGTTCAACGAGGACGTTGAACAGATTGGGTGGGAGAGGTCTATGACCGGTCCGCAAGGTGACGTAAAATCATTGCGCGTTACGGAATATGTAACCTGGCAAATGGAGCTGCACAATCCGACGATGTAGCGCCAAGATGGCTGAGACAAGAAAGGTTACTTGGCATTAGCAACATTATGCGATAGTGTTGCATATCCTTATTCAGAGTTAGCCAAGCTCAAGGAAGGAATAAAGTATGAGATGCAAAGTCATGGAATGACTTTGGCATGGTCCTAAGCTTTGGCCAAGGCTTGGACTGTGCAAGTGCATCAATGGTGATGCCAAACACGCTATTGGTGATAGTTGCTCGTCAAAAGAGATGCAAGTGATGTATATGAAGCATGAAGATGGTATTAAGCAAGTCAAGACTCAGTTGGCATAATATTTGGATGTTGGCATCCAAATGAGCTAAGTGCGCAACGCAAGCCATAATAGCGCAACGCAAGCCATAATAGTGCAATGCAAGCTATAATAGCGCAACGCAAAGCTATAATAGTGCAATGCAAGCTATAATAGCGCAACGCGGGTGTTTATGGGTGAAAACTACTCCTGCAGAATTTGGTAATTTGGGGTGTGGATGAGGAATGAATTTAAACCTTAAACAAATGCACTGCGCGGTGAGTGCTTGTAGATTCGAGAGATCAATCTGTGCAAATCCGGCATAAACCAAGAAATGGCATTTCCCGGACTTGTTTCGGTCACAAAGTGAAGGATATGGGGTTGATCTTAGGGAGGAAGTGAAGAAGGTGTTGAGATTGTGAAGGTGTTGGCTTTCTTATGACTTGTGTGAAAGGTGGGCAGGCTTGTGATTGATGCAAGCGAGGCTCCGGGTGTTGGAATACGTTTTGTATTAACACTTGGTTTTCTGTCTCGTCTAAACTTGTGTTGTTATTTGAAATAAGGCGGAGAACCTATTTATACAAGTCATTGAGCCTTATTCACGTCTCTCGTGGGAAGTGGAGGAAGTGGAGTGATGGAGTAGTGGAGTTGTGCGTCGGTGCCACACGACCGGTCTTGCCCACTTCTCCCTGTTCATCTCTAACCGTCCATGACTTCTGACACGTTCTTGTGATGGCGCGTTGCACGCACGCCCGTAGAACCGCCGACCAATACCCCAATATGTATCCCCAGTTTGTGACATGATTGATGTCTCGAATGTGTGGATCGTGGATCCACGAAAGAAAGATAGCATGTAATGCAGAATTGAATAACTGCGTTATTCAGGAAGTCGATACTTGTAAAGTACCGTGTGTATTTTATGCAGGTACTGCATCATGGTGTGGTAAAGTGATGGGTAATGACGCCTCACCGACCAATTAACTCCGACTAGGGTTGTATAACCAAGTTGGTGAAGTTGGACGGATGAGATGATCTTTGAGACACTCATCTCTGCGACCGTTAATGAAATTAGGGTTTTGAAGAGGCGCGCAAGCATCACTCTTGACTTGGTCGAAACCAAGCATGGGAAGGATTTCGGAGAGGACCGACCGGGCATGTATGTAGATAGCATGCCGGTGTACACGTCCATGTCTCACTTTGTCCCATGAAGGTGCGATCTAGGCCACTCAATTTGACCGGCAAAGAGGAGTGGTTGAGATCGATTTTGCAATAGGAAATTGATGCGCAAAAGGCCGCGCATCATGCTCTTTTCCGGCACGCGTTCCAAGACGACCTAACTTGGTCGGTCTTGGCCGATTGGTTTGACGTGAAGATGGCAAGCTGGTGTTCATGCCTATACACGAATATCCCATTAAAACATGATCCGAGCCACCTAAATCGTCTAGCGAAGTTGAGCGGTCAAGATCAATTTGTGGTTTGGGAGGCGTGGCCACGCTAGTTTGGGCGCACGTTTTGGATTAACCAGGCATGATATGCCTTGGCCGAACACATGAGGAGGTAGATGGGCCCACGGTGGTCATCTTTGGTATGACCGGACCTGCTTAATCTAATCTGTGACCCTCCATTCGTGCTTGGAGAAGATGGACGCGCGTGATGGCTTGAAACCCTAATTTTGGCTTTCAAAGCCGTGCGCCATCTCTTGTTTGGGTGACAATGTTGTCACGACCAACCATGGTTGGTTTTGACCGATTGGTCAAGTGTGTAGGCGGGCCCACGGTGATCGTGTTGACATGCTCTGGGCCCTTTGAATCTACATCTACACCCTCCATCTATACCTACGAAGATGGATGGTTGAGACTGCTTCGCAACACATGTAATATGCCGCAAACCCTAATTTAGGGTTTTCCGTCCATAATGCTTGGTATGAACGGTTTCTTGGCAAGCTAGGCCAATGATCGACCATGCGGGGTCGGCCGGGGTATTCCATACACTGCTTGGGGGTGATGGAATTGATCGGGGTCATCCAATCATGCTTATGGAGTTGGATGATGCGATCGGATCATATCGATCGATACTGACGGTCAGGATGCTCAATCGGGCTAGTATAACACACGAGAGGGGCTCAATCGGGCTAGTATAACACACCGAGAGTCGACTGTACGGGTATTTCGTACATGGTTTCATTATAGTGCTTGGAGGTTCGTGTTACTGCAGCAAGAGTAACACTCGGTCGTCATGCCACACGCGATAATGAGTCTGCGGAAATACAAGGCTGATATGAAATTCACGGGATGGGATTGTTCTTTGCATGCTCCAACCTGGAGGAATTTCATGTATTCACGAGAATGGGATTGTTGCTACATGCTCCATTCTTGGTGAATTAAGTGAGGGAGTATCCAACACTTATAAATGGCTTTATCTTTTACAAGATGTCGGCCGCATGATTTTTTGGTTTTTACAAATTTAACCTTTAACGAAAATCCACCATCAACATTAAGTCCCCTGCCTAGCACATAATGGTTACACTATTGTGTGGTAGGCATGAGATGGTGACATACATATATACTGAAATGACCAGGCTAAAGTAGATACATATTTACCGGATAGTCAGGCGTTTCCCTGGCCAGTTGGTTACGATTAAGGATGCGAAGGAAACAGGACTTGATACGGTGAGTCGCTTTGGTTCTTCTTGTACATATCTGAGCTCGGCCGCTTCTTCAGGTGTACTTCTTTCATCATACACGGCTTTCCTCAGGTATATCGATAAGCCTCGTCGATTTTTATCCCGAATAAGCGGCCTTCATAGGTGGCAAGTAAAGACTTCTTTTCCTTCGGGATTGTCGACTTGTGAGATTATAAAGAATCATCTCACGTGGTCGTTTATTCTATATCTCGGGTATTGCTCGATCTTGATTGGTGATCGATTGATTTGGTTTTTAATTTTTTTTTTGTGCGCTCATAACCTCCCCTACTTTGCAGTTTATCATGGAAGCGGCTGACGATCATTCTGTTGCTTCCCCAGAAAGAAGTTTCGAAGTTGACAAGCCCGAAAACCGTGCACACGAAGATGTAATGGCTAAGATCGATCTTAAAGCCGCGAAGTCGGCCGTGCTATACAGGGGATGTCTATTTCACACCTTCGTATTGCAAGAGGACGTATTTGTGCACTTTAAGCTGCGATTGACATGGAGGAGTGGTGGAGGCGCGAGGAAACGCTGTAGACACTAGTAAGCGCAAGGGCATAGAGATTTGCAGCGAGGTTGAAGAGGCGGAGAGTTGAGCATGAACGACCTCCGAATGAAGGCAAGTGTGATTACCCGGTCCAGGACGGCGTGATAATTCTTGACTCCGACACAGAGGAACCTGAACATCTGAAAGCAATTGGTACGACTCCTAATGTTGATGCGCTCTTTAATGCTCCCGCTGATGATGTTGGTATGGAGTGCGCTGCTGCGGAGATGTCTGATGCAGAAGTTGAGGTAGATTCGAAGGGAGGAGCATCAACAGGTGACGGCGCTGAAGCAGAACCTGACAGTGGTGCAGGCGATGTCGATCCTCTTGACGGCTAAAACCTCTTTTCTTCTTTCTTCTTTCCAAGTATATTTTGTACGCTCGAACATCTTCCTTGTACTCGATGGCGGCCGGGTTCAAGGTTTTTCTTCCATTTGATTGTTTGAATAAAGTTTTTTTTTTTATAACCCTTTGCCAAGACCGCAAATGAATCTTCTCGGGCGTAAGGGTGTGCCTTCACTCGTAATTCTTTGTGATAAAAAGAAGTAATGCCACAATGGAATACTTACGGACTGTGTTCCCGATGCAAGATCTTCCCGACTTTCTTTGGGGCAGATGTCTCAAATCATTTTCCTTTTGTGCACATGTTCTATTTCCTTCTTCCCGTGAGATGTTTGATTAGGGTTTCCTTTCTTGCTCCAGTGGATTGATTTAAGCTGACTCAGGACTTTGTTTGAGTAAAGAGGCTCTCAGATGGAAATAGTGTTTCAACTAAATTGGAAATTGAAAATTGAAACCCTAACTATGAATGCAAGTATTGCAATCATTTTCTGGGAGAATTACAAATATGACATGAAATTGTAAAAGGAAACACGCTGGAAAAAATAGCACAGCGTTTTCAAAGGGTGGAGGATGCTGGAAAGTGGCAGCACAACGTCTTAAGTTCGGTAGGGTTTGAGCCATTTTGAGTGCATTGTTATGCCTTCTAGTTTATCAGCGTTGATGAGCTTGCAGTAGCCGCCTAGGATAACATCTGCTACTAGGTACGGTTCATCTTCTCTTTCGGTGGGTGAGTCAGGTGGAGTGGTAATCTTCACCGTCACGCTCCCAACATTGAACGTAGTCGCCTTCGTCACCAGGTCTCCAATTCCAAACGGTTTTGGTCGTGCAGATACTTGGACCTTGGCCTCATCGTCTTTGACCAAAACAGCTTCCACGCTCTTGATAAAACGCTTGAAAGGGCCGGCATACCATTCACATCTCTTAGCCGGGGTTGGTTTGTTGATTGGAGCCGGTCCCAGGACTTGTCGAATGAGGGCGGTAGGTTGCAAAGAGAGTTGTGTGGTGAGACTTACTTGACATCGGGACCTTTCAATGTATGCCGACAGGCTCTTCCCTGGAAGTTGTGTCACATCGTCACGTTGCTGGTGCGGCAGCAAACAATCATCAGGAGGTCCAGAAGGCGTGTTGGAGATTCTTTCAGGTACCGAAACCGGTAGAGGATAGATTTCCAGTATGGCTTTGTTGTTCTGCATCCAAGAGCGCCCTAGGATCATGTCGTATTCGGGATGGTCTTTGACTATGTAGAACTTTGCTTGTGTCGAGACATCACCCAATTTGACTTCAAGATCAATATATCCATGTGAATCTCTGAGTTCTCCTCCTGAATCTTTGACCACAGTTGGGTAACGAGTAGTTTCCTGCTTCAAAATCTTTGCCGCTCTCAAGGTCTTGACAGTAATGATGTTAAATTCGGAAGCCGTATCTATTAACGCGCTATCGAACTTAACGTCCCTCAAACGAGTGACAGTTAGGAGTCCCCAGTTTCCCTTGCTTGCGTCTTTCAGGAAAGACTGGGGTTCTTGGACTGCTTGTGGATACAAGCGCCTACCTGACACAACGTGGTTGAGGGCTGTAAATATGTCTTGACGCTGTCCTTTGGAGAAATACAAGATTTCACACATGTGCTCCATCATAGATTGTACGGTCTTGCGAACAGAATTCCCAGAAATCATGCGGTTCGATAGGTAGAGGGTCCCTATGAACACCTTCGTTTCCAAGATGGAGTTCCCCTGTCTCTACATTTTCCCTGAATATTTGTTTCAACCTGTTACAATCTTTGGTTGGATGATGGACGAACCTGTGGTAGAAACAATATCTGGGATCTGCCATTTCTTCCTCGGTCGGAGGACGCTTTGATAGGGGCAGCTTTACGGCGTGCGTCTTGGATCCACGCTTCCAAGAGCTCTATCACTTCATTCATGGGAAAAGGAAAACCTGTGTCTTTAGTGGTTTGTGTAGGAGTTTTGTCTGTTCCTTTTCGAGACGAAGTCTTGTGTGTTGGGGATGCTCGCTTGGTTTGTTGTTCCGTTATCGAAGCTTTCCTTTTTTTCTCCTCCGCCTACTACACTCACAGAAGGACCAGTGTTGTATTGTTTGTTCGTGAGACGCCTTTGCTTCCTCGACTTTCACGCAAATCTTCACTCCGAACAACTCGCGTTCTTTCCAAGTGAGTGCCGTGCGATTGTTGCCGAACGTTTTGCGGCTTCGTGAGTTCGAGAGAACGTTTGAAAGCCCGGATTCTCTAACGGAGCGCGGTATATGGGTATCATCCCATTGATGCACAATTCCACCAATTGTCGTTCGGTGACGTTCGGGTCGTGGCAATCTAGCGCTTGGGTTCGAACCTTTAACGAAATCGTTGGGATGTTCGTTGTTCCGTGAAGAATTCTCCCAGTGTCCGAAAAGGTGATCTGTTCGAGACACGAAGAAATACTTTCAGAGAAAGCATCGACCATTTCGCTCCAATTGGATATGCTATTAGGCGCGATGTTGTTGTACCAGGTGTATGCCCTCCCCGTGAGTGACTTCGAGAATTCTTTGAGGCGTAAAACATGATTGTATTCATGTTCTCCCAAGGATTCCAAGAATCGAGAAACATGTTCATGAGCATTACCAGTACCGTCGTAGAGGGAGAACTGGGGAGAGGTGTAACCTCTTGGAGGAGGGATTCGTTGCATATCTTGAGGGTATGGCGGTTGGTGTTGGTGCGCATCCGTCAGATTTCCTTTGCCTCGGCTTTGAAGGAGTCGTTCCCGGATCCTCACGTGTGATGAAGTTGGGTGTACGGTCCCTTTCTCTTGAACATTCGGGAGCAACACGAGCTTCTTCACTCATGTGGGTCCGAGTGGAAATGCCTGCTCCGTGTGAATTGAAGGCATTTCTTGTTGGCTCCATAGATTGATGTGAATCTTGCGGCAATCGTTCAGTCAAGGTCTTGAGGAAAGTGAGTACCTCCTTCGAGTTGCGGCCATATCTGTTTGAGTCTTAGCATGAACTTCCTGTTTCTCCATCAAGTCCGCAATGGTAATAGACGGTGGTCCTCCTCTTGTGCCTCCGGCTCCTCGCCCCGATAAGGGAGTGAAAGTTGTTGCTCGGTGACCACCGGAGGCGTTACACTTGAGGAGATGCCGGGATTTGCGGCTGCCGGGCTCACAGTGATGGGAGGCGTTACACCTACGGGGTGTCTCCGCTCCGCTAGTGTTGGTGATAGAGGTAACGGCTCCTCGAGATGTGTTGGCTACGGTATCTCCACCGGCTGTACTTCGACACCGGGATTGTTACCCACACTATCCCCATCGAATTGATTCTTGATCCGGACCTTAATTCCACCATCTTGAAATGAATTGTTGATTGAATTGATTCTAAGATCTACCCTTTTGAAATTGATAAAATTGAATCGGATTTGGAAGAAATTGACTTTACAACCGAGAGATTAACCTCCCTTTGTGGTCGCCAATTGTTTATGGGTGAAAACTACTCCTGAGAATTTGGTAATTTGGGGTGTGGATGAGGAATGAATTTAAACCTTAAACAAATGCACTTTGCGGTGAGTGCTTGTAGATTCAAGAGATCAATCTGTGCAAGTCCGGCCTAAACCAAGAAATGGCCGTTCCAAACTTGTTTCGGTCACAAAGTGAAGGAGATGGGGTTGATCTTAGGGAGGGAGCGAAGAAGGTGTTGAGATTGTGAAGGTGTTGGCTTGCTTATGACTTGTAACGAAGGTGGCGGGCTTGTGATTGATGCAAAGCGGAGCTCTGGGTGTTGGAATACGTTTTGTATTAACACTTGGTTTTCTGTCTCGTCTGAACTTGTGTTGTTGTTTGAAATAGGGCGGAGAACCTATTTATACAAGTCATTGAGCCTTATTCACGTCTCTCGTGGGAAGTGGAGGAAGTGGAGTGATGGAGTTGTGCGTCGGTGCCACACGACCAGTCTTGCCCACTTCTCCTGTTCATCTCTAACCGTCCATGACTTCCCGACACGTTCTTGTGATGGCGCGTTGCACGGTGCACTGTTGTAAACCGCCGAGACCAATACCCCAGTATGTATCCCCCCGTTTGTGACATGATTGATGTGCGGAATGTGTGGATCGTGGATCCACGAAAGAAAGATAGCATGTAATCTTTGAATTGAATAACTGTGTTATTCGGGGAAGTCGATACTTGTGAAGTACCGTGTGTATTTTATGCGGTGTACTGCATCATGGTGTGGTAAAGTGATGGGTAATGACGCCTCACCGACCAATTAACTCCGAACAGAGGTTGTATAACCAAGCCGGTGAAGTTGGACGGATGAGATGATCTTTGAGACACTCATCTGCGACCGTTAATGAAATTAGGGTTTTGAAGAGGCGCGCAAGCATCACTCTTGACTTGGTCGAAACCAAGCATGGGAGGGATTTCGGAGAGGACCGACCAGGGCGTGCATGTAGATAGCATGCCGGTGTACACGTCCATGTCTCACTTGTCCCATGAAGGTGCGATCTAGGCCACTAAATTTAACCTAAGCAAAGAGGAGTGGTTGAGATCGATTTTGCAATAGGAAATTGATGCCGCAAAGGCCGCGCATCATGCTCTTTTTCCTGCGCGCGTTCCAAGACGACCTAACTTGGTCGGTCTTGGCCGATTGGTTTGACATGAAGATGGCAATCTGGGTGTTCATGCCTATACCGAATATCCCATTAAAACATGATCCGAGCCACCCAAATCGTCCAGCGAAGTTGAGCGGTCAAGATCAATTTGTGGTTTGGGAGGCGTGGCCACGCTAGTTTGGGCGCACGTTTTGGATTAACCAGGCATGATATGCCTTGGCCGAACACATGAGGAGGTAGATGGGCCCACGGTGGTCATCTTTGGTATGACCGGACCCTTAATCTAATCGTGAGCCTCCATTCGTGCCGGAGAAGATGGACGCGCGTGATGGCTTGAAACCCTAATTTTGGCTTTCAAAGCCGTGCGCCATCTTTTGTTTGGGTGACAATTTTGTCACGACCAAACATGGTTGGTTTTGACCGATTGGTCAAGTGTGTAGGCGGGCCACGATGATTGTGTTGACATGCTCTGGGCCCTTTGAATCTACATCTACACCCTCCATCTATACCTGCGAAGATGGATGGTTGAGACTGCTTTGCAACAATGTAATATGCCGCAAAACCCTAATTTAGGGTTTTCCGTCCATAATGCTTGGTATGAACGGTTTCTTGGCAAGCTAGGCCAATGACCGACCATGCGGGGTCGGCCGTGGGTATTCCATACCGCTTGGGGGTGATGGAATTAATGCAGGGGTCATCCAATCATGCTTATGGAGTTGGATGATCATGCGATCGGATCATATCCCAGGACGATACGGTCGGTCCGGATGCTCAATCGGGCTAGTATAACACACCGAGAGGGCTCAATCGGGCTAGTATAACACACCGAGAGTCGGCTGTACGGGTATTTCGTACATGGTTTCATTATAGTGCTTGGAGGTTCGTGTTACTCTCAGCAAGAGTAACACTCGGTCGTCATGCCATGCGATAATGAGTACTGAAATACAAGGGCGATATGAAATTCACGGGATGGGATTGTTGCTACATGCTCCAACCTCGGAGGAATTTCATGTATTCACGAGAATGGGATTGTTGCTACATGCTCCATTCTTGGTGAATTAAGTGAGGGAGTATCCAACACTTATAACTCGGGCTTTATCTTTTACAAGATGTCGCGCATGATTTTCCGGGTTTTTACAAATTTAACCTTAAACGAAAATCCACCATCAACGGCGGGCCATAATAGCGGTATTTGGCGAGAAGGGCAAGCTGAGTTGCATGATGCGATGTTGCGGAACTTGAGTGCAAGTGCCAAATACGCAGAGTGTGTGCATCACATGCATGCCAAAGTCGAAGAGCAAGTTAGAGACGGTTATAAAGTGCTTTATAACCGAGTTTGGCATATCCTAACCGTTGAAGACGGGTGTGGCGCCCTTGTGCAAGCCAGCACCAAAGATAGTAGTTAAAAAGGTGGAATCAAGCGGTTAGGGAAGCGCCCATGGACGGATGGTTGTTCATGGGGCGTGCAACATAGTTGCATACGGATTGGCCTTGGCTTCTTGGCATTATAAATAGCCGGAGAAGCTACACAAATCGGTGTTGTTCAATAGTTCGAGTGTTGATGACCCATTTTGCGGTAAAGAGTGAGTTTGCTGTAGGCTTAGAGAATAAGCTTGTAAGTCCATTGGTTGGACGTTTTTGTATCTTCCCTTAAGCTAATAAAAGTGAGTTTGTTGGCTTATACGTTTGGCTTTGGTTCCTGTTGATTTGATTATACTCCCCCAACTTCTGTGAAGCATAAACATGGCAAGAACCTCTTTGTAGTATGGGCTACATTGTTTGGTAGAGAAAATCTAAGTAAGACTTCCGTTGCATACTCTTGGTAGAGTTGGCTGATTGCATTGGTGCAATCTTATAAGGCTGAAATACAAGTGGGTGATGAGAGATCACTGAACCATTGTATTGCCGGGTTATACCTTCGCGAAAAATTGCTTGGAGCATTTGAAGGCGTGACACCTAGCAATATGCATAAGACAAAGTGGACTAGAGATGTTGCTGAACTTACATATCATCTTGTTAGAGGAATCAATTTTTTTTATTTTTGTGGTTTAATGATCAGATAAATGATCACAATTCGAATGTGTAAAAGAAGAACTCCCGATTTTGCTTGTTTGATTACAAGAATATGCATCTCTTTTGGAATTGTCGGGTCAAACACCAGGGAAAAGATTCCGAAGAAATTCTCAACAAAATGAGAGGACAAGTGTGAAAAAGCGGGTCTAACAACCACACCCAATATTTCGCTTAGCAGTCTGTATGGACAAACTCCAATATACTTTCTAGAGAATCCACTAGACAGTTAGACTCAATCTAGATAATATCAACGAGTTTATATCTCAATCTCTCGATTTGATCTTTACTCAAGCAAAAGAAATCTGCGAGTCTTTATCAAAGAGAGATAACTTGGATAGTACCAAAGACCAATATCCAAGTGTCAATCAATTTAAATCAACAACCAAAAGTTCGGATATTCTAATTGATTGAACAACGCACAACCTTTGATATTTCAATTATATAAACAAATATAATGTGAATAGAAATAACACAGACACCATAATTTTGTTAACGAGGAAACCGCAAATGCAGAAAAACCCCGGGACCTAGTCCAGATTGAACACACACTGTATTAAGCCGCTACAGACTCTAGCCTACTCCAAATGAACTTCGATCTGTACTGTAGTTGAACCCCAATCAATCTCACACTTATGCTCCTACGCCTCTGATCCCAGCATCATGCTACGTACTTGATTCCGTTAGCTGATCTCACCCACAACTAAGAGTTGCTACGACCCAAAGTCGAAGACTTTAATAAACAAATATGTATCACACAGAAAAGTTTATAGTAATAGATAAATCCGTCTCCAACGAATAAACCTATGAGTTTTGTTCTATCTTTTGATAAATCAAGGTGAACAGGAACCAATCAATAACCCAGACTTATATTCCCGGAGAACAGCCTAGTATTATTGATCACCTCACAATAATCTTAATCGACGCAGCGAAAAAGATATTGCGGAATCACAAACGATGAGACGAAGTGTTTGTGATTTATTTTCTATCTTGCCTATCGGACATATCAATCTCAAGCCAATTATTTCAATTGTACTCATACGATAGAAACATCAAGATCAGATCACATAACTACAAGAAAAGTAGTATCGGCTTGGCTTCCCAATCCTAATGAAGTCTTTAAGTCGTTAACCTGGTTTTTGAAGAAGAAAACCAAAGGTTAAAGGAGAATCTACTCTAGCTTAGCAAACTAGTATCACATGTAAAGTGTGGGGATTAGGTTTCCCAGTTGCTAGAGTTCTCCCTTATATAGTCTTTCAAATCAGGGTTTGCAATCAATGTTAGCTTACTAACAAAGCATTCAATATTCATCGTTAGATGAAAACCTGATTAGATTCAAGCTAATATTTCTCAACCGTTGGATTGAAAACTTAGCTTGTTATACACAAACGAAATGTTCAATTTTGGGTTTATGAACCGTACCCAAACATTAACATCTGTTGGTTCAACAATAGTCAACCAAATTGTTAGCCATATGATCACTCTCATATCAACCATATTCTTCTTCACCATAACTAGTTCAAATGACTCAAATGAACTAGTTAGAGAGTTGTTCAATTGCTTAGATATTATGTAACTACACAAGACACAATCGAAGAAAAAACGGTTTGATTCACTCGAATCGGTTCATGAACTTTATAGCCACGGTTTGCAAAAGAATTCCTTAGTTTATATAAACATTAGTTCAAGAACAACCGGTTTTAGATATAACCTACTCAAGTTTGCGGACTGGGTTCGTGGACTTAAGCTCATGGAAGGAGTACACAAACTCCGGCAGAAATTCTCGGGTGAGAACTTCCACCAGTTCGCGGACTTGGCTTGCGCCACTTCCATTTCTCTTGATCAACAAAGTTAGCAAACTTTGGTTCAAGGAATAAGGACTTATACATATATGTGTTTCCACAATAATGCTTATATCCTACCAATGGTTATGTAATCTAAACTCTCATTTCAATCATTGAAACATTCTCAGAGAACTATAGCCGTTATTCACATACCATTTTTTGTCAGAGCAATTTCCAAAGTGATTGAAACATATCATGACTTTCGTCACTAGGTAAAGATGAATTCGGTTAAAGCGAAAGCTTACCAACAGATATTTCGAGAAATAGATAGGCAAGTTAAACTCGGCTCGAAATAAAAAATGTGTATAATGAAAGTCTATACGTCTAAACGACTTCTGTCTCAAGAGTAGGAGATAGAGTAAATAGACTTTTGAGTGACAGATAAGTTCAAGTCTCCACATACCTTTTAGTCGACGAAGTTCCACCGGTTCCTCGAGTAGTCCTTCGTCTTGTATGATGATTGCCATGGAGTTCTTGAGCTCAACTACACTTTCTATCTTAGTTCGAGATCTTTAGTTACATAGGCTAGAAATCAAGACTTATAGTTTTGATCACTAACATTGACAAACATGCTTGAGATAGCAACACATGCGAGTTCAACCGAGTAATGCTCTAACAATCTCCCCCTTTGTTAATTTTAGTGGCAAAACTATTAATACATATGGAATACAAAAAATAAATAAATTAACTTTTGTAGCTCCTATTCCACATGTCTAATCTTCAACATTACTCGAAATCTTCGTCACTTCCAAGTACTCCAATGATCCCAAAGGTTGTAAGTTTAGCATCATCGTTGTTGAAAATCCGTAGCTATAACAATAAGAAAACAAGAGTTCTCAATCATTGTTATACAGTGTCATAGTATCATTACACAACGTCAAAGTTCAATTGTATCACAACTTCAACAACAATACCATGGTGATATGTATCACTCCCCCTTAGTCAATACTCCATCTCACATGGAAACCACTCCCCCTTACATAATGATCCGAAAACCATATGTATTTGTAGTGTGAACTACATATTAATTCTCCCCCTTTTTGTTAATAAAATTGGCAAAGGTACAAGAACGGGATCCTAATGAAATTTCCGAAAGAGACATTTCATGACCAAAACAAAGAAACACACATCATCTTATTTAGATGCAATCATAAAGCCTAAGCTAAATGCATTCATCAAGGAGTTTAAAGATACAATATAACCCCTATAATATTCCACAGCCTCACTCCCCACAAAGATATGGCAATTAAGCGCAAGTTCAAAAAGAACTCTCCCCCATAATATGTCATTCCCGAAAGAACAACAAAAGCGACCTTAATTTCGAAAGAAAATAAGGATTCCTTTTGACACAACACACAAAGAACTCTGACAGAAAAATCAATCCTACGAGACCAAATACAGAATTGAAGTAACACTTACTGGAGTTTCAAACTCAATTGCCCAACAGATCGAGATAAACACAGGGGAAAGAGTTATAGAAACAATTAATGAACCAAGACAACACCAATAGACTGCCGTAAGTGTTGAAAAGTAGAAATGTCTAATGGTTTGGTGAGAATATCATCCATTTGTTGCTCAGAAGGCACAAAATCCATACTTATGATACCATTTTCATAAAGATCTCGAATAAAATGGTACCTTATATCAATGTTCTTTGTTCTTGAGTGCTCAACGGGATTCTCAGTAATGCGAATCGCACTAGAGTTATCACAAAAGATCTTCATTATTCCAGTATCAATTCCATAATCAACTAGCATTTGTTTCATCCATAGGAGTTGTATGAAACATGAGCCAGCAACAATATATTCTGCTTCACATGTAGACATGGATTGTGAATTCTGTTTCTTGCTATGCCAAGCCACAACATTCAGTCCTACATAGTAGAAACCCCCTGATGTACTTTTTCTGTCCTCTACACATCCTGCCCAATCAGCATCTGAATAAGCCGAAAGATCAGTGTTAGTATCAAAAGTATAAGATAGACCATACCCGAACGTGTGATTGACATATCGTATGATCCTCTTTGCATCTGCAAGATGAGATTCCTTTGGATTAGCCTGAAATCTAGCACAACAACCAACACTAAAAGAAATATCAGGTCTAGTGGTTGTAAGATATAAAAGGCTACCAATAATAGATCGATACAATTTTTGATCTACTTTTACTCCTTTCTCATCTCTGTGTAGTTTACCAGTAGTGGGCATAGGTGTCAGTTTCGTACTTGACTTATCTAGACCCAATCTTGTAACAAGATCCCTTGCATATTTTTCTTGAGATAAGTATATTCCATCCTTATGTTGTTGAATCTGTAATCCTAAAAAGAACTTTAATTCACCAACATTGCTCATTTCAAACTCTTTAGCAAGTGAAACTTGAAAATCCTTTGCAAGCTTCTCTGAAGTTGAACCATAGATGATATATCTACATAGACTTGAGCAATGACAACATCTTTCCCACTCCATCTGGTAAATAAAGTTTTATCAGCTTCACCTCTTGAAAAACCTTTTCTAATAAGAGAAGTGGTAAGTTTTTCAAACCAGGCTCTAGGTGCTTGTTTTAACCCATATAATGCCTTCTTGAGCTTAAGAACATGATATGGGAAATCAAGGTTTTCAAATCCTTTAGGTTGAGAAACATAGACTTTTCCTTTAGAATTCCGTTTAGGAACGCGGATTTTATATCCATTTGAAAGAGCTTAACCTTGAGAAAACAAGCATGAGATAATAAAAGTCTAATGGACTCAAGGCGTGCCACAGGAGCAAAGGTTTCGTCAAAGTCGATACCTTCAATTTGTGAATATCCTTGAGCGACAAGTCGGCTTTATTTCGATAATTGTGCCATATTCATCAGACTTGTTCTTGAATATCCATTTTGTTCCAACAATATTAACTTTGGGGGGACAAGGTACGAGTTCCCATACGTCTTATCTTAGGAATTGATTTAACTCTTCATGCATTGCATTCACCCAAAAGGGATCGTTAAAAGCTTCATCAATATTTATAGGTTCTACTTGTGACAGATAGCAACCAAAATTGCACATATTTTGCAGTTGCCCTCTAGTCTTAGATGTAGAATCTCTTCCCCTAATAATACTGTTGAGATCATGATTCCTTTGAACCCAGAGATGTCGTGGAGGGACACGTTCTTGTTCGTCAGGAGTAGATTGATCAGTGCTCTTCTCCTCGTCACTAGAAATATCAGGATCAGCAACAGTTGGGATAACTTCAACCGATTCTGGTATTTCTTTGACTTTCTCAATAGTCTCGGTTGGAGGCAATTCATCAGGACGATTATCATGATAAAAATCACTAATATCATCGATGATAATATTATCAGATTCCATCATAACCTGGGTTCTGAGGTTAAATACTCGAAAACCACGGCTATAAGAAGCATAGCCAAGAAATATACCTTCATCGCTTTTGGTATCGATTTTCCATCTCTGTTCTCGATCTTTAGAATGTAACATTTACGTCCGAACACTCTAAGGTAGTGCAGGTTGGGTTTTCTTCCATACCACAACTCATAAGGAGTGTTTAGGGTTTTAGACCATAAGTAAACACGGTTGATCAAATAACATACCGTAAAAACAGCTTCCCCCCCAAAACCTTAGAGGTAAGTTTTTGTTATGGAGCATTACCTTGGCCATTTCCTGAATGTTCCTATTCTTTCTTTCTATAACTCCATTAGCTTGAGGAGTAATAGGTGGTGAATATTGTTGAATAATCCCCAGTTTGTCACAAAATTCAAACACCTTAGTGTCCTTGAATTCAGTTCCACGATCGCTCCTAATTTTCTTTAGTTTGCGACCTTGTTCATTATGGATTCGTTTAACAATAATCTTGAATTCATCAAGGGTTTCATTTTTATGAGATAGAAATGCAACCCAAGTGAATCTGGTGTAATCATCTACCATAAATAAAGCATACTTCTTTCCAACAACCGTGGGTTGTTGAATTGGTCCGAAGAGATCCATATGAATTAAATCAAGTGGAGCTTTAGTGAGAGTATCTCGAAATGATTTATGGTGAACTCTCGTTTGTTTACCCTTTTGACAGGCACCACATATACCTTCAATCTTTGCATTGATTATGGGAATGCCTCTAACAATTTCTTTGTTAATGATCTTAGTTAGAAGACGATAATTGATGTGACCAAAATGCTCATGCCAAAGATGTGTAGATTCCACCTTAGTCAAATTGCAACAATTGCTGAACTGAGTATCAAGAAGATAACAATTGTTTTTACCACGAGTTCCTTGAAAAATTACTTTCCCAGTTTTGTCTACAATGTCACATCCATTTGCATTGAAGACAACTCGATGGCCTTTGTCACAAATTTGACTCACAGAGAGAAGATTTGCAGTCATACCTTTTACGTATACTATATCATGGATTTCAGGAACGCCAGGCAGTTTGATCGTCCATTTCTTGCTAATGTAGCAACAACTCCCATCTCCGAAAGTAAGTGAATCTCCTTCATAGTCGTCAGAAGAAACAAACCATGTGAGATCACCTGTCATATGCCTGCTACATCCACTGTCAAGAAACCATTGAAAGGGTGATGTTGTTTTTAAAGAAAAAACTCCCATACTATTAGTACTTTCCTGTTTAAGGTTTCCTGATAGTTTTGTACGCCCTTTTAGAGAGGCACTAAGTTGTTTAGTTTTCATGTGAAGAATACTTGCAACTTTCAGGCTCTTTTGGAAGGACATACAAGTATGTTGAAAGTGATTAGAGGAATCACAAAACAAACATGGGCCAACACATTTAACATCGTCAGAGAAGTTCTGGTTCATATCAGTTTTGACAACATGCGAACGTTATTTATCACCTGACTTACGACTGTTCTTCCGAGAGGAACAACATGGGGGATTTTGACAGATTTCAAATCCTTAAGCATTGCAATTTTTTCTATGAGATCAGAGTTGATCCGGATTTGTTCATCCAACTTTTTCTGGAGAATAACCATTTTATTAGAACTTCTTCTACGATTGGTTTTTAATCCTGGTGAAGTGTTTCTAGAGACGTTTCTGTCCATAGGGTTAGATTGCTACAAACACAGACTTATAAGGTCTTGAACGTGTTTGCCTGCTGACCGGTTGTCACCCGAGCAAAAATAATTTCACTTTCTCACTCTACTAAATATAAATGAAGTACGTGATAAGAAAGAGTTCGTATCCACATAGAGGCAATTGTTGTTATAGAATTTCAGTTTCTAAAGTAACCCAGAGGGATTTTTGTTTTATCTAAGCAATAAAAATAATTGAAAGCAATAAAATAGTTTGAATAATCAATAAGGAGAAGATATTGGTCATGGGATAGTATCATTCACAAACATGTATTTTCATCAATGATTAGAATTGGTATTTTAATCTCTCATATACTAAAAGTCCTAGGATACCTTGATCGCAAGTATATCCCGCTAATTCCCTGATTTCATCACAACCACATTAAAAGATGCATATGTGAATTCTTCCTAGAAAGCAACCTAAAGTGTAAAAGCACAATCAAGTTTAACTTCTTAAAAGCAATAAGTTCTATGGAATAAGACTAATCAATGCAAACGAATGTGTAAAAGCACTAATCCGTTTTAACAAAAGTTATGATTCACTTGTGACTAGTAGGATATATCACTACAAGCACTACCCACAATTAGGCTACTTAGAATCAGGGATAAACAACTTTTTCGTATTGAAAACCCTAATATAGCTCTAGAGATGAATGCAAATCGGATTGATTAGGACTCAACCTAACAAGTATTCAAATCATATAACACTATTAATTGTGAATCACAAACAATAAATTATTGAGACAAAACTAATTCATAGATTCAAATAACATGTTGAGAAATCAACTTTATCCCATAACCAATAATAATTGTTTAGCTACTCATATCTATGGAGTTCATCATAAAAAATATTAATTGAATAGAAGAAGATGAACAAAAGCAAACCCTAGAAGCGTAAACAAAAGCGGCTCTCTCCAAGTTCCAAGAATAATATGTGATCCCTCAAGTTGTAGAAAACTTTTTCCTTTTGTAGCTTTTTCAAAACTAGGTCTTCAAAGCCCAAAGTCCAATAGATAGAAGTCCACCAAGCCCATATGTGAGTAAAACCCATGTAGAAAATATGCCCAAAAATATGTCGCCGGAAAACTGGTATTGTGGCCGGATATTATATCTCAGGTGACCGGCAAAGTCCACCTGGTCACCGGTCAACTGGGTCAACTCGGTCAAAGGTCACTGAGTCAACTCGGTCAAAGGTCACTGAGTCAACTCGGTGATGTCATGAGTCAGAGCCGAGTCAGAATCAAAGTCAACTATCTAACCAGCTGAATTGGCTTACTTGTCAGACCATTGCACAAGCCAGAGCTGTGCTGCACTATCATTGTGCATCACCAGTGCACTTCCAGCCATAATGGCTGCTTCCTACACACACATTCCTAGCCACTGCCATCCATTCTAGTCACATCACCAACTCAGCTGCTACTCTAAAATCACCATATCCCTGCTTAACCACCTGCAATTCAGTTCAGTTGCAAAGCAACGACGCCTCCATTACAACAACTTCAGCTCACACCTCAAACATCAACACCAATTCTCGTTCTCTGTAGCTCTATCTCAAGCTTGTATCTGTCACATCCAATTTCCTGCAATATTTAACTCAAGCTACAAGACTCATGAAGCAACATCATCCACTATCAAGTTCCAATATACCTTCCCTGTCATCTCGAACAACCCATTCTCGCCGTAGTCAAAGCATTTCATTGTCCCGCCAATGCAAAGCTCGTCGGCCTGAATCATTACAGCGTCATCCTGCCAAGCTCGATCAACACAGCATTCCAATACCAAAACTCATCACTTTCCTATTTGAGCCACGGCAGCCCCACTGTCGAGTTCTATCACAGCAAATTCCCATTTCCATTCGATTGCACTTTTGAGCCAACTCCTCTTCATTCGACTGCCATCACTAGTATTTCACAGTTCAGTTCCATTGCATCCATCTCGAGTATGTCATACACAAACAACACCTTGAACTGGTTTGCTCAACTACCCCTGCGATCACAATGCTGTCACATCCACACAACCAATTCAGTTCTCATCTCTTCCCTGTAGTTTCCTAACATACATCTAAAACCCTTTTAACTCATTAGTTTCATCACCACAACAAATATACCACCACCATCCATTCCATGGCAACCAACAAAACAGCATCTTGAGCCCTGCACAACTCTGCCATTCACAAGCTATACTCTCTGCTCCTCCAACAGACCCATTTGTTGTCCTGCAGCTCAATTGTACTCAGCTCACCACCAGACTTTCTGCTTCACAGACCACCTCTTGCAGCTGCAACTCTGCATATAACAATTCCATTATGCCAGTTCTATAACTAGCAGCACCACCTGCAGCTGCATCACTTGCACATATCACCAGCTCCATTATGTTCTTCTCAGCTTCATGAATCCACTGAAACCCATCTCGCTAATTCATCTTTGCAAACCCCATCTCGAATCAAAGAACAAATCATTGGTCTTCTCTGCCTTGAAACTCATTAAACCTCAATCTCAATTCAACCACAAACCCTCCAATCGAGTCATTTCTTATTCCATCATGGTTTTAAACACTAATTCAAAGAAAATCCACTTCATAGATCTTCACAGCATCCACACTTTCCTTCTTGAATTTGAGCATCAACTCTTCTAATCCCTAATTCCTCCACCTCAAATTCGAATGAAACCCTAGCTTCAAATTCTCAGATTCAATTCAATCTTCTTCTCATCCCTATGTCATCTCAGATCTCTCCATGAGCAGCAGAAACCAAACCCTAAAACATTTCTCCCTGAATATGCTCTTCAACGTCTACCAAATCATATCTCAGTTCGAGCAACACTAATCGAACCCAAGTTATCTTACAGTCTTCTCCCGACTCGAGTGATTCAAACACAAACTCGATTTCTACCTCAGAAACAGATCCCCTTTTCTCTTCTTGAACAAAACCTAACAAAACTCATACCTTGATCGATATTTCTATCAGCAACTTTCAAATCTGCTCATTTCTCTCTCGATTCAATTTCACCTTCTAGTTCTCTCTTACAGCAGCTGCAACAACCATTTCTCCCTCTCAGAATAGTGGAGCCTCCATGGTTTCGCTCGTTTCTAACTTTCAGATCGACACAATAATGAGGAGAAGATATTTCTGGGTTGTAATGAATGGAATTACTGAAGGCGCCCAGAAATTGGATAAGGGCTATCAACTATCATTTGGCCTGTCAGTTCCATAGAACCGACTGCCTATTCGATTTTATTCAACTCTCAGTTATGGAAAACTGACAGTCTATTCTTCACTTCCTTTCGCAACTTTGCCCGCTTCAAGTATAGCTCGAATGTGAATTGACCTTTTTGCCTTTACGCTCCAAATAGACGTTCTCTCCTTCTTTTGCTCCCAAGGACTACATTGCACCTGTTATACTCAAAACTAAACATAAGAGATGCAATACACAAGAATAATAGCAAAGAAATCATAAATACTAGATATAAAATTAGATGTTTTAGACACCTATCAGATTCCCCCACACTTAGACTTTGCTAGTCCTCGAGCAAATCAAACAAAACAAAACTTATTCTAAAGGATACATACAACTCCGTGTCGTCGAGGCTACGGTCACTTTTAGCATAAATAACAAGCCTTTAAACCACTAGGTGTCCCTAGTGGACGAGTTATAGTCTCGTGAGGGTTTACTAGAGATATACCCACAAAACCTACTTTTCCAACTTACTAGTTCTCCGTAATGGTAGCATCCAACCCTCTAAGAAGACATAGAAATTCTGCACACTATTCATAAGAAGTTAGACACATGAATGAACACAATCTCATCCTTAAAAGTTGAGAGAGAAATAACCATCCCTTATCGAAAGAAATTCGGGTTCGGAGTGATCAAAAGTTTTGACTCTGCCTCACAAGAAAGGGTTTTATGAAGTTGCTCTCAATAATAAACAACTTTTTATGGGTCACACATGTGTCCAGGTAGGAATGAAGAGAGAATCCTGCGACACCTTGAATGGTAGGAAGGCAAAAACCCTCCGAATCGTTTTGAAAACCCACATCTTTTATTCATTTTTTAAAACCCATTTTTCTGACGATCTCTAAGAAAGGAAATCAACCACTTAACGAAGGTGGGAATATGCTTACTTACCTCGTTATCCGTTCGACGTGCAGCTAGCACCACTCTCACACCATCTATAGAAACGTCTTCGGTCTTCAATCACTGTCTTCATCTTCGTCTTCAACTCTTGATGATAACTCTTGAACTTCGTAGAATCTTGACAATGTAACTCTTTTCCTCTAAATCCTTATTGCTTGAAACTTCATTATGGATATTTCTTCTTCCATTGGCTTTATTGAAAGAATACAAAACTAAAAACGAACTATACAAACCAAAATATGATACATTGGATTTTTCTTGTCTCTCTCTCTCTCTCTTTTTTTTTTTTTAATTGAGACAAGAGAAAGTAAAATACAAATAAAATAAAAATGTAAGTACAAAGGCCATGGTGTAAGTAATTTACCGCTTGATTCTTCACAACTTGTATGTCTCGATATCATAAACTTCTCGAACTCTCATCCTTGATAATTGTCATTCTTGTACAATAGTCTTCAACTTATAAAAAATCTGCTCCTTGTTTTGTTTGCTATACTTGAATCTGAAATCTGCTCAATTTTGTACTGTTGCTTGTAAACCTTGAACGTCTTCAAGTTTCCTTCAAATTTGTGATGCTCCTCTTGTTGATGATGATGGTGTTTCTATGGATCTGTTGGTTTAGAGAGAGATAAGGTGGATGGTGCTAACTGCGAATAAGATTACAAGTGGTATGTAAGTTAGCAATTCGATGTCACCATCATGGTTGATAAAAATAGCACTCGAGAGATCAAAATAGTGCTTCTATTGGTGGGAGGTTGGGTAGCTCACCATTCTACCCGGAGTTTACATACGGTGACACACACTCTAAAAGCACAAATTTAGACAGGTACAAAAAATTGAAGGTCGATGCCTCACATGATGTAACATGGGTAGTCTCCACTATATGGGATCACTACTCTAATACCGAATTCAGTCTGCACCTTATTTGCCACTGGCATGGTTAAATCCAACTTTAACTCTCATACAATTAAGAAACTCGATCATGTTCTCTGTCATCTCTAAGTTCAGTCACTCTTATGAGAATCTCGATGTAATCTTAGCGACATGTATACTATGTGACTCTAAACTAACCACAAGTTGGATTTTTCTTATTCACTATTTTACAAAAATTTGAAAATTGCATGAAAAATTTACAATGCAAATGCTTAACCACTCCCCCACACTTAAACTTTACATTGTCCTCAATGTAAATTGAATCGTCCAAAGTAAGTCAAGGTGGGAAATCCTACATGATATGTGACAAGAAATCAGAAAAAATAAAAACAAGACAAGAAATAAATACAAGACAAGAATAACTCATCCTATGGGTTGCCTCCCATTTAGCGCTTGGTTTAAAGTCGTCAGCCCGACTATCTCCTTGCTTTCTATGACTCCTCCGGAGGAGTACATCCACAAACTTAACTCCTTCCACCACTTCGGAAGTGAAATTCTCATAATATGGTTTCAACCGGTGCCCATTAACTTTAAGTTCTTTCCCCGTAGCTATGCTACGAATTTCCCGCACCATGAGAAAACACATTAGTAACAATAAAAGGTCCAATCCAACGTGACCTTAATTTACCCGGAAATAAATGCAAGCGAGAATTAAACAAAAGCACTTTCTGACCAATGCAAAATTGTTTCCTAGAAATCATGTTATCATGAAATGCTTTTGTCTTTTCTTTGTAAATCCGTGAGCTTTAAAATGCATCATTGCGAAGCTCCTCTAGCTCTTGGAGTTGTAACTTCCTTTGCTTTCCAGCCCCATCCATCTCCATATTGCATTGCTTAATAGCCCAAAATGCCTTATGCTCAATTTCAACGGGTAAATGACAAGGTTTACCATACACAAGCCTAAAGGGAGACATCCCGATAGGTGTCTTGTATGCGGTTCTATACGCCCATAAAGCATCATTAAGTCGCATGCTCCAATCTTTCCTTGTTGGGTTCACCGTCTTCTCTAGAATGGATTTCACCTCTAGGTTAGACACCTCGGCTTGTCCATTTGTTTGGGGATGATAAGGTGTTGCAATCTTGTGCGACACATTTTACTTCTTCAATAAGCTTTGTAAAATCCTGTTTTTGAAGTGAGAACCCCCATCGCTAATTATGGCTTTTGGAATTCCAAACCTTGCAAAAATATTAGCTTGCACAAAATCTGAAACCATTTTAGAATCATTAGTTGGGGTAGCCTTAGCTTCCACCCATTTCGAGACATAATCAACAACAAGTAAGATATAAAAATTCCCATGGGAGTTGACAAAAGGACCCATAAAATCAATACCCCATACATCAAAAACTTCAATAAATTTAATAAAAGTTTGTGGCATTTGATTTCGGGCACCTAGATTGCCTGTTCTTTGGGACCTATCACAAGTTGTACAAAATATATGTGCATCCTTAAACAAGGTTGGCCAATAGAAACCGCTTTCAAGTACCTTGTGAGTGGTTCTCTTACTCCCAAAATGTCCTCCGCAAGCATAGGAGTGACAAAAAGACAAGATAGAATTAATTTCAGATTCAGGAACGCACCTTCGTATTACTTGGTCACTACCATGTTTCCACAAGTATGGATCATCCCATATGTATTGGTTCCATAACTTCTTAAGTTTGTCCCTCTCAGCACGAGACAAGTTCTTTGGGATTTGTTTAGAAACTAAGTAATTGAAAATATCGGCATACCATGGTTCTCCAAAGGCAATTGAGAATAGTTGCTCATCCGGGAAACTTTCACGCAACGGGATAGCTTCCTTGTCCACAGCAAGACGGCTCCACTGATCCGCAATGGTGTTCTCAATTCCTTTCTTATCCTTGATTTCAATATCAAACTCTTGCAAGAGTAAAATCCATCGTATGAGCCTCGGTTTCGCTTCTTTCTTCATTAGCAAGTATCTAAGTCTTTGCATGATCGAAAAAGACAACAACTTTTGTACCAATTAGATAAGAGCGAAATAAGAAGATATTATATGGCCTAAAACTATGCCACGATCAAGGAATCCTTCTTTTCCAAAGCAAAAACAATGGCTAACAACTCTTTTTCAGTGGTTGTGTAGTTTTGTTGGGCCTCATTTAACGTTCTAGAAGCATAATAAATAGCATGAGGAAGTTCAAAACCCGGTGGTTTAATGATAGGGGCTGAAATCAAAGTTCTTTCAAACGATTGAATGCCGCCATACACTTTTCATCAAAGTTAAAAACCACATCTTTTTGCAATAAGTTACAAAGTGGTGATGCTATCTTGGAAAAATCCTTGATAAAATCTCCCTCACCGTAGTGGGAGGGTTAAAGCACGAATAAGGTCTATCTTAGATTTATCGACTTCCAAGCCTTAAGAAGATATTATATGGCCTAAAACGAGTTACCATAAAATCTTCTCCCAATTCAAAGACAAGGTTTGTTTCAACACATCGTTCAAGGATTAAAGACAAATTGTTCAAGCAAAGGTCAAATGAATCACCAAAGACACTAAAATCGTCCATGAAAACTTCGATTATGTTTTCAACATATTCTGAAAAGATACTTACCATACACCTTTGAAAAGTAGCTGGAGCATTGCATAAACCAAAAGGAATCCGTCTATAAGCAAAAGTACCGAAAGGACAAGTGAAAGTAGTTTTCTCTTGATCCTCCGGTGCTATCACAATCTGATTATAACCTAAATAACCATCAAGGAAGCAATAATAAGAGTGTCCAGCTAAACGTTCAAGCATTTGATCAATAAAAGGTAAAGGAAAGTGATCTTTTCTAGTAGTGGCATTCAATTTCCTGTAATCAATACAAACCCTCCAACCGGTTTGCACACTAGTTGGGACAAGTTCGTTCTTATCATTCTCCACCACTGTCACACCTAATTTCTTTGGTACTACTTGTACCGGGATCACCCACTTGCTATCGGATATGGGGTAGATAACACCCACTTCCAAAAGCTTTAGTATCTCCTTTTTCACAACTTCCATCATGGGAGGGTTCAAACGACGTTGTGCTTCCCTTGTAGGCTTTGCATCGTCCTCCAAACGAATCATGTGCATACAAACGGCAGGGCTTATACCCTTGATATCGGCGATTGTCCATCCTATGGCCGTCTTGTACTTCCTTAGCACCCTTAGAAGTTTTTGCTCCTGTAATTCACTAAGCTTGTTAGAAACAATCACAGGTAACTCTTCATTATCACCCAAGTACAAGTACTTTAGGTGATCGGGAAGAGGTTTCAATTCTAAAATTGGAGATTTAACAATTGAAGGTACAAGCTTTTCATCCTTTGCATGGTAAAAAAATAAAAGAGATATTATGAGTTTTCGGGCATCCTTGTAGTGAATTAAGATCACCAAGGGCTTCCTTGACTTCATTACCACACTCTACACCATTATCCATGGATGTAGTTAACACAGTTTCCTCCATTTAATTCAAACATTTGTTGTGCCAATGTATCCATAACATCAATGGAGAAACAAGATTGGACATCACTAGGATATCTCATCGTCTCGAAAATGTTGAAACATATTATTTCTCCATCAAACTCCATGGTCAACGTTCCCTTGTCCACATCAATAATGGTTTTCGCCGTTTTCATGAAGGGACGCCCAAGTAGCAATCGAAGAGACGAGTCCGGTGACCCTTCATTCATCTCTAACACACAAAAGTCAGCTGGAAATACAAGTTTATTAACCTGCACAAGAACATCCTCAACAATACCCATTGGGTAGACATTAGAGCGATCGGCTAATTGCAATACAATTTCAGCCTTTTTAAGAGGACCAAGATCAAGTGAATGATACATTGATGCAGGCATAACATTAACGGATGCACCTAAATCCAACATATCTTTGTTAAATGTTGTGTTACCAATTGTGACGGGAATTTCAAAACTACCGGGATCCTTGCACTTAAGTGGGAGTTTGTGTTATAAGATTGCCGAAGCATTCTCCCCCACACTAAGCACTTCATTACCTTTGAGCCTTTGCTTATTGGTACACAAGTCCTTCAACACCTTTGCATACTTTGGAACTTGCTTAATAGCATCAATGAGTGGTATGTTCACACGGATCTTCTTTAGAACGTCTAAAATCTCCTTTTCTAGTTCCGCCTTCTTAGAACTTGCAAATCTGTGAGGAAAAGGTAAAGGAGGAACATAAGTAGAAACCGGAGTTTTAGAGTTAGAAATAGGTACCTCAGAAGTTTGGGTAGAATCCTCATTCTTCTCCTCTAAAACAGGTTCCTTTGGTGTTTCCACGTTGCCCGAATCAGTAACTTCGGGTTGCACAAGTTGTGTAACACTTCTCAACGTAATAGCATTGACACCCTCTTTTGGGTTAATAGGTTGAGAAGGGAGTTTCCCACTATTTTGTGCCTTCAATTGGTTCAACTCAATAGCCATGGATCCCATTTGTGTCTGCAACTCCTTGATAGCACTCTTAGTTTCCTGCTGACTTTCTTTAAACATGGTGGAAATGCCTTGCATCATTGTTTGAAGCTTTGAATCGATATCAGAACCTTGATTTTGCATTGATTGTTGTGCTTGTGATTGCTGAAATTGTTGTCTCGGCTGGAATTATTGTTGTTGAGGTTGAAATCCACTCGGAAAGTTGAAGGTAGGTTGTTGAACCGCTCCTTGCTTGTTGGCATAGCTAAAATTGGGGTGATCTCTCCATCCCGGATTGTAAGTGTTAGAGTAGGGATCATACCGTCTTTGTTGGTTTGGAAAGACCGCATTAGCTTGCTCGTCCTCATAAGCTTGAGAGGAACTTGGTATCACCGCGGCTGCAACTTGTTGCATCATTGCGGTCATGTTACCCATTTGTTGCCGAAGTTCCTCGACCTCGCTCACTTCATTCACTTTCCTAAGAAGCACATCCGAACCACGACTCAAAAATTGTTGGGAGTTTGCTGCCATGTTTTCAATCAACTCTCTAGCTTGTGCCACCGTCTTGCTCACTAATGCACCACCACCCACAGCGTCAAGAAGATTCCTATCACTTGATTGGAGTCCTTCATAGAAGTATTGGATGATCATAGCGTCACCGAATTGGTGGTGAGGGCAGCTTGCCACCAATCTCTTGTATCGTTCCCAACATTCATATAAAGATTCTCCCACATTTTGCTTCATCCCACAAATCTCCTTGCGAATTTGAGTAGCCTTTGATGCAGGAAAATATCTCTCTAAAAAGAGTTTCTTGACCCATTCCATGTCGTGACACTTAGGGAGGCAAATAGTACAACCAATCCTTGGCACTATCCATCAAAGAGAAACGAAAAACTTTTAACATTGCACCATCCGCCTCAACATCCGCTGGAAGCATGGCCGTGACAATGGTGTGGAAGTCCATAAGATGCTTGTTTGGGTCTTCATTCACCATGCCATGGAACTTTGGTAATTCTCTAAGCAACCCCGGCTTGATCTCAAAAGTAGAGTTTGTTTGAATACACCCCTGTTGTGTATCAAGCCTATGAGAAGCTAACTCCTTGAGTGAACGATTTGCATCACCCATTGTTTCTTCTTCTTCAACTTGTGGTTCGTCTACGAATGGAACCTCTTGTTCTCCTTCTATTTGTAACTCTTCTCCCACTTCTAACTCTTGATTTTCCAGTTGTGTCTTGACTTGGTTGGAGTATTGTGCCTCTTCGAGTAGCTATCCCGCACCTTGGATAGTTCCAATCTTTAGAAACCACCTGCAATTCAGTTCAGTTGCAAAGCAACGGCGCCTCCATTACAACAACTTCAGCTCACACCTCAAACAGCAACACCAATTCTCGTTCTCTGTAGCTCTATCTCAAGCTTGTATCTGTCACATCCAGTTCCTGCAATATTTCACTCAAGCTACAAGACTCATGAAGCAACATCATCCACTGTCAAGTTCCAATATACCTTCCCTGTCATCTCGAACAACCCATTACTGCCGTCACAGCATTTCATTGTCACTGCCAATGCAAAGCTCGTCGGCCTGAATCATTACAGCGTCATCTTGCCAAGCTCGATCAACACAGCATTCCAATACTAAAACTCATCACTTTACTATTTGAGCCACGGCATCCCCACTGTCGAGTTCTATCACAGCAAATTCCCATTTCCATTCGACTGCACCAGTATCCAACTCCTCTTCATTCGACTGCCATCACTAGTATTTCACAGTTCAGTTCCATTGCATCCATCTCGAGTATCTCATACACAAACAACACCTTGAACTGGTTTGCTCAACTACCCCTGCGATCAAAATGTTGTCACAGCCACACAACCAATTCAGTTCTCATCTCATCCCTGTAGTTTCCTAACATACATCTAAAACCCTTTTAACTCATTAGTTTCATCACCACAGCAAATATACCACCACCATCCATTCCATGGCAACCTACAAAACAGCATCTTGAGCCCTGCACAACTCTGCCATTCACAAGCTATACTCTCTGCTCCTCCAACAGACCCATTTGTTGTCTTGCAGCTCAATTGTACCCAGCTCACCACCAGACTTTCTGCTTCACATACCACCTCTTGCAGCTGCAACTCTACATACAACAGTTCCAGTCTGCCAGTTCTATTACTAGCAGCACCACCTGCATCTGCATCACTTGCACATATCACCAGCTCCATTCTGTTCTTCTCAGCTTCATGAATCCAATGAAACCCATCTGCTAATTCATCATTGCAAACCCCATCTAAATCAGCAACAGATCATTGGTCTTCTCTGCCTTGAAACTCATTAAACCCCAATCTCAATTCAACCACAAACCCTAGAACAACTCCAATCGAGTCATTTCTTCTTCCATCTTGGTTTTAAACACTAATTCAAAGAAAACCCACTTCATAGATCTTCACAGCATCCACACTTTCCTTCTTGAATTTGAGCATCAACTCTTCTAATCCCTAATTCCTCCACCTCAAATTCGAATGAAAGCCTAGCTTCAAATTCTCAGATTCAATTCAATCTTCTTCTCATCCCTATGTCATCTCAGATCTCTCCATGAGCAGCAAAAACCAAACCCTAAAACATTTCTCCCTGAATCTTCTCTTCAACGTCTACCAAATCATATCTCAGTTCGAGCAACACTAATCGAACCCAGGTTATCTTACAATCTTCTCCCGACTCGAGTGATTCAAACACAAACTCGATTTCTACCTCAGAAATTGATCCCCTTTTCTCTTCTTGAACAAAACCTAACAAAACTCATACCTTGATCGATATTTCTATCAGCAACTTTCAAATCTGCTCATTTCTCTCTCGATTCAATTTCAACTTCTAGTTCTCTCTTACAGCAGCTGCAACAGCCCATTTCTCCCTCTCAGAATAGTGGAGCCTCCATGGTTTCACTCGTTTCTAACTTTCAGATCGACACAATAATGAGGAGAAGATATTTCTGGGTTGTAATGAATGGAATTACTTAAGGCGCCCAGAAATTGGATAAGGGCTATCAATTATCATTTGGCCTGTCAGTTCCATAGAACCGACTGCCTATTCGATTTTATTCAACTCTCAGTTATGGAAAACTGACAGTCTATTCTTCACTTCCTTTCGCAACTTTGCCCGCTCCAAGTATAGCTCGAATGTGAATTGACCTTTTTGCCTTTACGCTCCAAATAGACGTTCTCTCCTTCTTTTGCTCCCAAGGACTCTATTGCACCTGATAAACTCAAAACTAAACATAAGAGATGCAATACACAAGAATAATAGCAAATAAAGCATAAATACTAGATATAAAATTAGGTGTTTTAGACACCTATCACCTGCTCTGATACCAATTGAAAAATCGGGGGTCTAACAACCACACCCAATATTTCGCTTAGCAATTTGTATGGACAAACTCCAATATACTTTATAGAGAATCAACTAGACAGTCAGACTCAATCTAGATAAAAAGTATATCAATGAGTTTATATATATCTCAATCTCTCGATTTGATCTTTACTCAAGCAAACAGAAATCTGCGAGTCTTTATCAAAGAGAGATAACTTGGATGGTACCAAAGACCAATATCCAAGTTTCAATCAATTTAAATCAACAACCAAAAGGTCGGATATTCTAATTGATTGAACAACGCACAACCTGTGATATTTCAATTATATAAACAAATATAATGCGTAATAGAAATAACACAGACACCATAATTTTGTTAACGAGGAAACCGCAGATGCAGAAAAACCCCAGGACCTAGTCCAGACTGAACACATACTGTATTAAGCCGCTACAGACTCTAGCCTACTCCAAATTAACCCGATTGCGGATTGTAGTTGAACCCCAATCAATCTCACACCGATCCAAGGTACAGTTATGCTCCTATGCCTCTGATCCCAGCAGGATGCTACGTACTTGATTCCCTTAGCTGATCTCACCCACAACTAAGAGTTGCTACAACCCAAAGTCGAAGACTTTAATAAACAAATATGTATCACATAGAAAAGTCTATAGTAATAGATAAATCCGTCTCCCACGAATAAACCTATGAGTTTTGTTCCGTATTTTGATAAATCAAGGTGAACAGGAACCAATCAATAACCCGGACTTATATTCCCGAAGAACAACCTAGTATTATTGATCACCTCACAATAATCTTAATCGACGCAGCGAAAAAGATATTGCGGAATCACAAACGATGAGACGAAGTGTTTGTGATTTCTTTTCTATCTTGCCTATCGGAGATATAAATCTCAAGCCAATTATTTTAATTGTACTCATACGATAGAAACAACAAGATCAGATCACACAACTACAAGAAAAGTAGTATCGGTCTGGCTTCATAATCCCAATGAAGTCTTTAAGTAGTTAACTTGGTTTTAGAAGAATAAAACCAAAGGTACCAAAGGTTAAAGGAGAATCGACTCTATCTTAGCAAACTAGTATCACACGTAAAGTGTGGGGATTAGGTTTCCTAGTTGCTAGAATTCTCCCTTATATAGTCTTTCAAATCAGGGTTTGTAATCAATGTTAGCTTAGTAACAAAGCATTCAATATTCACCGTTAGATGAAAACCTGATTAGATTCAAGCTAATATTTCTCAACCATTGGATCGAAAACTTAGCTTGTTATACACAAACGAAATGTTCAATTTTGGGTTTATGAACCGTACACAAACATTAACATTTGTTGGTTGAACAATAGTCAACCAAATGGTTAGCCATATGATTACTCTCATATCAACCATATTCTTCTTCACCATAAC
The DNA here is from genome assembly GCA_023531295.1 of Papaver armeniacum. Classification (NCBI taxonomy): domain Eukaryota; kingdom Viridiplantae; phylum Streptophyta; class Magnoliopsida; order Ranunculales; family Papaveraceae; genus Papaver; species Papaver armeniacum. The sequence continues at coordinate 500,610 of JAJJWW010014750.1, forward strand.
TAGTTCAAATGACTCAAATGAACTAGTTAGAGAGTTGTTCAATTTCTTAGATCTTATGTAACTACACAAGACACAATCGAAGCAAAAACGATTTGATTCACTCGAATCGTTTATGAACTTTATAGCCACGGTTTGCAAAAGCATTCCTTAGTTTATATAAACAATATTTCAAGAACAACCGGTTTTAGATATAACCTACTCAAGTTCGCAGACTGGGTTCGCGGACTTAAGCTCATGGAAGGAGTACACAAACTCCAGAAGAAATTCTGGGGTGAGAACTTCCGCTCGTTCGCGGACTTGGCTTGCGCCACTTCCATTTCTCTTGATCAACAAATTTCGCATACTTTGGTTCAAGGAATAAGGACTTATACATATATGTGTTTCCACAATAATGCTTATATCCTACCAATGGTTATGTAATCTAAACTCTCATTTCAATCATTGAAACATTCTCAGAGAACGTTATATAGCCGTTATTCACAGACCATTTTTCGTCAGAGCAATTTCCAAAGTGATTGGAACATATCATGACTTTCGTCACTAGGTAAAGATGAATTCGGTTAAAGCGAAAGCTTACCAACACCTATTTCGAGAAATAGATAGGCGTGTTAAACTCGGCTCGAAATAGCAAATGTGTATAATGAAAGTCTATACGTCTAAACGACTTTTGTCTCAAGAGTAGGAGATAGAGTAAATAAACTTTTGAGTGACAGATAAGTTCAAGTCTTCACATACCTTTTAGTCGATGAAGTTCCACCGGTTCCTCGAGTATTCCTTCGTCTTGTATGATGATTTCCATGGAGTTCTTGAGCTCAACTACACTTTCTATCCTAGTCCGAGACCTTTAGCTACATAGGCTAGAAATCAAGACTTATAGTTTTGATCACTAATATTGACAAACATGCTTGAGATAGCAACGCATGCGAGTTCGACCGAGCAATGCTCTAACAAAGGGTTCAATGCTCCTCCTCCTATAAGAGTTGTAGGAGACCCACAGACTCTTAAGAAAAGACTGCAGAGGAAGAATGACTGCATTGTCAATCTGATCGACCATGCTACAAATATATATCCAGATCTTACTGAAGCCTTGAGTGGCATCTCAGACAAGTATCAAGATACTTCATCGGAAGAAGATACTGACTTGGACATCTCGGATTAGTTTCTACAACTGTTATTGTATAATATTATGTATATTATTGTAGGGTTGTCTGATAAATAAACTTTTATGTTGTACGCTAGTCAAAAACCTTTGTGTAATAGTAAACTGCTTTATGTTTTCAATGCAGTCCATCATTGCTTCTCTTGGCCTATATTACATAGCATGTGCTTGAATGCTTTATATTATTGCTATGTATGTGTATGAGATGTTTGATTTCTGTTTTCTAACCTTGATATTCGATCTCATATGTTGTGAACCCCTATGGTTTGGGTGACTTTTTGGTTTAGCAGGATTAAGTTCTAGCCCATGTTGGTAGGCTTTATCAAAGGATCATGAGGGGTTCTGATTGAAACAATATGTGAAAAAGTCACAATATATTGAATCACTTTTGGTTTAGCATAAAAGCATATTTGTTTCGTGGTTTTCAACTTTTGCTTGCAATAGTTAAAACCGGTTTTCAACCTTTCTCTTGTTATTCTTTTGTTTTGCATAAGGATGAAAACATAATGATATTTCGATATCAATTCTCCCTGGAAGAAGATGAAAACATATTGGAGAAGAGGATGCGAAATTTGAGGTAACGACTTTGTTAGTTAATCGTTTTTCTGTTTAAGAAAATCCTGAGTTTATTGCGTATATTTATTGCTTTTGCTTAACAAAATTTCGGTACAATTGATGTTTTATTCCATTATTTGTGTATGGATGTGTGTGTGATTCAATTGTTTCCGATTAAGAAAAACTATTGTTATCTTGCTTTATTTTTTGGTATCAATCGTTTAGGCTTACAAAATTTCGGTGCAATTGCGGTGCTTTAATGTCTATGTTGTTTCAATTGCTTCCGGTTGAGGTGAATAATTATGCAAGTTGATTTATTTGGTTTGTATGAATTGTTTATTTCTTAACGAAAGAAAAGGTTTACTTGATGAATTGTTTAGTCCAATTCGATTCCGGATAAGAGAAACTAAGTTAATTCTGATCTTAGTTAGACTTATCAAAGTGGAGGTTTCGGTTATTCAAGTCTAATCGAATGCCTTAAAAAGGAATGCTAGTTAACTAACCTAGTACTTGTTTTGTTTAAAAGTTAAAGGTCTAAGTTATATGGATAATTAGAACCTGATGAGAAAAATAGAGTTATCTTTATTTTGGTCTTATCGAACAAGCGATTGTATTTGTACAATCGGTTTATCAAAGGAACAAAGGTGCTTAGTCGATTTTTGGTTTGCTAAACTATTAGGGAAAATTGCTTCGGGCAATTGTTTCCTTGATAACATATCAAAACAAAATTACTTTGTAGGTTTGGTTTTGATATTGATTATCAAAAATGGTGTGTGGAACCCTCGTGCTTAACTCTTATAGGTTTGCAAGTCTATTTTGAGATTTGTAAGATCCTTTCGGTTTGTCCTTTATTTGCTCGTACCTTTGTCATTTTGTCACAAAAAGGGGGAGAAATATATGGAGTAAACAAGTGATACTGGTATTGATTTATATTGATTGGTATCACTAAAGCAAAGGACATTGGTGCTTAAACGTTTATCTAACGAAAGAGTAAAGCATAGACTAAGGGGAGTAGCATATCATATGATACTTGTAGTTATATGGACCACAAAGGAATAAAAAAGACGTGAAGATTGATAAAATCTACCTATCTTACTTTTAGGGGGAGTATAAGCTTTGTTATTATAATGTCAACAATGGCATTTAGGGATTGAATATATACAGGTTATTGAGATGTTGAATTTGGGAATCAAACGTATGTGTAATGAATTCTTGTAATTTGTTTATCCATATGATGTAAGATTTTTGTCACTAAAATTGACAAGGGGGGAGATTATTAGAGCATAGCTTGGTTGAACCCACCAAGCATTGGTATGTCAAGTTTGGTTGTCATATTTTTGTAAAACAAAAATCATATAAAGAGTCGCTTGATTATATACTAGAGTCAACTTCGTATAGGTTAGCTTGAAAGTATTAGGATATGAGACATTACAAGTATTGCGAAGACTTGAAGAAGTGAAGAAGTAAGGATCTATAACGAAAACATCATCCTTCCACTTGAGGTTAGTGATATTTGACTTGAACTATTTCATTCCCTATCGTATCTTTCAAGTCGTGCATATTGAAAACATAACTGCGAAGCATGAATGATTACACTATAGTTAGACGTAGTATTCAGGAATTAATACAATACGAAGCATAATGCTTATCTTTTGAACTTTGTAGATAAGACATCGACATAATCGTTTGAATACTATTGTGATTATGTATGGGTATGAGGTGAGGATTTCATCCTAGGAAACAATATTTTACATGTGTTTAAAGGAAGTAAGTTCATAAACTTGTTTATGAATCGAAAAGGAAATCTTCAGGCGTTATTGGGATTGTTATTCATTGCATATCTTGTGAGCATCCAATATGTGTGATTTAGTATAACCGCTCACGACTTGTTTGTGTTCTTAGTAAAACTATTCACAAAGGCCTGACTTATGTATTGGTATGACTTTTATTAGTGAAACCGATCTTAAGTAATCACCTGAGATGGTATGATCGATTTAGTGTTATTGGTATGACCAACTCTAAGCAAAGAGGAACCGATCCTATGAAGATGTGCAACCGATCACAAAAGGGGAATTGATCCTTGTAAGAGGTGCAACACGTTTTTAGTAGATGGGGGAAATGATCCTATGAACATGTGCAACAAGTTTTTAGTGAAAGGGGAACCGATCCTATGGACATGTGCAACAAATACAAGTAGTTACCATAAGTATGTGGGGAACCGATCCTAGTACCTAGTCAACCGAATTTTTGGAAAGCTAGTGTGACTATGCACAGTACTCACATGGAGGTAGAACCGAAACTTGTTTTGGTAGAACCATGAAACCCATGATTTGTGATTGAGTGTTCTTAATCAATCACATAGTTCTTGAAAGTCAGATGAACCAATTATAAACTCGTTTGGAAGTGTGAAAAATCGGTTTCAAGATTGTAAGTATGAAAGAGGACTTACAAAGTAAACATGTCGACATACTTTGAACATGTGCAGTAACGCTTATCTTTTATTGTTCAAAGATATTCCTCAATAGCTAAAGGAAAATCCCGGATCGAAAAATAAGTTGAGAATCTTTTAATTAAGGTTTTTAATTTTATTTTTGGAAAATGAAAATTGGTAATATGCATTTACTAATTGGAGATTTTCGGTCAATGTTTGGACAAAGCATTTCCAGGAATTATGGAAACCGAATCTGGAATATATTGCATATCTTGAGAATATTTTCAGTTTTGGAAATTCCTTGGTGTCCAAACTTCCTTGGTCTATAAATACCAAAGTTTGCATTTCTAGCAAACTAATCCTAGAGCCAGCAAAACTACCTAGTTGTGTTGTTACTGGTGGATCCGCCTATTCAGAGAGGAAAGTAACCTAATTAGGAGAAATCTCTTATGGCCGCTCGGTTTAAAGACTTCTTTGGGATTGAGAAGCTCTATTAGTACCGTTGGTGGGAAACTAGATAATTGCGGTTTATTATTAGTTTTCGATTGATTTGATTGACTAACGGTTGTTGAACTTTGACTGCTCCTAGTTTTTTTATGCTTGAGAATCTTCTCTTCTGATATAAGATTCACTCAAACTAGATCGAAGTTTCGACGTGGATCTTTAGACTATTTCTAGATCTAAAGACGTCTTGTGATAATCCATTGTTAACAAACTCCTTTTTGTGTGTGATTGATCACAAGAGATTCAAGTTGATTGTGTGCAGGTGTTTATTGAAGATCTAAGAAGATTTGAAGTCAAAGAAGACTTTGAATATTTCTGATTTGGGTTCATAATCTTTGGTGTGCACAATACTTGTTTCGGTTAAATAGGATCCAACTATAATCAATTTATCCTTGTGGTAGATTGGATTGATTAGTTGAGTATATCTGCATCAATACGTTTCTTTGTGATTAAAAGTATTGATTGCAAAATCTAGACGATTACTTCGGTAATTGTTTGTAGTAGCAGGATTTCCCACACTACACCCCTTACTCGATTTTGCTTAATTAATCCATTGAAAGATGTAAGATCAAGAATATTTATTGATTGAATTCATGAAATGCTTACATAGGAAAATAGAATTACACTTAGAAATTAAAGCATGCTTAAACTTTCTCTCTCCTAATGACTTGCCCAACAATTCCAAAAAGATCTCTCTTCTTACAGACTCATTTAGCCCTTTATATAGGGTAATACATAGTGGATGACAGCTATGCTACCCTTTATTTTCGGGAATGTCCCGCGAAGTGTCGTGAGATGCACAAACATTCACTCTCGCGACACTTCTTAACCCTCTTTGACTCTCACGTCTTCTTTATGTTTTGCCTGTCGTTATTCATTGCGTCGTTTATTTTAGCTCCCTGCGACTCCCTCGCGACACCGTCGTTCACTAATCCCGCGAGCCTTGTACGTTGCGATATTATGATCCTACATCTTGCCTCTTTTTCCTTGAATATTGCTTGAAGAGCGATCTTTAAGGAAAAATCTGTTGTGGTGGTAATCTTTGATCTTTGTTGATAAAGGAACGAGCGGAAGAATCTTTTGGACTTGAAAAGTACGTACTTGCCTCTATTCTTTTGCGAAGTTCAAGTTTCTTTGTAATACACATACGAAGCATCGTTTCTTGCCTCATGAATTACGAGAAAATAATCAATTTCGCAAGCTATTCTACTTTATTAGGAAATATGTTGTATATTTGGATTCTACTACGAGTTCTTTTCGTCCGGCTTCCTTGGATTTAGTAGTGACCGTTTACACGTGTCTATGTTTACCTCTTTTACCGGTGCATTTAATGTTAACCGGTCATAACATTTTTTCTCTTCTATTTATAGGAGCATCCCCTGTGAAGAATTTTCCTTTTCCTTTTCATCTTCTTCATCGTCTGCAAGTGTTCTTCTTCTGCAAGTGTTTGCCTATTATTGTCTCTTACCGTCTTCTTCACCATTTTTGCTATTCCCTAGCAGTTGTTACTCTCATGGCGTCCAGGTTTGTTAATTTTGCCATATCCGGCTGATTTTGTGGTTGATCAAATTAGCTTTTCTGGTTGAAATCACACTTTGGTATGATTAACTTTGTAGTTCTCTTTCGCCATTGTTGTTTAGCAAGAACCAATCAGAACTAAGTTTACCGTGAAGGACCCTCTTCTTTCTTTGGGCTCTCCACGAAACCTACTTCGCAACAAGAATCCCTCACGCAACAAAAGCCCTCTTCGCGAGCAAAATCTATGGCTTCAAAAAGACAGATTGGGAGTGACAAGGTATCGAGAAACATTTCTTTTTATTAACAATACATTGTTGCCTCTGTTTCTTATTTAATTTGTCATTCGCGGGATGATAAAACTACGGTAATACTCCCAAAAGGCTCCGCCACTCTAAACCTGCTACCCCCAACGTTCCATTTCCTCCATTCACATCTTCGTCTCTCCTCTGCGAAATCTTCGCAAGATAATTTTGTGTCTCTTTCTTGGTAACATTCTCTGGCGACAATATTTCTATGCCTCAACTCCTCATAGACCAAGTTCCTTTCAATTGTCCTACTACAAATGATATTATACCTCCCCGTTGTCAATGTCCTGTTATTTCTCCAATCACTTCTCTCCCGAAACCTCCTCCTCTCATGAGGTTCCTTTGACAAAGGACGACTCGTCTTCTTTGTTTGAACAAATTCCTCTAATCATGGAAAATTCGGAGGGGATAGATGTGGCCTTTAAGGTCCTTTCGATCTTGTGAATGATGCCAAAAAGACTTCTACCGATCTGTCAAATCGAATGTCTCATGAGATTTTAAGTAAGCATCTTGGTCTGAGAGGATCTCGCAAGCACCTTTAGTTCAAGAGATTAATAAGTGAAGGATGATCTCCAAGTTATGGCTGTGAAGTGCAATAATCTCCATCTTGAAAATCAAAATTTCTCAAGTATCTCACTAGATCGTGATAATCTTCGCAAGAAGAATGAAGAATTAAAAAGGTATGCTCTCGCCATCCCCCATCTTTTTTTTTTTTTTTTTTATTTTTTTTTTTTTTTTTACAACTCAAACCCTTGCTCGTCCTCAAAGTATTAAACCAGAAACGAATAATGGAGATATATCGATTTGAGTCTATCGTTGAAAAGTTCGAGTTGAAAGAGATGCTTGGATGGAGCAAGTATAATCTCTTAGATAATCTTCATACCTATGCAAGTGATCAAATAAATAACTTGTCTAAAGAGAATTTTGATTTATCGCAAAAGCAAGACTCATTAAGTAATGACTTATCTCGCCTCTCTTATGCTTTGACTAAAACTAATTTGGAGTTGGAAACTTTATCAGATGAGAATAGAACTCTTTCACAAGAGAAACGTTCTCTGTTGAGTAAGGTGGCGATCTACTACTTGATGTATGATGCTTGTCGAAACTATGCGAAGAACAAGAAAGATCATTCATACTTTGAAAAATCAACTTGAAGAGAGTTCCTCGAGAGAGATAAACTTATTCAAGGTAGAATAACTTTGAGTGTAAAAGCGAAGCAATTCCAGGAACAATGCACCAAACTAGAAAAATCCAACTCTACTCTCGCCACCGAAAATTCCATACTTGTTTCTAATGACAAGAAATTGCGATCTCGATTGAAAGGTTTAGTTGGAGACTCATTTGATGATGCCATGGACTGTTTGGGGAATAACTTCGCGGCTTTAATTCAACAACTTACTCTTCAAAAGGAAGGTAGTCAAATTATTTGACTACCTTAATTCTTTTATTTCACAAATTTTTAATTATTCTGAAAGTTCCAAAGATCTGTCGTAAGAATCTCTTTTAACCTTTTCTTGCGTGTTTATTATGCAGATTCTGAGAAGAAGCTTCGCGCCGTCATTTCTACTCTAAAATCAGATTACTCCAAAATTCGCAAAGAAAATGGATTACTTGCTTCCTCCCTTGCTCGTTCTCGCGATCGTGCAGAACGTAGATTTGATTACATGTCTGACTGTAAAGACATAGACAGTAAAAACCAACAAAAAGCGCTGCTTCGTCAATTCCCCCTCAAAGCTGAAATCCTCGTGAATGAGATTTTACTGTCTAAATCTCTTGATCCTATACATGTTGATCCTCTGGAAGTAAGTGACGATGAAGTCCCTAATCCTCCTGATAGCGATTATGACTATGAAAGCGGTGAAGATCTCCCTAGTAAGGAAGTCGTCGATGAAGATCCGAATAGAAAAATTTCTGATGAAAGTCCAGCAACTGGCGAGAACAAAGATGATGAAAACATTTCTGAAGAAAATCCATCAACTGGCGGATGTGGAGCTGATAAAGGCGCAGAAAAGTCTCAACCACCCTCTGTATTTGATAATGCAGATGTAGAGAGTTAAATTCTCTTTGTAATTTGTTAGAACTCCTTTTTGTTTGAATGACTTAACTCTTTTGATTGAGTAATTTCCATATTTCTTTCTTCCTTTCTTAATTAAGACCACCTTGCGAGCATGTTCGCTCATTGAATTTTTATTAAGTAAATCCATCCCAATCAGGGATTTGATTTTAATTTTTCTCTCTGCGACAAAGTCGCAGGCTGCCTTTACATTTTCATGCAGAGACCCATTGACCTTGCCTTATCATTTTTGTGTGGTCTTCCAAGTTAGACCTCCCTAGTTAGAGGTCCTCCCCTGCCACCTTTCATCGCGACAAAATCGCAGGACGTCTTTACACTTGCATGTAAAGACCCATTGATCTTGCCTTATCGTTTTTCAAGTATTTTTGCCTCTGCAGGATGTTTTGTTTGCGACAATATGACATGCCTAAATATTCTTGCGAACATGGAGCCCCATGACATTGCCGTCTTGCGACGAAATCGCAGGACGTCCGTACACTTTCGTGTAAAGACCCATTGATCTCGCCTTACCCTCGCGTTAGTATTATTGCCTCTTCAGGATCATTGCACAAATATGACAAGCCTAAGTCTCCTTGCGAAAACAAAGCCTCATGACATTTGCGTCTGTTTTGACACTCCCCCTAATGGAGAGCGCGCCCTTATCATCTCCCTGGTTGCCCCTTCAAGGAGGCGAAACATCGGCCATACAAGACTAGCTCCTCCCATCCGGTCTTAACAACAACTGAGTTGTTTTCGCAGCCTCTTATCCCTTATACCTATAGGGTTTATGGTTACGAGACCGCACCCTAAGTGGAGTTTTCTTGGGCGAGTGCAACATATGCCAAGACTTGCCAAGAATGGCCAGGGTAGGTTCATCCATCCAGGCACTCGGCTCAACCGTGTACCTCGGCGCCTTGAGCATACTGCGACTCCTAGGAAGAGACCCTCGGTCGCCCAACCAGGGTATAACCTACATATATAGTTGGGAATCCAAGGTACCTCTTAGGATAGGCTTTCATGGGCCCCAAATTTCCATGACTCAGGCTTCAGGAGCGGTGTAACCTTCCCCCTGAGCCATGTCGAGAGATACCCCCTTATATGACGCACTTTAGGTCTTACATTTGCCTCTTACGAAATGTTATTCGCGAACTAGGGTGTACGCCATAAAGGTTCGTCCCATTCATTCATTCTTTTATTCAATCATTCTTCATCATTTGCTATTTTGCTTGCGAGATATTCGCCAATTCATTCATTTAATCATTCGTTATCTCTTGTTGTTTTGTTAAGCCATTCATGACTTTTTTGTTATTCTTGTCGCGAGATCTTCGCGTATTTTCTCTGCATTTTACTGAATGTCGCAAATATCTTGCGAAGAAGTACTTCATCTTGATTCCTTTTTCCTCTCTTATTTTTACGGGTAATATTTCTTTAGATATAACCTATTCCATGGTCTATCCAATTTTTGTCCCACATCTCTTCCTTCAGGATCCATCAATCTATATGCCCCGTACCAACTACTTCTTTGATGATATAAGGTCCATCCCATTTTCTCGCCAATTTGCCTCCACTTTCACGTTGATATATTGGGGTTTTCGCAACACCAAGTCTCCGGTTGGAACTCACGTATTTTTACACGCTTGTTATATTCTCTAGCCGTCTTGATAATTCTCCATGTGTCGCAAGGCCTTTTCTCGTTTTTTCTTCCAATTCATCCAACTTGATTAGAATGTTGCTGCGCTAAGATTTTTCTCCCAGACCTCTTTTTTGTTTGTCGGAATCACGACCTCTGTTGGGAATCTTGCTTCCACTCCGTAAGTTAAGCAAAAAGGGGACATTCCTGTGGCTTCTCTTCTAGTTGTATTATAGGCCCATACTGCATTGGGTACTTGTTCGCACCATCCCCTATTGTGTCCTTCCAACTTTTTCTTCAATATATCGGCAATTGTTTTGTTTGTTGCCTCCGCTTGACCATTAGCTTGTGGATATAATGGAGTTGATTTTCCACATCTTATCTGAAATGCATTGAGTAGCAACTCTATATTTTGCCCTTCAAACTGCTTCCCGTTATCAGATACCAATTGTGCAGGGATCCCAAATCTGCATATAATATTTTCAAATATGAAAGTAAAAATATCCTTATCGCGAATGTGCTGGACCGCTTTCACCTCTGCCCATTTTGTGAAGTAGTCCGTTGCGACAATTAAGTATCTTCTTTGTCTGTCAAAGGTAAAAATGGTCCCACAATATCTAAACCCCATTTTCCGAAAGGCCACACACTTTTGAAGAATTTAACGGTGCTTCAGGTGCATGTATCTTCTTCCCATGTCTTTGACAATCTTCGCAGCGTCACGGATATTGCTTTCGCGTCCTCATGCATATATGGCCAATAATATCCTTGTGTCTTTGCCTTATATGCCAAAGATCTCCGCCGCTATGATTTCCGGCATCCCCACTATGCAGCATCTTCAATATGGTTTCTCCTTCTTTCCTTGTTAGACATCGAAGTGAAGGTCCATCAAAAGAACGCCGATAAAGCACGCCATCTCGTAATTCATAATTTGTTGCCCGGCTCTTTAACTTGTGTGCTTCCAATCTATTTCTTGGTATCTCGCCTTTCATTAAGTACGCTTGAAGTTCTACTCTCCAGTCTTCCTCGCGACATTGCATTTCATCTACCACCATCATTATATCTGCTTCTTGTCCTTCCTCTTTATTAATTGATGGCGCCAATAGCGTCTGTATTTTGATATTCCTCGCAGTTGGGTCTGTCATCATACTTGATATAAAGGCAAAAGCGTCTGCGAGTCTATTATCTCTCCTTGATATATGCCTCCATTTTATTTTTGGTATACGTGTCTTTGATAACACTTCTACAAGCTTCCCTGTATTTACGTAGGGATGGATCATTTGTAGCATACTTCTCATTATCGACAAATCGCCAATTGCGAGTCACTGGTAATCCTCACATTCTCCAGTTTCATTTCTATTGCAAATCGTAGAGCATGTATTATAGCTTCATACTCCGTTTCATTATTGGTAGACTCAAATTCCAATCTAAAAGCAAAAGCTAGCTTATTGCCTTCTGGCGAAATCACAACAATTCCCACTCCTTTACCTTCTCCGTTGGATGATCCATCCACTAATATTTCCCACCGATCTGGCTCAGTTAACAAATCTTTTGGATCTCCATGCTCTTCTTCTACATCCATCATTTCATCCTTGCTTCATCTTCCTCCAAAGGAAATTCTGCTAGAAAATCTGCGACAACTTTGTGACTTGGTTGAAGATAATATTTCATATTTGAGTTTATAATGGCTTATTTGAGCATTCCATCTTTCGACTCTTCCTGATCTTTTTGAATTTTTCATTACTGACTCGATTGGTACCTTCGTTACCACTCTAACAGTATGTGCCTGAAAATATATGCGAAGTTTAAACGACGCATAGACTAACGCCAGGATTAGTTTTTCAATCTTGAATAATTTCTTTCATGGCATTAAAAGTTTTCTTTGATATAATAGATTGGTTTTTCTACTCCTGCGTCCATTCGCAGCAGAAGCGCACTTAAGGCATGCGATGTTGTCGCGAGGTATATTAATAATTCCTCTCCCTGGTTCTCGCATACGCATAATGGATATATCCATTAAATGCTCTTTGATCCCTTGTAAAGCCTTTTCACATTCGTCCAGTCCACTTAAATTTCGATCCTTTTTTGTAACACCTGAAAAGTGTTTACACTATCAGGATGACCGCGAGATGAATCTTCCTAATGATGCTAGTAACCCATTCAGCTTTTGAACATCCTTCTTTATGTCGCGAGTGTCGGCATATCGCGAATGCTTTTACTTTCTCCGGATCAACATGTATTCCTTCCTTTGATATAATGTAACCCAAGAACTTCCCGACGCAACTCAGAAGGTACATTTCTCTGGATTGACTTTGATGTTGAAACGCCTCATTTGTTCAAAAATTTCTTTCAAGTCTCGCACGTGATCTTCTCGCCTTTTACTTTTCACTAGCATGTCATCTACGTATACCTCTAGTGTTTTATGTATCCATTCTGCGAATACTTTTTCTACCATCCTTTGATACGTTGCTCCAAAAGCATTTCGCAAACCAAAAGGCATTTTAGTATAACAGTATAATCTTCTTGGAGCGAAGAAAGCGGTGTGCTCTTGGTCTTCTTCAAAGAGGGATTTGATTGTAACCTTTGTATCCGTCCAGCGATGATACTCTTTCATTCCGACGATTGATTCGACCGTTGTGGAATGTCTGGTAATGGAAAACTGTCTTTAGGGCAAGCTTTATTTAGATCAGTGAAATCAATGCAAATCCTTATTCCCTTGTTCTTCTTTGGAACTATAACCATATTCGCTATCCATTCAGGATATTTTGCTTGTCTAATAATTCCTGTATCCAGCATCTTTTGCAGTTCTTCTTCTATCTGAGGGTGATATGCTGTTGCTATCTTTCTAATTCTTTGTTTGAATGGCTTCACATTTTTATCGATATCCAACTTGTGACAGACTCATCGATGGATCTATACCGGGCACTTCATCCATATCCCACGCGAAGATATCTTTATAATCCCGCAATAGATCACTCCGGTTCTTTTCTCTTCATCCGCTCCCATGTTAGTTCCAATCTTTAGCATCTTGGGTTTTCCTTAGTTCCAATATTCACTTCTTTGGTTTGCTCTGCCGCGACGTAACTGGCCTTCGGTTCTCCCATAGGGGTCGGTCCTTTTGGTTCTTTCGCAAGATAATTTTCTTCTCCCGAGATCTCGCTAGGTATGCCTTTTCCTTCTTTCGCTCTTATCATGTAAACTCGAATTCTTCTTCTTTTTTAGCCGCCCTTGCCATCTTCTTGCGATACTTTGATATACTCTTTCGCTTGTTCACTTGTTCTTCGCAACACTTTACTTCATTTTGATAGTATATTCTTCCTTTAGCAGACATCCCCTTTGATCTCGCCGACTCGGTTGGTGTAGGAAATTTGATACATTGATGAAGTGTCGACGCCTACGACTTTTATTGCATGTACCCATGGTCTTCCTAGTAATATGTTATATGGTGATTCCATATCCACTACACTCATCGTCACCTGTGTTTCGATTCCTCCTAACGGAATACGTATTTCTATCTCCCCTTTAACTTTTGTTATAGATTTACCAAAACCTTGAATATTGTACGCCGCGAAAATCATATCTTCGTCTTTATATCCCATCTTTTTGTAAGCGTGATAAAACATAATGTTCACCAGACTCCCTGTATCAATTAAAACTCCATTCACTACCCATGTTTTCACTGTGTTCTCTAGTTCCTCTCTTTCCTTGTACGCGTTTATTGCGATTACCGGTGGAGATGCGTGATCCAAGTTTTCTTTGGATATTTCCTCCGTCGTAAAAGTTATCTCTTGCTTTTCCCAATCCTTCAAAGGTGATGTTATTTCTCTATCTCGTAATCTTCTTTCCTTCAAAATCTCGTTTGTGTATTCTTCCTACGATATTTTCATGAAATTCACTAATCATTACTCTTGTGTCTGTGCTGCATGCCATATCTTTTTCATTCAATTTAAGATTTTCCTTTCTCATTTTCCTGATTCAAACAACTTTAATTGCAATTTTCTCTCCTTTACAAATGATCGTCCCTGTTTCTAGCGCATATGTAGTAGCAGGATTTCCCACACTACACCCCTTACTCGATTTTGCTTAATTAATCCATTGAAAGATGTAAGATCAAGAATATTTATTGATTGAATTCATGAAATGTTTACATAGGAAAATAGAATTACACTTAGAAATTAAAGCATGCTTAAACTTTCTCTCTCCTAATGACTTGCCCAACAATTCCAAAAAGATCTCTCTTCCATCAGACTTATTGAGCCCTTTATATAGGGTAATACATAGTGGATGACAGCTAAGCTACCCTTTATTTTTCGGGAATGTCCCATGAAGTGTCGCAGATGCACAAACATTCACTCTCGCGACACTTCTTAACCTCGCTTGCTCTCACGTCTTCTTTATGTTTTGCACTGTCGTTATTCATTAAGGTCGTTTATTTTAGCTCCCTGCGACTCCCTCGCGACACCGTCGTTCACTAATCCCGCGAGCCTTGTACGTTGCGATATTATGATCCTACATTGTTAGTAGATAGATCTAAGGACCTGACAAAGGAGTTTATTAAGATAAACGGAAGAGCCTTTTGTCGAACTCACATCACTTGGTTGAAAATAGTTGATACCAAAAAGATTTGTTGTTCCTTTACTGTTTGGAATACGAACCAAAGGAATTGTTCCAAGTACTTGACTTATTGCAAGTTGGAGGCGTGGGAATACAGACGGAACTAGGTGAACTATAGGTTTAGTTGCTTGGTCTCAACTATACGAAGTTGGTTTGATTTTGTATAAGCGGCTTCATCCGGAGAGTATTCAATGGACGGACAAGGTCCCTGGGTTTTTTTTCTGCATTTGTGGTTTCCTCGTTAACAAAATCTTGCTGTGTCTTTTACTTTTCTATTTCCGCAATTATAATTATTTTTATTAAAATTAGAAGTAAACTACACAAACGTTAGTTCCTATTTACTTGATAGTAATCCTATTGTGTTTGGTTAAGTCCGAACCTCTTATCAAGTAAACATACTTCGTTGTTGTATTGTCTCGATCTCGTATCCACGGACGATCACACGAAGTGTGAACCGATTAGTTGTATTGTCTCGACTTAGTCCATAGACAATCACTTTCGGAGAAAGAACTTATAGGTGGAAAAGTTTTAGATTGAGGTATATTTGGGTACCATCGTCTTTTCAAGTGCAATAAATATAAAAGCAAATGAAAGATTAAGCTGGAAAGTTAACACTAATACAACTATCACTGTCACTGAGACTGAGATCTGGCAGCCAATCACCTAAATAAAGTAATGCTTGCACAAATTTTGGAGCTAATGAACTCCTGTGAGATGTGAGAACCCTACCACCAACACTAAACATTGATTCTGATGCTACACTTGTCACTGGAACAGCCAATACATCTCTTGCAATCCTTGAGAGAGTTGGGAACTTAGGAGTATGATTCTTCCACCAACTTAAGATATCAAACCTCATTTCTTCAGCGGATGTGCCTTTAGGAAGAAGTGGTTCTGCTTAGTATGTCTCCAACTCTGACTTCTGAACCTCAAACACATTGTTTTCCATTATAAAATCATCATAACCAAATTCATTTGATGTTGTTGTAGCTACACAGATCTCCATTCCAACTGAATTCATTCCACTATCAAAATAATATGGAGCTGTAGTGTTGGTTTCATAAGCACAGTAAAGAGCATTGAGTAAACCCTGAAATTTGTTATAGTGACTTTGATAGTGGTGCACACCATGTACTCTCTTCAAAACAAACTCCACCGATCTATCCTTATACCTAAGATCTAAAACAACTCCAATGGCCATCAAAGTGTTACTTTCTTTCCAGTAGCTATCAAATTTTGACCTCATATTCTTCCCCATGTCTCTGATATACTCATGCTCACTTAATTCCCAGGCCTTAATGCATTTATTAACTTCTTGCACCCCATTGTAATACAAATTTGTTGTGGGATACTTAATCCCAGCAAATTTGGTTGAAAGCACATCAAATAATTCCAAACATTCACATATATGTACTCCTTGTTGCCACTGCTGAGAAGTTGGTAGTATGTTGAAGTCATTATCCAAATCAGCTAGCCTAACAAAATCTTGTCTCAAAAAAATTGTGTTTTTAAGCATCTTAAAGGTGGAGTTCCACCTAGTATCCACATCTAAACAAACAGACCTTGAAGCAGGAAGCTTAACTTGGGTAATAGCACATTCAAATCTCTCTTTTCTAGCTTGACTTGACTTGACATATTTCACACACTCTCTAATTGCTTCTATAAATGGAGCAGCTACTTTCATTTCACACAACACAATCAAATGCAATACATGATTACTACACCTCATTTGGAACAAATCCCCATAAATAACTAGACAATCTATGCTATCAAGCCATGACTTCAGATTTGCCATCATAACATCATTTGCTTTAGCATTGTTAAGCCACTACAAAGAAAAGTTTATTATCTATGTTCCAATCTAGAGCTACTGATCTCACTACGAGATGCTAGAACTTATCTAGTATGTGGTGATGGTACTAAAATGTAAGCTAGTGTTTTCTTAATCAGTTTCCACTCATCATCTATGTAATGCATTGTCACACAACAATAACCATCCTTTGTATGCTTACATGTCCACATATCATTGTCAAACTAACTTAAGATGTAATTGTGTCAAATTTTTCTAGTAATTGGAGTTTGAACTCAGTTGTTAGTTTCATGATATCATCCCTAACTGTATTCCTAGTGTAAAGCTTAGCAGCAGGATTCAGAGACTTAACAAACTCTCTAAAATATGGATGCTCAACTATAGTGATTGGATAACCATGCTTAGAAATCATTTTGGCAACAAGTATCCTAGTATCATCAGCATCATACTTCTAATTAGCTAACTTAGTTTGTGCATTACCTGTTTGATTGTAGTAATCTTTCTTTGTCCTTTCTTATTCTCAGGCTTTTCTTTGTAGGTTTTAGCATGGTGATGCAAGCGGCTGGTTCCTTGGTTACTGGGTGCAGGCATTCTCCTCTTACAATGTTTGCATTCAGCTATAAGTATCCCAACCTCCTTCCCTTTTACAATCTTCTTTCCAACTGACCTTTCAAAATCAATCCATACATCAGACCTTACTGAACGTAGTTTTTTCTTTTCTTCAGCTATAATTGGATCTTCATCTACTTATATTTCTTCTTCTGCTTCTTCTCTGGGACGAATTGCAGGTGTAATAGCAGCATGTGTTGAATTAATTCCTGAACCTTGAACTTGGTTTGAAGCAGAGGTAATTGTGATGCAACTGAAAGTGAGGGATTGCTTGATGAACCAACATGATTGGATGCTCCTCTTTCGCTTTGGCACATGATTAATTTCACGAATCTCAATCTTTTCTGAAAACCCTAATTTCAGAAACCCTAAAATGAAAATTGAGTTCTTAGGATTGAAATTAAACTCAAAAGAAATAGAAGAAGATAACCTTAGTTTTCTAATCAGTAATCACCCATGATTTGTATAGAGAAAAGGATGATTTTGCACGAATTGAAAGGAAGGAGACGAGGAGGTGAGTTTTTCTTCTTTTTTTTTTCTCTATTTTGTGTCGACTGAACTAAAGAATGAGTGATTCATTCGAAGTATATTTACCTAGGTATAGGAATTTACACGTGCTAAACACACGTTATCGAATAACGGAAATAAGGCTGACGGAAATAGCCTTAACCGGTACCGTTACGTTAGGATTAAAATATCCTTTATGTTATCGGATACGGATATCCGATTACCGATATGTTGGATGTTAACCTAACGGATTCCGGATATTCGGATTCGGCTAGCGGATAACGGATATCCATTGACAGCCCTACCTAGGGTTCCAACAATCCACCACTATCATGCGTAAATCATTCAACATTTCTCTATAATACTTTTCTCATTAGCACAAGGCGATTTAGGACACGTGTACGTCTCGGATGATAAAGCTTTATAATCAATAAAATTCTCAAAATACTAATAATTCTACCCATTTAGATGTTAGTCTCTTATTAGAAAATAATTACAAAGAAAGCAAGCATGAGGACCTATGAATAAAACTATTATCGTTAACGCACGAGAATATAGGACCAAGATAAAGTATTATTAAAAATGAATTTAAATCTCTAACACATAATAGGGTTTCATGAGTAACCCTAGTGAAGAGATTACTCCATTACAAAAGAAAAGAAGAAGAAAAGAAAAATGAAAACTCTATTATTTTTTGCTGGACTCGCTTTCAACTAAAGTATTTATAGTTTTCAAAAGAAACCACTTTCCTTTTTCATATCCACTACCACATCATCATCTAATGAAAGTATGCCATGTGTCAAATAATATAAAAATCCTCCAATCAGAATGCACCATGTGTCAAATACTGCAATCAATATTTTAATTATTATGTCCAACCATAAAGAATAAAATTCTTTCCCAAATCTTCATATATTCCATTAGAACGCGCAATTGGGGGATATAGAAACTAATTGGGGGATATGAATTACTTCCCCCAACCCATGGTGTGTGCTAAGGGGTGACTTTTGGGGGCGAAAATACTAAAATACCCTTCCCACAAAATAAAAATCAAAAACTTAAAATCAAAAAACAAAATCATATCCCCATTTCCATCTCCACTTCCATCAAAAAACAAAATCTTTTCACTTAAAAAACTGAAACCCAAATATTTCCCATTCCCTTTCAAATTCTAAACTCTCCCACTCTATATCAAATTCTCTTCTCCTCACTTTGGAAACCAATTTTTTTTATTCGGAAGTGATGAAGATCATCCGAAAGTGATGATGACCTTTCAAATTCTAAACTCTCCCCACTCTATATCAAATTCTCTTCTCCTCACTTTGGAAACCAATTTTTTTATTGGAAGTGATGAAGATCATCTTTGAAAGTGATGAAGATCATCTTGAAAGTGATGAAGACCATCAGGAATTGATGAAGACCATGCCGGTTTCATGTTCCGGCATATGGTCTTCATCAATTCGGCATGGTCTTCATCACTTCCGCTTTTAATTTTTAGTGTATTAATCGGTCCACTTAGGCATAGAAAATAAAGCAACATGGTATGCTTAGGAAAACAATACCGGCATGGTCTTCATATCAACCGACCATGACCAGCGGATGACCGATTAATACCGGAAAAAAAGTTCAAAAAGGAAGAGATGAAGACCATCCGGAATTGATGAAGACTATATCCGGAACATGATACCGGCATGCTCGAGAATTTCCTATCGGTGCCGGTAGTCAAGTGAAAAAAATCAACATTACGGATACTTTTCATCCTGTTTAGGCATGGAAATTTAAGCAAAATACTATTAGGAACATGTACCGGCATGCTCGAATCCATGATTACCATGCCGGTACCTGTTCAAAACCAGAAAAAAAATCAATTTATGAACATCCAACAATTGCCCGCATGGGTTTTTGGTTGAATACCATGCCGGCACCAAGCTTTTTCAGCTGCAACAATGGTGGATTCAAAGAAGAAAAATCAATTTTCCAACCTCTTATTAGCGGTAATTCTCTCATCACAATCATCTTCCATTTTCAAAAAAAAAATTCCACTCAAATTTTTTTTTCTCTCCATCTACTCCTCACTCACACAAATTAAAATAAAAACACACACTAATCTATCCCCCAAATACTTAAGTTTTTTACTAATTATTATTAACCACTAAACATGATTAGTGAGGGGTATATTAGGATTTAAAAAAATAATTACATAAGGGGTGACCCAGAATTGCTATTGGGACTCCTATTTTGTCTTGTAGCTATATCCCCCAATTAGTTTTCATATCCCCCAATTGCGCGTTCTTCCATTAATCCACATCGATAAAGAAATATTTTCTTCATATCTTCAAATATCCTTTATCATAATATCTTGCACATGGTCTCCACATGCCGTGGCACACTTCTACACACGCCCATATCCAAATAAGTCTTCATGTTTCCTTTTGGGCTTAACCCAATGATAATTCGCATTTTAGTCCATGTAGCTTTATTTTCTAAAAGCTGCAAAAATAAATAAAATTATCAAATATGTAAAAAATAAAGAACTAAATAAATGTAAATTTGAGTAGTAAATATGTAAGAATTAAGCACTTATCATGAAGTAAAGGTAACACTTGCTATCATAATGGCTCTGCTAGCTGAAGAGAGGGTTATGCTTTTCCATCCTACTAATCTGAACTTGATCTTCTCAATACAATGCTCAAAAGCTTGAATTTTTCTATTGTTAGTGAATAGTGAATACAGGAGACCCCAAATATTTATCTCTAGTATCAATCATTTGAACTTTCGTAAAAGGAGCTTATGCTAAGCTATTAGTTAGAAAGAGCAGTGTTTTTACTGAAAGAGATACCAGAGTTGGAGAAGTTTATCATTTGGCCGGAAGTAGAGCTGAACTATTGAAGATACCAGAATTAGAGTCAAATTATGATAACATGGATGTAGGAAATACCATTAGGTCCTAGGAATTATATATTAGAGAGAGTCTAGTCCATTTGACCCGGTCAAATGTCTGTTTGGTCCTATTTGGCAATATAAATTATATTTTGGTTCTAAAAATTATTGTTTGGTCCTAGGATGATGTCATGGATGATGTAAATGTCACCTTGTAGTGGCAGAAATACCCTTTTGGATAAGGACCATATATATAGAAAAAGTCAATAGAAAATATCTTATTTCAGATTTACTTTCTCTCTCCTTCTGTTTTGAGATCTAGTTTCTCTCCATTTTTTTCTTTTCTTTTTTCTGTTGATGCTCATGAAAACGATGAAGAAGGATGATAATTTTTTGGTTTTTTCTTCTATGTAGCTACTGTTGATGTTGAAGAAGATGATGAAGACGACGGAGATTTTTGTGTTTCTTCATCATTTGTTGCCTCTTCTCTGCTATTGAAGAAGATGGAGGCAGCGATGATTTTGTGTTTGTTTCTTCTCTCATTCTTCTTTGCTTTTGTTGAAGATGATGTAGGCGATGAATATGATGAAGACTATGAAGATTTTTATGTTATTTGGATGTATTTTTTTGATTTTGATGTTGAAGATCTTGATCTTGATTTTTTGCTCGTGTTAAAGATGAAGTTACTGCTCTTTGTAAAAGACGATGATGTTTAGGTTTTTATATGGACTTCATTTTCTGGAATGAAGTCTGTTTTTTTAGGTTTTTATATGGACTTCATTTCTGGAATGAACTCTGTTTATTTAGGTTTTTTTATGGACTTCATTTGGAATGAATTCTTTTTTTAGGTTTTTATATGGACTTCATTTGGAATAAAGTCTGTTTTTTAGGTTTTTATATGACTTCATTTTCTGGAATGAAGTCTGTTTTTTTTAGGTTTTTATATGGACTTCATTTTAAAGAATGAAGTCATTTTTTTAGGTTTTTATATGGACTTCATTTCGGAATGAAGTATTTTTTTAGGTTTTTATATGGCCTTCATTTTGGAATGAAGTGTTTTTTAGGTTTTTATATGGACTTCATTTACAGGAATGAAGTCTGTTTTTAGGTTTTTATATATACTTCATTTCGGAATGAAGTCTACTTTTTTTTAGGTTTTTATATGGAAATGAAGTCATTTTTTTTAGGTTTTTATATGGACTTCATTTCTAGAATGAAGTGCTACAAGAAAATAAGTAAATATTAACACGGAAGGGTATTTTTGTCAGTTTAATATTTTTAAATAATTATGGACCAAACAGTAAAGGCGTTTGACCAAAGGACCAAACAGACATGGGCCCACCTAAAAAAGAACCAAACGATATTTTTCCCAACATGGATTGTGTCGTATCTATGGAAATGTATATATTTGAGAATGTTCAGCGTAATATATAGTCAGAATCTTGTGAGGCAAACTAGAATTTATCATTCTGAATCGTTTAATTCTCTTCAGAACATGAATACTGTTGGCAGGTGTTGGTCTAATCTTTTATAGTGATGGAGGACAATGTCATGGAGCTAAACCAAATCCAATTAAAGTAAGAAATGTTATTGAGCAAGCAGGGGCTATGTCAGCGATGGATACAAATCGATGGGCCAAAGATAAAGGTGTTGACTGTTGCCAATCTACTGCCGGAGGGAGACTGCTGCAGCCTGCAATGATATTTTTGCGTTAAATGAAAATGCTGAAGCTGTGAAATGGACTAATAGTGTTGTTACAGTTGATAGTTTAAATGTGCTTGCTAATTTCAATAATTGGAAATGTTAATACGTTCCAAGAGACATAAGTCATGTTGCACATAATTTAGTTGTAACTTGATGGATCCAGTGGAACGGACTGATGATTAGCCTTTATAAGCATTTCTTCTTTCGTATTGAAAACCAAAAAAACAAAAACAAAAACACGATAGTGCATGGCTTATGCCACAAATCCGGGCGTTTAACCAATTTCGTTTCCAATTTATAATGATCAGTTCTATACAATCTAAATCGGTGCAGGTGTAGTAGCTACAACACACAGCAGTAGTAACAAGCATCCGATTAGAAGAAGAAAAAATCATAAAGGCTTCAAGTGAAAATCAAATGAGAGGAAATGTTAGCTAATGGCCAATTTGAGCTTTCTATAAACATCCCATTCAATGCAACCTCAAACAGCAATTTCTTCAACTTCCTAAGTGCCGGTGCAACTACGCACCTCCACCGGATTACTACCGATCTTGATCCTACTACTAATCGTCTTCTTTTACTACCCAATCGTACCGTTGCACCTCTTCGTCTTCTCAGTTGTTGCCGTCGATTCCAACACCAGCCCATTATTCCTCCAACTGATCCATTACTACTACCACTACTGCTGCTGCTCACTGATCTCTTCAGCATTTTTCCTGTTTTCTATATGCCGCAATTTTATGAAGAAATTTTGCTAAGTACTACTAAATGGCAAAGATTTTGAATGAAATAGTTAGCATTGCTCGTATTTCCTTTTATAATGTGGGTTTTAGGCGAAATGATCATGACCATCATCATGATCAGCATAATTACTTGAATAATCTATTAGTCTCTTCTCTGATTATTTAATAAATATATTGATTTCTTTGTCCTTTTTTTTAAAAATTTTTTTAAGCAAAATTTTCATTTTTTGTGTGTACAACTCCATGGCTTATGGACCATGAAGTATATTAACTAAACAACAGTTGGCAAATCATAGGTAGGTGATATCTAATGGATAGTAGTCGACGATGGTGAGCATGGTTTTTAAAAGCGTTGCTTCGCGCTACGCTTCGTATGCTTCGCTCCGAAGCGTAATTATGAAGCGAATCTATCATGAAGCGCCTCTTCACGCTCGCTTTTTACGCTTCGTTCCGGATTTTTCTAATTCGTTTCGAAACGAATCGACCATGAAGCGGAAGATTCTTTAATTGATGCACTTTTTGACTTAGTCAAGTCAAATTTAGGGGGTTTCAAACCTCCGAAACCCTACTTACTTAAACTAAAGTGAAGCACTGTGCTATGCTACTGTTTTTGAATGTTTTTGAAATTAAGTGGACTTGTATTAAATTTGTACAATTATTATCTTCCTAAATATTAAATTATTAATAACAAATTATTATTATTTATAGGAAAAAATCCGCTTCAAATATCAATCATGAAATGACGCTTCACGCTTCAACATACGCATCGCTTCTTAAAAATAAAAAACGCTTCACGCTTTCAATACCTTGAGGGTGAGATTCAATACCTTGAGGGTGTGATTCTTTTGTAAGACAGTAGGAAAACTTACAAAACAAACAAATGGCCATCGCAAAAACCCGAATTCCTTCTTTGGGATATTTTAGTAGGAGGACCTATTTTCAATTTTTCCTAGATAAATGACATTCGTACAGTTTTGAAGTTCATTTTTCCTAGATAGAAGTGTCGGTTTTTTGTGATCTATTTAGATGAATGAAAAGAAAAAGAATCCTTCAAGCAATCCGAATTTTGGGTACTTTCAAATTACATGACCCTAAAAAAATTAGATTAAATGCAAACCGATCCATGATTGAATTTCATGGATAAGATGGGGCGTAAAACCAACTATTCGAATTTTTGAAGCTCGACATTCTCGGTTTGTAATCGATGGAGTGAATCAACGGATAAGAGTCATAGAGCCATGTTGGTCTATGCTCCCATAGTTCCGGAGAGACATCATCAGATCATCTATATGACCGCCCTTATAAAATATAGGCATGATGTTATATATATAGGGAACATTAATTAAATACCCCTTGAATATAAGGTCTTCATAAATATCCTTCCATTTTATTTAAATACCCTTAAGAGGTATATTTTAAGTGGATAATGAAAATGAACTAGTATTTTTATGGATAATGAAAATGAACTAGTTTGTTCTTGACGCGTGAAAACGTCAACCCAACCTCCTCCGGAGGTTGAATTGACTTAATATAATTTTAGATGTGCCAAAAAACTAGACCCTAAAAACCTAAAATAAACCCCTTGGGGGTATTTGTAAATTTTTTAAGGGTATTTGTGAAGACCCCTGAAAAGGAGGGGTATTTATACAATTTCCACATATATAAACGGCCCTTAACTGAAACACAAAATTAAGTGTAAAGGTTTACGACCCTCAAAAGGCTTCAAAACCCTTGAACCAAACGAAAGGGTGTATATGAAGAGTAGTTAGTTATTCTTAACCGTTGATTTCAATCTTCTACTTTAATTAGTTACTTTGAGATTTTGCTTAGCTCATACTTATACCGTAAACATATTCATTTAGTATTAGTTGTTTTTGTAGTTTCCCTTGGACTACAACTCTTAGATACGTTGCTGTTTGATGATAAAGATCTTGAGATATCTTGATGAAAGCAAATGTCTGGTAAATTACTCTTTTTCCACATCGAATTTGGCTTTTCTTATTTGTCATTTATTTCTTAGAAACTTCGTTTTTAGCCAATTGAGGGGAGGAAGATGGCGCTGACATGAAAGGAGATTTGAAAGCATGAAATGTCCCGTTATATTTCTGAGAAGCCAAGAAACCGATTAAAGAAAACAAAGAGAAGGGAACAAACAAAATTTGGAGGATTTAGAGACCAAGACGTATCTATACTTCGTCATCCGTAACATATGAAATAGCATAAACTACAAAGATTAAGATTTTAGATTTCCAATCCACCTACTATAACATCAGTGCAGATTTAGCTACCCTATTTTTGGGATACGTGTGCCCTTTACTTGGATTTAAATAAACCAATAAGCCTGCAAATATATTACAAAAAAATAACTAGGCTGCTGCCTCACAAAATAGGGTCATCCTCTGATCATCAGCATACAAAAAAAATAAAAAATAAAGGAGCATGACTAGCTATCATCTTACATGGAATGTTCTTTCTAGGCCAAGTGATCAACTACATTATTATTACATAGTTTCTAAAAGGTATCAGTTTACTCAAAAATACTAAAAATCATATAAGACAAATTAGAAAGTTTATTTTTTTATATTATGATATATGGATTTTGTACCTTCCCACTAATCGACACCTCCATTAGCAATGTTGTATTTTTTTATTATCTATTGTGACGGTTTGAACACATCACAACCGACATTTAGTCTAGCAGTCTCAATTACCATGTGATTTTTTGAAACTCATATGATTAAAGATTACCATTTTGTTGATCTCGTTAA